>CM053026.1:374347998-374683891 GCA_028564925.1 Lithobates sylvaticus | reverse complement strand
GCTCCCACGGCTCCCCTCCCCAGTCGGGATCTCAAGAAGGTGGTCCAGGAGAGTGGCTACAGTGAGACATTCATGTGCTGAATCCCCCTTCTAAACAAATGTGAGTTTGACTATTGAAGTGTTTTAACTGCAATTTTAATAAAGCCGATTTACACTAGGGTGGCTTTGCCCTGTTGTGATTTTGTAAACATTATGCTGTGATGGTGAAGAACATTAATAAGAATAATTTACAGGTTATAAAGATAAATGCATTTGTCAGACAAATGTACCCTCTTACCTGTCAATTAAGGCCTGAGAGGACAGAAACTATCATCTACTGTTTTCCAATAATCACCCAACTGTAGTAGGTACAAGATGGCCCCCATAAGCAAAATAAACTAGAGCCTTTCCCCTGCAGTTCCCCCTGGGGACATAAATTCATATTTCTCTTCTTTGAGAACTGCATTGAAAAGTACAGTGTTACTTGAATTGTATTCCAGGACTTGCTTGTCTTTAGCTGGGAAAACTTGCAATAATTTAAGACTTTACATAAAGTCATAGAAATCTTTCATTAAGGTCTTCATGTTACATAGTTTGAATACCATGTCATAGATATATTATTTATCATTGTAAAAGAAAATATTCCATACTTTTATTTTTATTTTTCTAAAACAAAATCAAAAAGAGCTTTGAAAAAACACAGCCATTTTTTTTTTTTCACAATGTTTCTGAGTTTTTCCCAGGCCTTCTCATCTCTAATGGCGCGTACACATGAGAAATTTTCCGACAGAAAAATCTTGGATGTTTTTTCCGAAGGAAAAAAATAAAATGAAGATGAAAAATTGTACCTGGAATTAGCAGGTACAATTGTTTCAAAGAAAACAATAAGTAATTCACTCCTCGCCATGGCCTGTATGCACGCTCAATTGCTGAAGAAAAAACATGTTGAAGCTCGGTTAACATTTGCTCCACAACATTTAGACAAGCCTGTGAAATACGGGGAGAATATAGTCTGGTCAGAGGAGACCAAAATGGAACTCTTTGGATGCCATAATACACACCATGTTTGGGGGTCACTTCACCCTAAAAACACCCCCCATACCAACAGTGAGGTTTGGAGGTGGGAACATCATGGTGTGGGGCTTTTTTTTCACCATACGGTACTGGCAAACTTCATATTATTGAAGGAAGGATGAATAGAAAAATGTACCAAGACATTCTTGATAAAAATCTGCTGCCATCTACCAGGATAATGAAGATGAAACAAGGGTGGACATTTCAGCAAGACAATGATCCCAAACACAAAGCCAAGGAAACTCTCCATTGGTTTCAAAGAAAGAAAATAAAGCTGTTAGAATGGCCCAGCCAATCACCTGACTTGAATCCAATGGAAAATATATGCAAAGAACTAAAGATCAGAGTTCATAAAAGAGGCCCACGGAACTTTCAAGGTTTGAAGACAAGAATTGAAGACAAGATTTGAAGATCTGAGCAACACATGCGACTAGTTTCTCCATACAGGAGGCGTCTTGAAGCTTTCATTACCAAAAAAGGATTTTGTACCAAGTTTTAAATACATTTCAGTTAGCGGATTCAATACTTTTCCCCCATGTCCTTCCATTTTATTACACAGAACTTCATTTCTGAACCAATATTTTTTGGTTTCTTTGTATTTATGGATTACATGGGTTGTTACTGAAAAATACTTATTTTACCCTTTGTATAAGCACTGCACAGTTCAAATGGTTGCCATAAACACATTTTTTGACACATTACCTATAATTAATGATGGAACGTCAGCATCAGTACCTGTCTACACAATAATAACCCACCGCATTAGTACCAGTTTCTGCAATTATATCCACCCAGCATCAGTGCCAGTTTAGGAAATAATAACCCCCATCCTAAATGGCAATTTCCATAATAATAACCGAAAACATCAGTGCCAATTTACAGAATAACAACCAAAAGCATTTGTATCAGTAGCAGTAATAATAACCCCCAACATGACATCAGTGGCAGTTTATACAATAACAACCCACATCATTGGTGTCAGTAGATGAACATTCCCTCCTCACCAATTATTTCCACTATTTATTTCCACACTGTATTTTTTTAAATATAGACAGCGAGTTGAGAGAGAAGATTCTCCTCTTGCTGTCACTAGATCCAATGGATAGGGGAGATGCTGCAGTGGGAGGTTGGAACATGTTACATGTTCCCAAAGGTGAATTTATCCTTTAACCACTTTCCTACGGGCACTTTCACCCCCTTCCTGGCCAGGCCAATTTTCAGCTTTCAGCGCTGTCACACTTTGAATGACAATTGCACGGTCATACAACACTGTACACATATGACATTTTTGAATTTTTTTTTACACAAATAGATCTTTTTTTGGTGGTATTTAAACACCACTGGGGTTTTTATTTTTGCTAAATATGAAAAAAAGACAGACATTTAAAAAAAAATGTTTTTCTTAGTTATAATATTTTGCCATACGTAATTTTTCTTCTTCACTGATGTGCACTGATGATGCTACACTGATAGGCGGCACTGATGAGGCAGCACTATTAGGCACTGATGGGCACCAATGAGGCAGCACTGATGGGAATTGATAAGGTGGCGCTGATGAGGCTGCACTGATATGTGACACTGATGATATGCAGAACTGATAGACAGAACTGATGGGCTCTGATGAGCTGCACTGAGAGGCAACACTGATGGGCAATGATAGCTGGCACTGGCACTGATGAGCTGCACTAATGAGCTGCACTAATGGGCACTGATGAGCAGCACTAATGGGCTCTGATAGGCGGCACTGACAGGCAGCACTTATGGGCACTGATAAGGTGGCACTGATGAGGCAGCACTATTATGCGGCACTGATGGGCACTTATAGGCAGCACTGATGAGGCAGCACTATTATGCGGCACTGATGGGCACTTATATGCAGAACTGATGGGTGGCACTGACACTGATAGGTGGCACTGATGATCTGCACTGATAGGCAGCACTGATGGTAAATGATAGATGGCACTGATGAACTGCACTAATGGGCACTGATAGGCAGCACTAATGGGCACTGATGAACTGCACTAATGGGCACTGATAGGCAGCACTAATGGGCACTGATGAACTGCACTAATGGGCACTGATGGGCAACACTGATGGGCTCTGATAGGCGGCACTGACAGTCAGAACTGATGGTCAATGATAGGTGGCAATGATGAGCGGCACTGATGGGCTCTGATAGGCGGCACTGACAGGCAGCACTTATGGGCACTGACAAGGTGGCACTGATGATGCAGCACTATTATGTGGCACTGATGGCCTGCACTGGTAGGCAGCACTGATAGGTGGCACTGGCACTGATGAGCTGCACTAATGGGCACTGATAGGTGGCACTGATGAGCTACACTGATAGGTGGCACTGGCATTGATTGGATGGCACTGATGAGCTGCACTAATAGGCAGCACTGATAGGTTGCACTGATAGGAGGCACTGATGAGCTGCACAGATGGCACTAATTAGATGCACTAATAGGTGGCACTGGCATTGATTGAATGGCACTGATAGGTGGCACTGGCATTGATTGAATGGCACTGATGAGCTGCACTGATAGGTGGCGCTGGCATTGATTGGATGGCACTGATGTGCTGCACTGATGGTGGCACTGGCATTGATTAGATGGCACTGATGAGCTGCACTGATGGTGGCACTGGCATTGATTGGATGGCACTGATGAGCTGCACTGAATAGGTGGCACTGAAAGAGGGCACTGGCACTGATAGTTGGCACTGATAGAGGGCACTGATAAAGGGCACTGACACTGATAGGTGGCTCTGACGAGATGCACTAAATGGGCACTGATGGGCTGCTTGCACTGATGTGATGAGTTGCACCTATAATAGCCCCCCCCCCCCCCCCAAAAAAAGTAAGTTAACCACTTCACTTCAGCCAGTACACACAGTATTAGTACACCTGCACACTGCTGCACAATGACTCATCTGCCTGAGTCTCACATTGACTTCCCCAGCGGGCCAGCCCAGCGCCCATTGCTTACTTGAATTTGTGCAGATGCAGAATGCTGAATGCAGATCCTCCTTCTGGCTCGCAGCACCGCCCGCCCACAACACTCAGTGCTTTCCCAATCAAGCCTCCCGGGACGCCGGGGAAGGCCTCCGGATGATGTCACGCCGGCCGGGACGTCAAGCTCCGCCTACAGTGTGCGAGCACGCTCAGTCTCGGCGGCGCACTGCACTGGTATCCCCCGCACTGTATAATATATAGCCGCAATTATATTTGAGCTGATAGACTTATATATGTGGGCCTAAATAATACAGCTGCCTGGACAATGTCAAATTATATATCGGCTGGCAGCCGACGGCCGGGCCGTGGTGATTGTATGTATCTAGAGATTTTGGGCCTATATTATGATGGGGGCCTGGAGCTGCAGCTCCAAAAGCCCCTATGTTAATCTGGCCCTGCCTGAGATTAGTGCCATTTGAATTTACAAATGGGCTCAGCTAAATTGGAGCTGTATATGCTAACAAATTATGTCTTTTGAGTTCAGGTCAACTTTAAAGGAACACATTTAAAACCTATAAGCTCCTTTAATACTGTATATCTATATAAGTGAAGCAGATTTATTCGTTTTTTTTCTCTTTCATTTCCTGCCATTTGACAACTGTAATCATAGGCACAATCATTTCAATCTTCCTTCTGGTTACATATAGCCATCTTTCAAACAGAAGGGCATTGTGGCCTCTGTGGCTTTAACTAAAGAAAACAGGGTCTGTGTGTTTTTTGCAGCTGCACTCTGTGTTATTTTTGTGAAAAAGATTTTTTGCAGTCCATGAAGAGATTGATTATTTAGAAATCATAATTTTACACTGCTGACATTATATACTGTATTTAGGGCAAGCAACATAACATTTAGTTCATAAATGCCACCAATACTGAAAATAAATGGCAAATGTTATCTCACTATTTGCTCTTGTAACATTTGCCTTTCTAATATTTATGTCTGACGTACTGGATCTATAAACCTTGTATCGTATGCGAGTTTTCCCACCGTTTATTTAATGTTAATTAAGTAAATAGCTGATTTGTTATTAAGGGAAGAAATATTATGGAATAAGAAGAATGTTGCCCTCATCACCTTTTTAAAGTCAAAAGTTTCTTTTTCAAAATATATGAAACCAATATTCTCCTTTGGTTTAGTTTTGAAGGTTTTTGGGTTTTTGAGTCTGCCCTTACTCACGGTCTAAGCACAGAGGTGTTTTGTTTCTTAATAATAAAGCTAGCAAACTAGTTTGAAAAACATTGTCACCTCTATTTAGTCATCACGAAAGTGGAAAACAAGATGTTCTAGAGTTTTACCAAATTGAAAATACCAAAGCTTTGCTGAATTTTCTTGTAGATCTCACTAATGCCCCGTACACACGGTCGGAAATTCCGACGGAAAATGTCCGTTCGGACCATGTTGTCGGAAAATCCGGCCGTGTGTGGGCTCCATCGGACTTTTTCCATCGGAATTTCCGACGGAAAAAATTTGAGATCCTGCTCTCAAATTTTCCGACAACAAAATCCGATCGGACTTTTTCCGATCGTGTGTAGAGAATTCCGACGGACAAAGTGTCACGCATGCTCAGATCAAATTACGAGACCAAAGCTACTAGCCTCTACGTAGTTCCGTCGTACGAAACGAACGTCACCACATTCAGAATGAATTGTCCGACCGTGTGTCGGACAAAATCCGTCGGAAAAATCCGACAGATTTTGTGGTCGGAATTTCCGACCGTGTGTACGGGGCATTAGACTTTACATTTGTTGACATCTTCCTTTTTCTAATGCCCTTGGGTGCCACTTTTCAAAGACAGGTTCACTTTAAAACAAAACAAAAATAAATTTCTGTGTAAAGGAAAGTTAAAATAATTTGATTAATTATAGGCTATGAAGTTAAAATCTGTGTAGCTTGATGATATTCTCATTTAGTGATTTTTTATAATTAATATACAGTATAACATAGTTCTATTAAAATGGTTCAAAATCATACTTTTTTAGGTTAAAATAACAGACATATTCACACTCTGGGTTGAGAAAAACAGTTTCTAAATATGGGAAATCCAAGAAAGATTATTTAAAGTGTATCTTTATTAACCACTTCAGCCCCAGAAAAATTTACCCCCTTCCTGACCAGAGCACTTTATGCGACACGACACTGCGTCCCTTTAACTGACAATTACGCGGTCGTGCGATGTTGCACCCAATTAAAAATGTCCTTTTTTATCCCCACAAATAGAGCTTTCTTTTGGTGGTATTTGATCACCTCTGCGGTTTTAATTTTTTGATCTATAAACAAAAATAGAGACAATTTAAAAAAATAAAAACAATATTTTTTACTTTTTGCTATAATAAATATCTCCAAAAAATATATAAAAAAAATATATTTTCCTCGGTTTAGGCCGATATGTATTCTGCTACATATTTTTGGTAAAAAAAAAAAATCGCAATAAGCGCATATTGATATTGGTTTGCGCAAAAGTTATAGCGTCTACAAAGTAGGGGATAGATTTATGGCATTTTTTTATTATTCATTTTTTTTATTAGTAATGGCGGCGATCTGTGATTTTTATCATGACTGCGACATTATGGCAGACACATCAGACACTTTTGACACTATTTTGGGACCATTGTCATTTATATAGCGATCAGTGCTATAAAAATGCACTGATTACTTTATAAATGACACTGGCAGGGAAGGGGTTAAACACTAGGGGGCGATCAAGGTGTTAAGTGTGTCCTAGGGAGTGAGTCTATTTGTGGGGTGATGGGCTACCTAGGACATGACATCGATCACTGCTCCCGATGACAGGGAACAGTAGATCTCTGTCATGTAACTAGGCAGAACGGGGAAATGCCTTGTTTACATAGGAAACCCCCCTGTTCTGCCGCTCCGTGACACGATCATGGGACCGAAAAAAAAAAACGGGTTTGTGATCGATGTGTGCATCTCAGGCCGTCATCCTTTTTTTTTTTTGGCGTTTGGCCATCAATGATGTCCCTGGATTCCAACATACGGTTCCTTCTCTGGATGTTTTCACACATGTTGGACCTCCACATATATTGTCCCTTTTTCCCTTTTATATGATTTATGTTGAGATATCCTGTCAAAGCAGGGCTTCCTCACGCCCACAACTACCTTATGACTCCTCATCTTTTTTACCAAAATATCAAACCCGCATCGTAAACATGATTTGCCCCTTGAAGAATTTCAATTCATGTTCAATTTAGCAATGAAACCATTGGGGACAGAGGTCTCCTATAGAATAACTTATTTTAAACAATCTATTGAGTTTTTAAGGTTGATTTAAGCGCACCTATTACACAAAAATGTGTACTTGTCTTTAACTTATTTTACGTGTGGGAACACTATTATATGGTTTTTTTTTTTTTTTTTTTTTTTTTTTAATTTTTTTTTTTTTTTTTTTTTTTTTTTTTTTTTTTTTTTTTTTTTTTTTTTTTTTTTTTTTTTTTTTTTTTTTTTTTTTTTTTTTTTTTTTTTTTTTTTTTTTTTTTTTTTTTTTTTTTTTTTTTTTTTTTTTTTTTTTTTTTTTTTTTTTTTTTTTTTTTTTTTTTTTTTTTTTTTTTTTTTTTTTGGGTTTTTTTTTTTGTTTTTTTTTTTTTTTTTTTTTTTTTTTTTTTTTTTTTTTTTTTTTTTTTTTTTTTTTTTTTTTTTTTTTTTTTTTTTTTTTTTTTTTTTTTTTTTTTTTTTTTTTTTTTTTTTTTTTTTTTTTTTTTTTTTTTTTTTTTTTTTTTTTTTTTTTTTTTTTTTTTTTTTTTTTACAACATTTGTTATCTAAATATCGGTTGCATCTCGATTTTAAATTCATAGTAGCGCTTGAGTACATGCATTCAGTACTTATTCAAACCGTGTAACATATCCTTCCGTAATTTTGTCTATATTGGTTTCCGTATTGCTTACAGGCTAGATCAGAATTGTAGGGTTGTGGGACCCGGTTTTCTGTACTTTCTGGGGATTACTGCTTCAGTTTTTGATCAGACATATCACCATCAAAGAAAACATTGTCTTGATTTGGGATAGTTGTCTGGGCCTTAGTTGTTTCCTATTGTTTCTGGGGATTTTTGAGGTGTCCTATCCCTGTAGTTTCTCCCTATTTACCCGTGTAGGCCCCCGAAGCCAATTACACCGGTAAAGGTGAGGGTGGTCCTACCCCTTAGGTTTAAATCTGACCCTTGGAGGTAAACCTATAGTTTCTCCTAAACCTCTGGGGGGTCTGGATCCTTTGGATGAGACTCCTGAGTGGTCTTGAACTCCCCCTCTAAAGGGTACTCTCTTGCTCCCCCCCCCTTCTGATGGGTGGGGACATTGGGTTCCCACTGGGAAACTCGGTAGCATCTCTCTTCTGACTATATCAGCGTATCTCTTTTTCTTGGTTTTTGGGGACTGTAATGATTGAGGAGATACATAAAAATTCATCCACAAATTTCATTATAAGGGCTTTCAGGCCTCCATTGTTTTCACCAGTCTGTTGGATATAGTACAAATTGTTACTCTCTCTTTTACCAAAGACTCCAGTGAACACCCCCCTTTGTAATCTTTCGCTAAATTTTACTTTTACGTGGGTAGCGGGGCCTCGAAGAACATGGGTTCAAACCCCGGTTTTATCATAACCCTGGCTCCTTTTCTGCTAAGATGGTCATCACTTTGAGCACAGCCATAAATTCAAAGGGCCTTTCATTATTGTACATGTGATATTGTGTATACCGCGCTAGCCGCGATTGACATTTTTGTGCGGGACAAATCCTAGATGACACCGTTTTTAATTTTCTTGCCAGGCTACACAACAGACTTTTTAAATCTTCGCAAAATGGACGTGTTTGTTTTTCAAATACCCACGGTAAGAAATGAAATCCTAGATTGGTCATCATTTAGGCCTAAAGCTGATAAAGCATTTTCATAGGCTCAATGGGTCAATAATGCACACGATCCCTCTTCCTTAAACACTGGGACAAAGCATCTTTTAAAAATTTTATTATTTTTTCTTTTTCTGAGGCTTCCTGTTTAGTGGTGCCTGTAGTTTTTCTCTGATCCCAAAGAAACTGATTAGACCTACTTTTATGTGGTGGTTCAATTTTTACCCCCCTTTGCTCTACAGAATGGCTTGGGTAGAACATGTTACTTTTTCTAATTTCTCTTCATTATGTAACTCCCAAACTTTAGGTTTGAGAGTCAAATTTTGGAGTATTATCAGATTCTATACTTTCAGGGTTTAGCATCTGACATTATTCTGGGGCATAAACTTCCTTGTTCTTTTAAATCTTCTTGTTGCTTAATTAGGGATTCCTGTGACCTAAGCTGATTTGTTTCTTCTTTTAAATTTTCCACTGCCTACATACTCGGCAACTTTTTAAATTATTCCACACTGCCTATTACTCTGCAACTTTCGTCAGGAGACACGTTTCCCTGCAGATTCTAAGATAATGTGTTTATTCGCCGTTTCCACGGGCACGCCCACAATGCCGCATCGTAAAGGGGACGTACCTGTATGCCCATTTGCGCAGCTGTGCCATTGTGCCGACGTGTTTCGTCGCGCACTGGTAGACAAGCCGTTAAATGTGGACTGAAGTTAAATGCAGTTAACAAGAGGTGCCTGTATATACAATGAAATGTGTTCATATAGAGTGTTATTTTATACAAATAATGGCATTTCTTTAATTGTAAAGAGTAGAGGGAGTAAACTTACCTGCTGAACGTAACAAGATGAAGGGGGAAGTGGGGTTCTTGATCGGCAAGCACCCTCCATCTCATTATGTGCTACAACTAAGAACTTAGTATCAGCGCGTTTAGGAATAAAACGTTGAAAACAAACATTACCTAGTAAACTATTTGTTAAAATTCTTGCCCTAGTACTTGTAGTTTACAACTTTTGATACTGCTAACTTCTGGTCTCTCAGTGCTCCCAGTCTTTCAAAAGAAAGAATTAATAGTGGACAGTGCAGTCTCCAGTCAGTGTGTTAGCTTTGAGAAGGAGGGGGGGAGGAGTAGGGTAGTGCCTTGCCATCCTCGGCTATGGGCTGTGTGTTTCTATTGATGCAAACAGAGTAGGGAGACACAACTCTGGTCCCTGCATACAAGGTTGGCTCCATAATATAAAGAAGCTGCATACAGTGGAACCTTGGATTACGAGCATAATCCATTCCAGGAGAATGCTTGTAATCCAAAGCATTCGCATATGTTCTATTTGCATGCAATACCGCATGTGGCCAGATGTGGGGGCACCGGAGAGCCTCGGATATACTCGGGGAGAGCTCAGCTGAACTCGGAAACCCTCGGAAAGGCTTGTAAACACTCGGGAATGGAGTATTTCCGAGTGTTTCCGAGTAATTTAGAGTGATTCCTAGTATTTCCGAATGGCTCCGAACCATTCTGAGCCCCCGTACACACGGTCGGAAATTCCGACCACAAAATCCGTCGGATTTTTTTCCGACGGATTTTGTCCGACACTGGTGTTGCATACACACGGTCGGACAAAGTTGTCGGAAAATCCGATCATTCTGAACGTGGTGACGTTCGTTGCGTACAATGGAACTACGTAGAGGCTAGTAGCCAATAGCTTTGGTCTCGTAATTTGATCTGAGCATGCGTGACACTTTGTCCGTCGAAATTCTCTACACACGATCGGAAAAAGTCAGATCGGATTTTGTTGTCGGAAAATATGAGAGCAGGATCTAAAAATTTTTCTGTCGGAAATTCCGACGGAAATAGTCCGATGGAGCCCACACACGGGCGGATTTTCCGACAACATGGTCCGATCGGACATTTTCCGTCGGAATTTCTGACCGTGTGTACGGGGCATGAGTGTCACCAGTGCCCCCGCACCTCTGGCAAAATGCGGTACTGCACACCACACTAGCTTGAATTCTGCTCGTTTTGCGAGACATCACTTGCAAACCGAGTCAGGATTTTAAAAAAAAAGTTGCTTGTCTTTCAAAATGCTTGTTAACAGCATTACTCATTAACCAAGGTTCCACTGTATTCAATAAGTGATTAAATCAGTTGCTGAAAGTGCTTAAAAAAACAGAGGGTTTAATATCACTTTAACTTCTCGCCCTTTATTTTTATTTCTCCTTGGCCACACCATCTCCTGCATTCTGCTTCCCGCTATTGAGTACCTAAAGCGAACTATATTCACCTTCATTCCAGCTCTGCAATGTCCAAGAGCTCCTCACTCGCCGGTCTGCTTCTGGGTAATGACCGTTTTAAATGGCCAGGCCAAGATGATGTCACTCCCCAGCATGCACAGGACTTCATTCAGCTTGGCATTGCGAAAATTGTACATTACATTAAGCTGTGTGGGTGAACAGGCAGGTAAGAAACTTTAATGCAAAAGAGACATAGAATGTTCTACTTTAATGTAGGGCTGCGGAAATTAACGATTAATTCCTCGATTAATCGTAAAAAATACGTGGCATCATCCTGCACCGGCCAATGAAAATGGGTGAAGCCGAGCATACAGGAGCAGATCCCAGTGCCGGCAAGGGAGCATTGGGAAGGTGAGTATCGGTCCTTTAGTTCTGCTTTAAGGTATGTGCATTTATGTTATACTGACAGTTTTTTTTTTTTTTTTTTTCATGTAATGATTTTTTTTAAGTTTTCACTGAAGGTATTCTGTTTATATATCTTTTTCCATCATATGCTTAGTATGTGACAGGTTTACATAAAGTACAGCTAAAGGCTCCTATATGAAGGTCTAAACAAGTCTCAAATACAGTTACTATGTGATGCACAAACCCCACAAAGTAAACAAAAACTTCCTTTACCTTTCCTGACTGAGTAAAATCCCCCTTCATTTGTGTCTCACATACTCCTATAGGCAGGGCCTAATCAGTGTACCCGAAGATTGAGGGAAAAAACAGAGTTTCTGAAAGTTTATATGTTGTAGAAATTGAATAGGCACAAACAAGGCAGTTTTAGCAATGGTACTATGTATATTGTAGAGCAGGGGTCTCTCTCCAACCCCCAGACAGCGGAATGGTACGGTTCCATGGCCTGTTGGGGAGCGGGCTGCATGGTGGGAAGTGGGCGACGGATAAGTGAGCCAGCACAACCTGCATTGCCACCCAGCACCCCAGATTTCCCTCTCCTGAGGTGACAGGCTGCACCCCCAAACCCCAGATTTCCCTCTCCTGAGTTGACAGGCTGCACCCCCAACACCCCAGATTTCCCTCTCCTGAGGTGACAGGCTGCCACCAAAAACTCATCTCCTTTTGCTCAGATCTTGGGTAAGAGACTAACATTGCACGTTAATCTGTTGTCTGCTGGGAACTGTTTGCTTTCTTGATGGTCCCAACTTTGCCGGCCAATGGGTTTATTTCTGTTCGCTGGCCAATGTGAGAAAAATTGGGACTGTTAATACACTGTTATAGCAATCTTATTGATTGTTTGTATAAGTACACTTGCTAATCCTTTCTTCTTTATCTCAAGGTGTCTTCTTTATCTCAATATCTCAAGGTGTGTCGATAGGTACTGGATGAGAGAGGTGTGCTATCTTCAGGTGTGCAGAGAAATCACAAAACAATTCAATCAATCTTTGATTACTCCAGCATGGCAACATATTGGTTAAATTGCGCATGAAGTGAATGTACCAAATTATCAGTGATGCAGCTCTGTGTATGAAATGTGTCTGGGAGGAGAGTAAATAATGCAAACACTACAGACAATGTTTATAGGTGGCGCTATGAGGGTAAGGCCTCTTTCACATGGGACGAATCAGTGCAGATCCGCCCCATGGATATCCGCTTGCTCAGCGGGGATCGCCGGAGCGATCTCCGCTGAGCAGGAAGATGACAGGTCCGTCTCTGCACTCTGTGCAGGGACGGACCTGTCACAGCGCCGCTCTCCCCTATGGGGGATCGGGTGACGACGGACCGTAGAGTCCGTGGTCATCCGATCCGCTCTGCAGACGGATGGAAAAATAGGGTTTTCCTCCATCTGCAGAAACGGACCATAGCGGGCACGGACGATGTATGTCCGTTTTTCATCCGAAAACGGATGGATGAAAAACGGACATACGGACCGTCCGTGTGAAAAAGCCCTTAGAGAAAGTAGAGGGTTACTCTCCTTTGCATTATTATACATGTCACACATTTCCACAAAGCAATTTTATCTATTGAAGTGCTGTATTGAAATGGGTGCCATTTTACAATGGAGCCACCATATAAGAATAAAGACGATGTTAAAATGTAACAAAACCCAAATACATAAAAATAACATTTTGCAGCTTATCAGGTCTTAGACATGGAGGCTGAATTTGTTTTCTTTTTTTTTTTCAGGCTATTTTTATTTTCGCCCGGTACTACTTCAAATAAACACATTTTCTGTCCCTTTTTGGCTACACTTACCTCTCCATGGTATCCATAGAGAGAACAATGGTTTAAATGACAATTGCGCGGTCATGCTACACTGTACCCAAACAAAATTTTTATAATTTTGTTCCCACAAATAGAGCTTTTTTTTGGTGGTATTTGATTACTTCTGCGGTTTTTATTTTTTGCTAAACAAATAAAAAAAGACCTAAAATTAAAAAAAAAAAAAAAAGTTTTTCTTTTGTTTCTGTTATAAAATTTTGTAAATAAGTAAGCTTTCTCCTTCACTGATGGGCACTGATAAGGCAGCACTGACGGGCACTGATAAGGCGGCACCAATGAGGTGGCACTGATATGCAGCACTGATGGGCATTGATAGGCGGCACTGATGGGCACTCATGGGTGGCACTGGTGGGCACTGATAGGCAACACTGATGGGCACTGAAAGGCTGCACTAATGGGTACTTATGCCCCTTTCACACTTGTAGGACCTGAAAGTTGCGCAACTTGAAGCAATGCCTGTGTAATCTTGAGGTCTATGGACCTCAAGTTGCATCAAAGTCGGAGCAAAGTAGTGCAGGGACTACTTTGAAGTTGCTGCGACTTGAAGTCGCACAGATATGTACGGTAATCATTGGAAATCATGAGGTACGACTTGTCATAGAACTTTGCAGCCCCAAGTCACAGGACAAGTTGCACAAGTGTGAAAGGGGCCTAAGATAAAAGGTCTAACTTCTGTTGTATATTTATTGTTGTTGTACTACCTGACCTGTTGACAGGTGTTACAGGGGCAAAAAATAAATGAAATGCCCCCAAAGGGGACGCAGATATGAATACACACATTGTTTGGGCTAAAGTTGACCTTTATTAGGCTAGAACACTTTGGCATAGTCAACCGTTTGCAAAAATGTAATACATGTACCCACATTCTTAAAATAACAAATGTGCATTTGTTAAATTTTTCCATTTAAATGATTCTAAACCTTAATTTTTTTTTAAATAACAAACACGTTACACTGTTGTGGTTTTGCACAGAGCAGACCGATCCTTCTCTACTGCGGGGTCCTCCTGGCTCCTCCTGCCTTCCAAGTGCTCCTCCAGCAAGCCGCCAAGGACTCCTACTGCTATCACTGTTAAGAGGGAGAGAAAGGAGAGAGCCTTTACTCTCATGCACAGTGCTAGATCCAGGTAAGTATAAGGCCGCGTACACACGAGCGGACTTTCCCGCGGGAATGTCCGCCGGACAGGAGTCCGCCGGACAATCCGCCCGTGTGTGGCCGCCGGTGGACATTTTTTTCTCCCAAAAGTCCGGCGGACTAAGTTTTAAGTTCAGACTTAAAATTGTCCGCTGGACTCGGCAGTCCGGCGGACAATCCCGTGGTCTGTGTGCTAGTCCGCGGACTTTTGAAATGAACGGACTTGCCTCACACACGGAGGAAAGTCCGTTCATTTAGAACGTGACTGCAGGTAGACGGGACTAGCGAAGGCAGTGAATGCCTATGATGTCACAGTCCCGGAGGATGCTGGGACTGTGGCATCATATGGGGGCGGGGTCACATGTGACATGAGCATGTGACCCCGCCCCTTGTCCCTATATAAGTCACATCACAGCGTGTCTCTGCCATTCCGGCCAGAGAGAGAGACGAGTCAACATCGGAAGAAGAAGAGGAAGAAGAAGACGGCGCAGAAGGTGGCGGCAGCGGTAAGAACAGAAGAGACCCCCGAAGGCGGAACGGGACCCCCAGACGACAGCGGCGACGAAGAAGAAAGCCGGGCTCCTCCGCTCGTGAAAGAACTAGGTAAAAGAGCAGAAGAGAGCGGAGGAGTCCGGTGAGAAGACCCCCCAAGACGGAAGAAGACCCCCGGAGCAGTGCAATAAAATATTTTAAAAAATTGTGTCGTTTTTTTTTTACACTTTTTTTTTTTACACTTTTACACCTTAGGTGAATGGGTAGGGGTACATCGTACCCCATACTCATTCACATAGGGTGGGGGGGCTGGGATCTGGGGGCCCCCTTATTAAAGGGGGCTCCTGGATTCCGATAAGCCCCCCGCCCGCAGACCCCGACAACCAACGGCCAGGGTTGTCGGGAAGAGGCCCTTGTCCTCATCAACATGGGGACAAGGTGCTTTGGGGTGGGGGGGTGCACGGCCCCCCTTTCCCCAGGGCACCCCCCATGTTGAGGGCACGTGGCCTGGTACGGCTCAGGAGGGGGGGGGCGCTCGCTCGTCTCCACCCTCTTTCCTGGCCGGCCGGGCTGCATGCTCGGATAAGGGTCTGAGATGGATTTGGGGGGGACCCCCACGCTGTTTTTTCGGCGTGGGGATTCCCCTTTAAATCCATGCCAGGTGACAGGGCTAGTGCGGCGGCATTCACTGCCTTCACTAGTCCCGTCTACCTGCAGTCGCATTTTAAATGAACGGACTTTCCGATCGTGTGTCGGCAAGTCCGTTCATTTCAAAAGTCCCGCAGACTTTTTCCCGCGGATTGTCCGCCGGAAAAGTCCGGGCATGTGTGGGCAAGTCCTCTTGCTCAAAAAGTCCGGCGGACCTCCGCTGGAAAGTCTGGCGGTTTGTCCACTGGACTAGGTCCGGCGGACAATCCTGCCGGAAAGTCCGAGCGTGTGTACGCCGCATAAGGGGTGGCTGAGGAGGATCATGGACGCAGAAGGTTTTCTACCTTGAAGTGATATTAACCTCCCTGGCGGTGTTCCCGAGTCTGGCTCGGGTTCAGTTTTTTCTGCCAGGAGCGGTAACCCCGAGCCAGACTCGGGCTGCATTGCAGGATACAGGGGGGGAAGTTACTTACCTTTTCCCCTGGATCCTGCGATGTCTCCCCGCTGTGTGTGCGAGCCGTCCGCTCGCTCGATTCACACAGTGCCGAGTGCAGCTGATCTCCGTTCCCTGCGACGTTCCCACGCACGGGAGCGGAGATCGGCGCCAAATTCAAAAAAGTTTAAAAAAACTACACACATACAGTACTGTAATCTTACAGATTACAGTACTGTATACAAAAAATACACATCCCCTTTGTCCCTAGTGGTCTGCCCAGTGCCCTGCATGTCATTTTATATAATAAAAAGATGTTTTTTCTGCCTGGAAACTGGAGATTGTCCATAGCAACCAAAAAGTGTCCCTTTATGTCAAAAGTGGTTTTAGACCAGCTAAAAAACATCGATAAAAAATTAGAATCACAATTTATCATCAAACAATAAATTTAATGACAGCGACTATTCTGCAACTGAGCAAATTTCAGTGTTTTTGATTTGATTACATTATTGAATCATTTTTATATATATTTTTATTATATTATAATTTATTATTTTGTGTTTCAAACTTTATCATACCCGGATGTCTACTAGACTCTGGTTCGGACAGATTTAAGTGAGTTATTCATAAGAATTGCATGCCTACAATATAAAAACGCCAAATTTCCATGCAAAATAATTGTACCGCTTTCAGCACAAAATTCCAGCCAGAATCATACCGCCAGGGAGGTTAAAAACTCGTTATTTTTTGGTTACATGTTATACTTACGAGCTCTGTACAGTGGTTTTGCACAGAGCAGCCCAGATCCTCTTCTTTTCGGATCCCTCACCACCACTCCTGGCGCCCCATCATTGGTGTCCCCGGTAGGAATAGCGCCCCATCATTGGTGTTCCTGGGAGGAATAGCGCCCCGTCATTGGTGTCCCCGGGAGGAATAGCGCCCCATCATTGGTGTTCCCGGGAGGAATAGCAGTGCATATAAATATTGAAGAATCATTTATTTTTACAAAACTGTACAATACATACATAATATTATTACACTCCGTCTCCGCACTTTTTTTTTTAACTTCTAGCTGCAAAAAAAATTATAAAAATGGCAGAGGGTGCTGCTGACACAATTACCTCAGAAAAGGGTGTGCGACCCAAATCTTCTAAGGCATGGGATCATTTTAATTTAAATGCTGCAAAGAAGGTGGTCACCTGCAAACTTTGTAAAACGGAAGTTGAATGGCACGGAAGCACAACAACGATGAATGAGCACATGAAACGGAAACACGTGGGGTTCACAGTGGAAGGCGAAACATCAGGATGGTAAGTTAAACCCAAAATGATATACATTTTTATCACCAGAACAGATCATAAACGTGCAGGCAAAAGTACAGACAGAGGCACTTGCTTTAAGAAGGGAGATGGTGGTGCAGCAGCAAATGACCACCACGTCGCCTGTAACTAGAGATGCTGAGCCTTCAACATCTACAGCATCTCATTCTCTACTTGACATACTCCTTGAGTCTGGGGGCAACAGTGAAGAGGAAGAGGGGCAACTTGAGGTGAATATTCACACACAAGTCCGAAATGAAGTTCAGGCTTATTTTGCTGAGAAGCCATTTCCGAAGGAGGGAAACCCTTTGAATTGGTGGAAGGGTAACCAAGATAAATATCCTACTTTGGCAAAACTTGCGAAATTCTTCTTGTGCATCCCAGGCACCTCCACTCCATCAGAGCGCCTCTTTTCTGCTGCAGGCTACATCGTTTGTAAAAAGAGAGCCAGTCTTGGCATGTTAACATGTTAACTTTTTTACATTCAAATGCAAAGTTTATTGAACAGTTATAATTCACCTCTTTTCATAATGTTTTTGTACTGCTGCAAAGTTGTGTAATGTTAATGTTAAAAAAAAAATGTATTCTGCAGTTTGAGTGTAACACTCAGTTTTTTCATTATTACATTTAAATAAACGAAAAAATGGCACATTATGTTTTTTTTTATGATTTTATCCGATTAATTGATTAACGGCCACGTGCTGAGGATGCACTGTGTCCACGACCAGCACTGTTGGCTGTAGACACAGAGCCTGCTTGCCCTCTTTTTTTTTTAACAGAAACATTTTTATTGATCTCCAAACAAGGAGAAAAATATAGGTACAATACAACAGTGCATCATACATTATACTTAAAAGAACAACTGCTTGCCCTCTTTTAGTGGCCTGTGAGCGTCTGCCTCTCATTGTTGGCCTTCCAGACATACTGTACAATTAGATTAGCAAAACAACGCCTGAAGTTTACTAAAAACACTACACCAGGAATGGCCTACAGTCAGGTATAGGCTTGGCTAGACTATATATATATATATATATATATATATATATATATATATATATATATATATATATATATATATATATATATATATATACACACACACAAGCCTGTGTATATATATATATATATATATATATATATATATATATAAAATGAACTGCAGCTCACTGAGTCACCTGCCTGAAAGTGTCTTTAAACACGTACTCCAGGATTGGCCTACAGTCAGGTATATGCATGGCTGGACTACAATGCAGTGCATATATATTTTATGAACTGCAGCTCACTGAGTCACCTGCCTGCCTGCCTGAAAGTGTCTTTGAACACGCACTCCAGGAATAGCCTACAGTCAGATATAGGCTTGGCTGGACTTCAATGCAGTGGATATATATTTTATGAACGGCAGCTCACTGAGTCACCTGCCTGCCTGAAAGTCTCTTTAACCACTATCTGACCGCCCACAGTCATATGACGGTGGCAAGAAACATCTCTTGTTCCGGGCTGCCGTCATATGACGGCACTAACTTTGCGGCCACTAGGGGGCGCACGAGTGCGCAGGAGGCGCACGTCCGCCGTGTCGCTGGGGACCCGATGCGCGTGCCCGGCGGCCGCGATGTCCGCCGGGAACCCGCGATTGCCCAGAAACTGAGCAGGACGTGGATCTGTGTGTGTAAACACACAGATCCACGTCCTGTCAGAGGAGAGGAGACCGATCGTGTGTACCTTGTACATAGCGACACCGATCGGTCCCCTCCCCCAGTCAGTCCCCTCCCCCCACATTTATAATCACTCACATAGGGAAAATATTAACCCCTGCAGCGCCCCCTAGTGTTAACCCCTACCCCGCCAGTGACATTTATACAGTAATCAATGCATTTTTATAGCACGGATCGCTGTATAAATGTGAATGGTCCCAAAAATGTGTCAAAAGTGTCCGATATGTCCGCCGCAATATCGCAGTCACGATAAAAAACGCAGATCCCTGCCATTACTAGTAAAAAAAAAAAAAAAAAATAAAAATGCTATAAATCTATCCCCTATTTTGTAGACGCTATAACTTTTGTGCAAACCAATCAATATACGCTTATTGCGATTTTTTTTTACCAAAAATATGTAGAAGAATACGTATCGGCCTAAACTGAGGAAAAAATTTGTTTAAAAAAATAAATAAAAAATTGGATATTTATTATAGTAAAAAATATTGTGTTTTTTCAAACTTGTCCCTCTTCTTTTGTTTATAGCGCAAGAAATAAAAACCGCAGAGGTAATCAAATACCACCAAAAGAAAGCTCTATCTGTGGGGAAAAATGATAAAAAGTGTATTTGGGTACATCGTTGCATGACTCCGCAATTGTCATTCAAAATGCAACAGCGCTGAAAGCTGAAAAATGGCTTGGTCAGGAAGGGGGTGTTCGTGCCTGGTAGGCAAGTGGGTTAACACGCACTCCAGGAATGGCCTACAGTCAGGTATAGGCTTGGCTAGACTATATATATATATATATATATATATATATATATATATATATCTACAAGCCTGTATGTATATATACCGTATATATATATATATATATATTTATGGTCTAGAGCCCTACGGACGACATGAGTAAAGATGACATATAGGAACAACACAAAACTCACCAACATGAAATAGACCTGAAAGTGTGCCTTGGTCTACCGTATGGTACACCAAAATAAGGGGGCATACCCTAGATAAAGAATGATAAGAAGTAGTTATGGAATAATGTGGAATGAGTATTCAGTCTGGGGTAAGAATACTTGGAAGAGGCTTTAAAAGGGGAGGGTGGGTGGGTATCACGCACAGGAAACCGACAAAGACCGGCGGCCTTTGGGCTGCTTAAATACCCTCCGGGCTCCTCCCATAACTTCAGGCCGGTACCCGGCCTTCCAATTTATGGTCTAGAGCCCTACGGACGACATGAGTAAAGATGACATATAGGAACAACACAAAACTCACCAACATGAAATAGACCTGAAAGTGTGCCTTGGTCTACCATATGGTACACCAAAATAAGGGGGCAAAACCTTCAGGTAGGGGATAATTATTTATTAAAGGTAATGTCACTGAGTAAGACGAGCAAAGGCCTGAGCCATCTCTAACTGTGGGTTAGGAATGTAGCGAGAGAAGCAGGCCGATTTCCACCGACCCAGTTCCTTGATCACATGGTCCGGAACCCCCTGTCTTGAGGCCGTCGTGGCCGCCCCAATCCGGAATGAATGCCCGGAGTACTGGCTGGGGTCCAACTGAAGATCGCCGAGAAGGACCCGGACATGTTCCACGAACTGCGACGAGTTGAGGGGTTATACCGGAAAGGGTAGAAGCGGACTGGACCCTGGGCGGTCGGATAGCAGTGCCGTCAAGCGGTTTAACACGGCAACTGGGCACCAATTGTTGTGAGTCCTGTACAGGTGAACATCTACTTCGGAACCTCGCTGCTGAGTTTTGGATGTCGCCAAGTGAAGGACGTAGTGATCCTGGTGGCGGCAGAGACTACTTCTATGCAAGACTGGACCGGCTGGGTGGCTGCGAGTGAACTCGCTGGGCCGTAGAAACCCATAAAACGCCACGTGTATCGCAGCCTGCAGGACGGTGCTGAGGAGGAGACCGAAAGGGGACCTATCCAGGATGTCAGACATTCCCTTGAAGATCTCCCCCGTGATAGGCAGCCGCTTCGGGCTGACTGGCGGCTGGTGTTTCTGCACTCCACATAGTAGAGCCCTCACTGCATGGCAGGAGAACACCGAAGGCCTCGCGGGGTCTTGAAGTGACAAGTAGTGCGGCACCCCGGCCACGTACTGGCGTATCGTGCTGTGTGACAGAGCTAGGTGAGAATGACAATAAGCGCTGAGTTAACCTTCCCTGGAATGAATGATCAGTAAACATTGAACTGATGCTGTAGGGATAGCTGGACCAGTCTGTGGAGGAAGGACATGACGGGCCTGGATTTAGGCCTGCCCTTGCTGATGATCTTGGCTGTGGCTTGATTGTCTGTCGTGAAAGCCACAGTCTGTCCAGACCAATGGTGACCCCATAGGTGAGCGGCTGCTACGATGGGGAAGAGCTCACAGAGGGCTGACGTGGTAGTGAAGCCTGGTGTGGCTAGTGCTTGAGGAGGCCAAGGGGCGGCGAACCACAATGGCCAAAAATGGCGGCGCATCCTGTGGATGCCGCCGCATCGGTCACCACCTGAGGTGACTGCGTGGACACGACTGGGATGAACAGGGACACACCGTTCCAATTACTAAGAAAGTGTTCCCACATCTTTGGGCAGCCAGATCTGCCCTGGCTGCCCAAGGACTACTCTTAGACCCGAAGGTCAATTTGGTCGCGAAATAATATCGCTCCCTCCACTTGATGAGGGGACGAGCGAGTTGAGACTGGGAGCGACGGAAGAATGAGGCGCTGACAGATCATACACCAGACGTTTTTATTTGAAAATATTCCCTGTACAAGCCCGATAGGGCTAACCCTCCAGATGTTAAAGGGAGACTGACTGAACGGGCCTATCATGAAGTCCCGATCCAACTCCGTCTGCAGAAGGACGTCAATCGCTGGCTCATCTGTTGCTGCTGAGCGTAGGTTCGGACATTCGTGGGTGGAGTGGGGCAGGGTGATGAGCCCGGTATGAAACCCATCGGTGAAACCCCGGATGAGGTAGCTGGCGAGTGACGGAGTGGGGTGTGAGGTCAAGTAAACACCGAGCCAAAGGGCATTGACCCGGCTTAGTCATGGTTCTTCTGTTTGACCTCACATAGGATCCTGGGGTGCGCCCTCTGGCATAGGGTGCAAACGTGCAAGAGCCGGCACTGGCTGAAATTGCAGGAGCCGTAATTGAAATTGTTGCAAATGGCGGCTCCCCCAACCATCCGCACCGGACGTCCCAACTTGTCCACCTTTTGCCCTTGCGCCGGGGCCTGCTGAGCCTGGCTCGTGCTGGTAGAGGCCGTGCTAGCTATCGGATGGACAGAGGCTATGTTGGCAC
This sequence comes from Lithobates sylvaticus, assembly GCA_028564925.1. NCBI lineage: Eukaryota > Metazoa > Chordata > Amphibia > Anura > Ranidae > Lithobates > Lithobates sylvaticus. Next base: position 374,661,434 of record CM053026.1, on the reverse strand, counting down.
ACCAGACCGTGGTGTGGGACGCTGACTGACAGACAGCACATAGCGGGGAGCGAAGACCCGCGAAGTGGCGGCAGAACAACTCCGTGTCCACTACGCTCCAGTCCGTTGTCAAATGAAACTGTGAGAATCTGGCTGCGGCTTTGGCCGAGAAGGACCGATGATAGTCGTAGAACGCTGAGCCACCGTATTTGTGGCCCAGGTCTACGATCAAATGGAGGTAGAGGTCCAGTTCCTCCCGTCTACCGGGGAAGGCTGAGCACAGCACGTCCCTAAACATGCCGAAAGCGAGCGTGAACTCGGGCACCGTGAGCTTTCTGTTGAGCCTCGGATCCGTCGCTTTCAAAACCACCGAGACGTCCCCCCAGGTGTAGGCCTTGTTCTCGGCCAAGTCATGGACCGAGATCAAGAGTGAGGCCAGGTTAACGTCTCTGCCCTCTAGAATGTCCTTCCTTACGCTGGGTGGCACCAGGTGGGAAGGGTGAACGGTAGTCGTGGCAAGCTCACTACCTGCGGCCGGTGCACTGATGGCTGGGACCACCGCAGGGTCCGGAACCGTGGCAGCCGGGCTGGTCTCTAGACGAGACACCCTGTCCTGGACCTCAACCATTGAGGAAGACAGGGAAGACACGAGGGTGTGTAGCTGAGCGACGGCGGCTGAAATCGATTCCAGAGACGCCTGCTGGCTGCTGGGGCTTGCTGCGGCCGGTGGTGGGAAGAGGAGCCTGAATAGCTCCGCCTTCCTGGCCGCGGACGAGAAGGGTATCCCTCTGCGTCTCAGCTCGGCGGACAGCCTGGGAATTGTCCATGCCCTAAGGGACTGGACACTGCCAGCCTCGGAGGCTGACGCCGGAGATAGCGGGGTGGTGAGGTCATCGCTGCCGACTGATGACATGGCGGCTGCCAAGACCCGTTACTTAGTAGACTGGTCACGTGTCTGCAGGCTGGGCCTATAAAGAGGTGACAAGAAATGAGTATGATATACGTACCTGCCATGAGAAAGCAGGAGCCCCTGCGTTTTTTTTTTTTTTTTCTTTTTTTTTTTTTTTACCTGCTGGAACCCTGATCAAGCTGGTGCGGGTGGACCTACTGAATCCGACTGACCTGAGAGAGTGTGAGAGAAAGTACCTATTTAAGAGCCTAAAACTGCTGCCGTCCAGAGCGACGGAACCCAACGTAGATGATAACAACAGGCGATAGTGACTTAAGCCGACTGCCGAGACCGCTGTGGGATCAAATGACAGATGACAACACGAATGACTGACTTGACATGTTGCCTTAACTGAACGAACTTCCCGTGACAGGCCCGGCCCGTTCGTACCGTATGGGGGTGACTGTGAGCCGGACTCTGGAGCACGTACAGAAATGAGGCAACCGTGAAACGAGGCTAACTGCACTGGGTATTGCTGAGGCCGAACTGTGACATCCAGCTGCCACCGGGTCCGACTCCAAGCTCCCTTTTTTTTTTTGTAGAAATGCGGCCGGCCTAGGGCACGCCGGCGCAAATTCGTACAGGCAGGTGACCAATTAACGCCGGGGCGTGGTAAGGTGACACAGAAATGATATAACATGACAAGGACAAGAATCAAAGTCTCTTTTTTTTTTTTTTTTTTTTTGCGACTCCGCCCCTGGCGCATGTATTGAAATGAGGCCGGGCCTAGGGCACGCCGACACGAATTAGTGCGAGGTAGTGACTGCATTCATGCCGGGCGTGGTAAGGTGACAGAAATGAGATACCATGACAGGGGCAAGAATCAGGAATGTACGCAAACCAGTGATGCGATTCCGCCCTTGGCGCATGTATTGAAATGAGGCCGGGCCTAGGGCACGCCGACACGAATTAGTGCGAGGTAGTGACTGCATTCCTGCCGGGCGTGGTAAGGTGACAGAAATGAGATACCATGACAGGGGCAAGAATCAGGAATGTACGCAGAACCAGTGATGCGATTCCGCCCTTGGCGCATGTATTGAAATGAGGCCGGGCCTGGGGCACGCCGACACGAATTAGTGCGGGGAAGTGACTGCATTCATGCCGGGCGTGGTAAGGTGACAAAAATGATATACCATGACAGGGGCAAGAATCAGGAATGTACGCAACCAGTGATGTGATTCCGCCCTTGGCGCATGTATCGAAATGAGGCCGGGTAGTCGTGCATCTGGATCTCCCCGATCGGAGCATGTATGGATGCGACCGGACCAGGATCGAAGCGATGGCATGAACGCCCTGTTTAACTGATGCGAAATGATTTAGCATGACCGAATGGCCTGATACGTTAGCCATGTTTGAAATGATGAAATGATTGTCATGCTAACACGTGAAATGTTTCGACACGGTCGAAGTGATTCGTACAATTAGTATGCCAACAGCGCTTCGGAATGTGAATAGCGATTCGGCACGCTCGCTAGCGCCACCGATTCGAATAATGGCCGGATATGAACGATACGTGTGAGTGCGAACGGCACCCGTGCGTGAGTCGTGTTTGAACGATTCGAAGACTGCGTAGCACGACCACGTAAGGGAACCCTTGAGTGCCGGATGCGGCATCGGTCGGAGTGTTTGTGGCGGGCGGCCCTGAATGTGCGTGCCGCTAGATGGCTCCCGATCGTGTACAACCAAAAACGTGCGAGTAAGTGTTTAAGTTTCGAGACAAGCAGCGCGTGGTTCGTGAGCTACGCAGACCCCAGTTTAGTGACATGATAAGCAGTGCATGAGAACGTAAAACATGGGAGCCGAAGCCCTACCTGCGACAGCCGAACCAGACTCTTTGTACGAACTGCGACTCGGCGACATGAGTGCGACACGAAGGGACAACACGACTTACGAACACGGAACGCGGGACTGCAACAAGAGGAGACGGACAGACGAAAACGGAGCTCACGAACCGGCACCAACAGCGCTTGTCTCGAACGAGTCGGTCCTAGATGTCTGACATATCAGATATCACGCACAGGAAACCGACAAAGACCGGCGGCCTTTGGGCTGCTTAAATACCCCCGGGCTCCTCCCATAACTTCAGGCCGGTACCCGGCCTTCCAATATATATATATATATATATATATATTAAATGAACTGCAGCTCACTGAGTCACCTGCCTGAAAGTGTCTTTGAACACATTCTCCAGGAATGGCCAACAGTCAGGGATAGGCTTGGCTGGACTACAATGCAGTGGATATATATTTTTGAACTGCAGCTCACTGAGTCACCTGCCTGCCTGCCTGAAAGTGTCTTTGAACATGCACTCCAGGAATGGCCTACAGTCAGGTTTAGGCTTGGCTGGACCACAATGCAGTGGATATATATATAGTAAATGAACTGCAGCTCACTGAGTCACCTGCCTGAAAGTGTCTTTGAACACGTACTCCAGGAATGGCCGACAGTCAGGGATAGGCTTGGCGGAACTACAATGCAGTGGATATATATTTTATGAACTGCAGCTCACTGAGTCACCTGCCTTTCTGAAAGTATCTTTGAACACGCACTCCAGGAATGGCCTACAGCAGGGGTGCCCAACCTTTTGAAGAGTGAGGGCCACTTAAGTGACTTGGTAACCGGTCGAGGGCCACAGTGAAATGAAACTGTTCTGAATGTCAATTTTTTTTATTTTGAATAGCATAATGAACATCTTAACCACATGCCGACCGGCGCACGACGATATACGTCGACAGAATGGCACGTACAGGCAGGAGGGCGTATATATACGTCCCTCCTTTCGCCTGTCCGTGCCATCGGGAGCGCGCCGGGAGCGGCGCGCTCCCGCGCCGGTCGGGACCCCCGTGAGTCCGGCCGCGGTCCCCGCGGACTCGATCGCCGCGGGGACTCCCGCGATCGTCTCACGGAGCGGCTGAACGGGGAGATGCCGAGATAAACAGCATCTCCCTGTTCTGCCTAGCAACTAGTGACGCCGATCTCTGCTCCCTGTGATTGGAGCAGAGATCAGCATTCACTAGCTGACAGCCACGCCCCCCCACAGTAAAAAAAACACCCCTAGGCCTACTTAACCCTACACTGCCACCTTGTGGTTAACTCCTAAACTGCCAGTGTCATTTATACAGAAATCAATGCATTTAAATGCATTAATTGCTGTAAAAATGACAATGGTCCCAAAAATGTGTCAAAAATGTCCGATGTGTCCGCCATAATGTCGCAGTCACAAAAAAAATCGCAGATCTCCGCCATTAATAATAAAAAAAAAATTATTAATAAAAATGCTATAAAACTATCCCCTATCTTGTAAACGCTATAACTTCTGCGCAAACCGATCAATAATCGCTTATTGCGATTTTTTTTACCAAAAATATGTAGAAGAATACGTATCGGCCTAAACTGAGGAAAAAAAATGTTTTTTTTATATATTTTTTGGGATATTTATTATAGCAAAAAATAAAAAATAATGCATTTTTTTCAAAATTGTCGCTCTATTTTTGTTTATAGCGCAAAAAATAAAAACCGCAGGGGCGATCAAATACCACCAAAAGAAAGCTCTATTTGTGGGAAAAAAAGGACGTCAATTTTGTTTGGGAGCCACGTCGCACGACCGCGCAATTGTCAGTTAAAGCGACGCAGTGCCGAATCGCAAAAAGGGGCCTGGTCCTTTGGCTGCAAATTGGTCCGGTCTGAAAGTGGTTAAACAACAAACAGAATCATCATTTTGTGTGTGACCAATACCCATTGGATGTTTACCCACTGTTTACTCACAATCACAAAAAAAAGAGTGGACGACACTAGTGTGAACACTGACTTTGTTTACTTTTTACAAGGGACTCTATGTCAGGTTTTATTTCAGTTGTTCCTAAGCGGAGACACTGTTCCAGGTGACAGTCCGTTAGTCTTGTTCTAATTTTTGATTTTGCATGCTTCATTCTTGAAAAAAGTTGCTAACAAAGGTAAGTGCTTCCAAACAGGGAGAAAACCTTAGCTGCGTTTCTTCTTAAATTTGGAAAGTTGTCCTTCGACAAATACTTCTGGTAAAAATTCAGGATGGGTAGTTCATAGACATGTGCACACTGAAATATTTCGTTTTGGAATTTCGTTTTCGTCCGAAAAATAAATTTATTTAGTTACTCCCGAAATTAGTTTTTATTTATTTCGTTTTTCGTTAAAAATTGCATTGGTCCGAAAATCCGAATGAATTAAGATCGAATCTGTCATTGAAGGCTTATGGTGTCTGTCGAAAGTTCAAAGAAGATTCGACGGAGCAGCTAAACTGTATGACTCTGTATAGTTTAGCTGCAATTCCACCCAATTCCAGCAGAAATCTTTCCTCTCTACGTCGAATCTTTCCTTTCTACGTCGAATCTTTCCTTTCTACGTCGAATCTTTCCTTTCTACGTCAAATCTTTCCTTTCTACGTTGAATCTTTTCTCTCTATGTAGAATAATGGACTAATAGAGTTAAGGACTAATAGAGTTAAGGTTAGGCACATTCGACCATAGGTTCAATGGACACAGATTGTTATTGTCAGCGTCGAATCTCCTATCTATATCGAACTGTTGTCACAACGAAAATAAAGCATTTGTTTATGTCGGATCTTTCGTTTTTCGGATTCTGCACTTTCGTTATCGTTTGTTAAAACGATAACGAAAATACCTGAAATTAGGACGAAAATGCATTCGGACGAAAACGAATGCACATGTCTAGTAGTTCAGAGTGTTTGATTTTAAGTTCGGCATTAGCCCGAAGTTCAATTAGTTCCATCTAAAGATCTCCCCGAGCAGCGGCCACATTTGCAGAGAAGGGGTTGATCACCAGCATCACGCTCTTCTCCTGTGTATAAAAATCTTGAAATCTGTCCTGGAACTGACTCTGCAGCTGACTTATTGCAACAGCATAACCAGGTGCATACTCTGTGACCTGTAGTTGTGCCATGGTTTTAAAATGAGTGAGATTTCGACTCTCCAGTTGACTTTTGAACAGTTCCAATTTCAAAGCCTTGACGTGGTTAAACATAATGTGAACTAATTGATTTTTTGATTGAAGCTTTATGTTAAGTTCGTTCAAATGAGAAGAGATGTCTGTAAGAAAGACAAAAGTCAGCCATCCATTTGGTATTGTTAAACTCAGGTACTGATTTGCCCTTTTCTGTAATGAACTCTTGGATGGCATCTTTCAATTCAAAAACCTGTTGCAGCACTTTTGCACGGCTCAACCATCGCACATCACAAAAGTAGACAACATCGCTGGGACCTTTATCGTATTCAGTTTCAAGAAAGTGTTGGAATTGCCGGTGATTTAAACCCGGATGAAGTTCACAATCTCAGTGACAACTTTCATTATATTGTCAAATCCTAGAGATTTTGCACACAGATTTTCTTGATGAATGATGCAGTGATAAGAGATGAAAGTTGGAGAATTTGATTCTTCTCTTAAAAGTGCCACAAATCCAGAATTCTAGCCAATAATACCCGGGGCTCCATCTGTCACCACTCCTACAAGTTCTTGGATACTAAGCTGATATTTTTGGAGGATAGCTTTTGTTGCATTGGAAATATTGACTCCCCTCGTAGTCCCTTTCAGTGGACACAGTGCTAAAAATTCTTCCAACACTTCTAAATTGTCATTCACTCCACAAATGAAAATAGCTAGCTGAGCAGTGTCTGTCAGGTCAGTGCTTTCATCCAGGGCTAAAGAATAACATAAGAACCTTTTTAGTTTGTTCACCAAGGTTTCTTCTACATTTTCAGCTAATTCCTCTACTCTTCGTGTGACTGTCTGTCTAGATAGGCTTATTTTTTTGAAGGCATCAATCTTCTTAGGGCACACGCATTCCACAGCTGCTAATATACACTCGTTTGCCAATTCTCTGTCCGAAAAAGACTTAGTTTTTTTCGCAATCATTTCAGTAATCGCAAAACTTACTTTTACTACACTGTCGGCATCATCTGCCACTCTCTTAAATACAGACTGTTGTGATTTCAGTGACTTCTTCAGCAAGTTTATCTTGTCTGTTCGCAATTGGCCCTGAAGAGATTCAAAATTCTTTGCATGCTTCGTTTCATAATGTCTTCTAAAATTATATTCCTTCACAATCTCAATCGTTTCTTTGCATATTAGACAGAGAGGCTTGGAATTGTTTTCCACAAAAAAATATAGATCTGTAAACCTTTCACTGAAATTTCGAGACACTTCAACATGACATTGTTTCTTTGCTGTTTTCGATACACTTGCCATCATTAAGTTGAATGACAATTTGAATACAGGGCAGGGGTAGGCAAGAGATGCCGATCTACCTGAACAAAATGAAAGAGATCAAATATCACTGGGGTTCAGCACCCTTTCATTTGTATTTCTTTTTTTTAAAGAAATTTACTAGCCTGGCCCTAACTAAAATAGTAAGGAAAACTTACAAAGATGTCACTGTAAAAATATAAACTGAGCCTAGAGCAGTGGACAGTGCCAGTAGAGCAGAGGTTGGTGTCAGTAGAGCAGTGGATGGTGTCAGTAGAGCAGTGGATGGTGTCAGTGGAGCAGTGGACGGTGTCAGTGGAGCAGTGGATGGTGTCGTGGAGCAGTGGATGGTGTCAGTGGAGAAGTGGACGGTGTCAGTGGAGAAGTGGACGGTGTCAGTGGAGAAGTGGACGGTGTCAGTGGAGCAGTGGACGGTGTCAGTGGAGCAGTGGACGGTGTCAGTGGACGGTGTCAGTGGACAGTGTCAGTGGAGCAGTGGATGGTGTCAGTGGAGCAGTGGATGGTGTCGGTGGAGGTAGGTGGGTGTAAACAGGCACAAGTCCGTTTACATCTGTTGCTCCATAGAGGTGAATGGAGAGTCCGACTGGGTCGGCCTGAAAAACAGTTGAATGGACCTGATCGGACTGATCGTGTGAAAGGGACCTAAGGCTGCTATCAAACTGATGCGCTGCGGTTTGCCGACACCGTGGGTGCAGCGAAGTGCACCTGTGGCTTTCCTGTGGGTTACTTGCACTTTGCCGTAGAAATCTATTATATCCTGCAGGCATGGTGCACTTTCTGAAAGCACACCAAAACTGCAGGCAATAACAGAAGTCTATGACTCGGTGCAGGTTACCCGCAGGTGCACTGCACTGCACCTACAGATCAGTTTGAATGCAGCCAGTGTACCAGTGTAGAGAACAGATATGCCCATTGCTGTTTCATTTTAATTAAAAACTGACCTTAATTTTTGCTTCCTCCTCACGATTCCTGCAGGCTGCTGCTGTTCCCCAGGCGGTTAAGGCTGGCGGCTGTTGCTGGCGTTCCCCCTGGTTGAGTATGGCTGGCAGCTACTGCTGGCGGGTATTACTGGTGGATACTGCTGGCGGGTATCACTGGTGGATACTGCTGGCGGGTATCACTGGTGACTACTGCTGGCAGGTATCACTGGTGGCTACTGCTGGTGGGTATCACTGGTGGCTACTGCTGGCAGGTATCACTGGTGGGTACTGCTGGCGGGTATCACTGGTGGGTACTGCTGGCAGGTATCACTGGTGGGTGCTGCTGACAGAAATCACTGGTGGGTAATGATGGCTGTTATCACTGGCAGGTATCTCTGGTGGGTACTGCTGGCGGGTATCACTGGCAGGTATCTCTGGTGGGTACTGCTAGCGGGTATCACTGGCAGGTATCTCTGGTGTGTACTGCTGGCATGTATCACTGGTGGGTACTGCTGGCAGGTATCACTGGTGGGTACTGCTGGCAGGTATCACTGGCAGGTATCTCTGGTCAGTACTGCTGGAGGGTATCACTGGTTGGTACTGCTGTCAGGTATCACTGGTGGGTACTGCTGGCGGTTATCACTGGCAGGTACTGGTGGGTACTGCTGGCAGGTATCACTGGTGGGTACTGTTGGTGAATATCACTGGTGGGTACTGCTGGCAGGTATCGCTGGTGGGTACTGTTGGTGAATATCACTGGTGGGTACTGCTGGCAGGTATCGCTGGCAGGTACTGGTTGTAACTGCTGGCAGGTATCACTGGTGGGTACTGTTGGTGAATATCACTGGTTGGGTACTGCTGGTGGGTATCACTGGCATGTACTGGTGGGTACTGCTGGCAGGTATCACTGGTGGGTACTGTTGGTGAATATCACTGGTGGGTACTGCTGGCGGGTATCACTGGCAGGTACTGGTGGGTACTTCTGGCAGGTATCACTGGTGGGTACTGTTGGTGAATATCACTGGTGGGTACTGCTGGCGGATATCCGTGTTGAATACACTGGTGAGTACACTGGCTGGTACAGTGGTGGGTACACTGGCTGGTACACACTGGTGGGTACACAGGCTGTTACACTGATAGGTACACTGGCAGGTACATTGGCGGGTACAGTTGCAGGTACACTGACTGGTACAGTGGTGTGTACTGGCTGGTACAGTGGTGTGTACTGGCTGGTACATTGGTGGGTACACTGGTAGGTACACTGGCTGGCTCAGAGATTCCTGCTCGCAGTTTTTTATGTGTGTGGATGCATTGGATCTATTTGAAATGTATCTATGTCTTTGCAGAGACACAATACACGTATGCTCCTGATGAGCGACAAGAAGCCGCAAAACGTGTAGAGCCAACAGATAACGTGTTCCAATAATGTGTCCCAACAGCATTTTTCATATTGCATCAACTGTTTTCTGCCTGTGTACTGTATTCTTTGTCATTTTCTCTTTACGTTTATTTATCGTATGGGCTGTTTTGAACCATACATTGTTTTTATTCTATACAATAAAGCTGTTCAATTTTAAATATTTTCCTGTCCTTTCCTGTTATTAATTGGAATAACTCTAACCAAGCTGGTATCTATTTATGCTTATATTTATGAATTTTTCTGAAGAATATAAAATAGCTATTTATGAATCAATTATGTGAATATAAGATATATAATGTACTAGAGATATGTCCACTACTAAAATAATCAGACCCCTATCCCGCACATGCTTCATTTAAAGCCCCGCCCTTTTTTGCTATTTTTTTAATAAAACTTAGTTGAACAATACATTATCCAAATCCAAATTTCTGTGCTAGTACTGTTTAGTTTCCAGAAGCTGCTCTAGTCCTGGCCAATTCCCACAAACGATGTTAGTACTGTCTAACTCCCATAAGTTGTACTAGTATTGACTAACTCCCAGAAGTGCTAGTACTACTACTGACCAACTCCCAGAATTTAGCACACCAAGAGGTAGCAAAAAGTTAATTGTTAGGCTTTACATACAATGTAAAGGTTACATAAACCCAAGAACAAAAATGCATTATGTATAGCAGGCCACCAGACTTATTGCCTGTCAAAAAAGTTTAAATCTGTCAGTAGGAAATGTGTACTTCACTTCCTGATTCCCTCAAAGAGAATGGCAGCGGCAGCTGCAGAAAAAAAAGAGAGATTGCTCGGCTTCGGCTGCCGACATCGCTGGACCCTGGGACAGGTAAGTGTCCCTTTAATAGAACTCAGCAGCTGCAGTATTTGTAGCTGCTGGCTTTTAATAATTTTTTTTTAGGTGCACTCCCTCTTTAACCGATTGACGACCGGCGCACGGCGATATACGTCGACAGAATGGCACGGACAGGCATAAGGGCGTACAGGTACGTCCCCTTTAAGATGCCGCCGTGCCATCGGTCGCGCGCCACGAGCGGCGCACGCTCGCGCCGGTCGGGACCCCCGTGAGGCCGGTCACGGGTCCCGCGGACTCGATCGCCACGGGGATACCCGCGATCGTCTCATGGGAAGGCTGAACGGGGAGATGCGGAAATAAACAGCATCTCCCCGTTCTACCTAGCAACTAGTGACGCCGATCTCTGCTCCCTGTGATTGGAGCAGAGATTAGCATTCAGTAGCTGACAGCCACGCCCCCCCCCCCACAGTAAGAAACACACCTCTAGGCACACTTAACCCCTACACTGCCACCTAGTGGTTAACCCCTTCACTGCCAGTGTCATTTACACAGGAATCAATGCATTTAAATAGCATTGATTGCTGTATAAATGACAATGGTCCCAAAAAATTGTCAAAAATGTCCAATGTGTCCGCCATAATGTCGCAGTCACAATAAAAATCACTGATCGCCGCCATTTCTAATAAAAACTATCCCCTATCTTGTAAACGCTATAACTTCTGCGCAAACCAATCAATAATTGCTTATTGCGATATTTTTTACCAAAAATATGTAGAAGAATACGTATCGGCCTAAACTGAGGAAAAATTTTTTTTGTTATATATTTTTGGGGGATATTTATTATAGCAAAAAATAAAAAGGGATGCGTTTTTTTCAAAATTGTCGCCCTTTTTTGTTTATAGCGCAAAAAATAAAAACCGAAGGGGCGATCAAATACCACCAAAAGAAAGCTCTATTTGTGGGAAAAAAAGGGCGTCAATTTTGTTTGAAAGCCACGTCGCACGACCGCGCAATTGTCAGTTAAAGCGACGCAGTGCCAAATCGCAAAAAGGGGCCTGGTCCTTTGGCTGCAAATTGGTCCAGTCTGAAAGTGGTTAAAGTGAAGGGCCACCCTAAAAAATAAATTATTTTTTACCTTACCAGAAACCCCTGTGGCTAGACAGTCTTCCTAATCTGCCTTTTCCTACTCCGCAGTGATCTTCGGTCTTCTCTCCTCTTCATGTTGTCTTCTGGGTAATGGGGCACGCTGTGTTCTGGGAACTGTGTGTTTCCTAACACAGAGCGTCGCATTCACAAAGCGGAGCGCGACTCGTGCATGCGCAGTAGGAAACGGGCAGTGAAGCCGCCAGGCTCCACTGCCTGTTTCCCTTAGTGAGGATGGTGGCGCTGGAACCCGAGGGACGGGTCGGCCTCGGCGGCTGACATCGCGGGTGCCCTGGAAAGGTAAGTGTCCTTATTAAAAGTCAGCAGCTACTTTTTTTTAGCTGCTGACTTTTAAAAAAAAAAAAATTCCGCTGAAACACCCCTTTAAATATGGTGGCTGCATTATTTCTAGTTTTTCAGGCAATTTTTTTAGCAAGTACATAAATACCTGTTGACATTGCCAGAATTGCAATGTCCTTGTCACTTCATATAAGTTATACCAGGGGTCGTCAACCCCCGGGCCGTGGCCTACTACTGGGCCGTAGCGTCTTTCCAGCCGGGCCACGGCGTGCGGCGTGACATTACAATTACAGGCACCGGTGGATCAGAGAGGAAAGCGGGCGGGCGAACGAGAGAAGCGGGCTGGCGAGCAGAGATGACATCTCTCTCTGCCCGCCTAACATCACCGCTCTTCCCCCCTTACAGCGTGCGAAATGTCGGAGGTGCAGCGGGGACATCATCTCTCCCTGCCTGCCTAGCATCACAGGTCTTCCGCCCTCACAGCATACAGAATGTTGGAGGTGTGGCGGGGAGCGGAGAGATGACATCATCTCTCACCGCCCGCCCTGCATCTCTGCTCTCCTGACCTCACTCAAAAACGACCACTGAACCAGTGTCACCAATGCAGTGACAATCCTCATCTGGTGGCACTGGCAGGTGATGTGGCAAGTGGCATTCCTCATCTGGTAGCACAGGCAGGTGATGTGGCAAGTGGCATTCCTCATTTGGTGGCAGGCAGAGTAGCAAGTGGCATTCCTCAACTGGTGGCAGGCAGCGTGGAAAGTGGCATTCCTCATCTGGTGGCAGGCAGCGTGGCAAGTGGCATCCCTTATCTGGTGGCAGGCAGCTTGGCAAGTGGCATTCCTCATCTGGTGGCAGGCAAGCGTGGCAAGTACCATTCCTCATCTGGTGGCCCAGGCAGGTGACGTTGCAAGTGGCATTCCTCATCTGGTGGCACAGGCAGGTGACGTGGCAAGTGGCATTCCTCATCTGGTGGCACAGGCAGGTGACGTGGCAAGTGACATTCCTCATTTGGTGGCAGGCAGCGTCGCAACTGACATTCCTCAACTGGTGGCAAGCAGTGTGGCAAGTGACATTCCTCATCTGGTGGCAGGCGACGTGAAAAGTGACACACTCAGGGCTCCTACTGATTCTGCATTATGGTGAGTTGAACTATTTCATTTATATTACAATGTAATATAATAGTAAATCAGAGGAAGGTTTAGGGACTTTAAAGCGGATTTCAACCCTAAAGTGGAACTTCCGCTTATCGGATTCCTCCCCCCCTCCGGTGCCACAATTGGCACCTTTCAGGGGGGAGGGGGGTGCAGATACCTGTATAATACAGGTATCTGCACCCACTTCCGGGACGAGATAGCCAGAGCTGTCCCGCCCATATCCGAAGATACCCCGTTGTGTCTTGGGAAACACAGTTCCCAGGACACAGCGGGGACCAATAGAGACGCGCAGCGCGACTCGCACATGCGCAGTAGGGAACCGGGCAGTGAAGCCGTTGCGTCTTCACTTCCTGATTCCCTGACAGAGGATGGCGGCGGGGCAGCCGAGAGACGAGCGATCGCTCGTCACATTCTGCCTACACCGCTGGAACCTGGAACAGGTCAGTGTCCATTTATTAAAAGTCAGCAGCTGCAGTATTTGTAGCTGCTGACTTTAAATATTTTTGGTGCGGGTGGATCTCCTCTTTAAGTTTAAGCCACAAAACGCGTAGAGCTACCAAAGTCGTGTTTTCCATAATTGTACCCAAGTTTCTACAGCTGTTATATACAAAGTACCCCACAAGATATTGAGGCTACCCGTCATGCAGGCATTATCTCATGTTTTATGGTTTTACATGAACTCCAATTTGGTGTACTGTGGAATTTTTACAATGTTCATAATATTATTGAATACATATGTTGATATCATGTATTGTCAGTATCTCTTATCAATTGCAACTGATTTAATTATGTGCATGTTATACCTTTTATGAACTCCCAATGAAATCTTCCCAATTGTTCACCAATTAATTTTATTGCAATTTTGCACTTCATTTAAAGTCCCACCCACGTTGCTCTCCCCTTTTGATCATTATAGGGATGGAAATACATGACCTTACCAGGCCAAGTTTTCACTTAAAGTCCCAAGGGATGGAAATAGGTGGCCTTACCAGGCCATAATTTCACTTAAAGTCCCTAAACCTTCCTCTCATTTACTATTGAATAGGGATGGATGTGCATTATTTTGCTTTAATTTTGTAACTTTTCTAGATGTCCTGCAATGTTTTGACCTTTAATTGCTCTTCCTGAGTTGAATTGCTCTATCCTTTTACCCTATATTACCCCCTTAAACTATTAATCATATTTTATTATCATCTTGCCACCTGCCAATTATTTAGGTTCATTGTTGTCGGTGGCGATCTGGTTGGTCGGGCAACGCTGCTGTTGGTTCGGGCTCTTCCTGTCCGGGAGCTGTGACGCGCCTGGCGGCCTCTCCTCTGATTGAGGGTGGATGTGCCACCACAGCGTGTCAGCGTCACGCACTCCATGTCGGACGTGTGCTCCCTTTGGATGCCAGCACGTGCCTTCATGTGAACGCCACACTCGCAGGACACGTGGGCGGGGTGTTGGTGCCGGCTGGCCGGGCGTATCAGTGCCCATGCGGCGGCGCCTTTCGCCCTTCCCTCCTGTGTGCGGCGTGACTTTGGTGGGTGGTTTCCGTGGTGACGCCTATAAGGGGCGTGGCCTTGGCAGTGTTTACTCTCGAGGCTCCCATTTCACCGGATGTCACGTCTGTTTGAGGAGTGCTATTTCCTTCAGCTCTGTTACTGGCTCACTTCATGCAATAGGTACCTTTTACTTCTACTCACTGCCCTTTTTCTCTTTCTCACTCATTCCCCAATGAATCACTTTTCCTTTTCGTTTTCACAGGTACTTGGTTTGCTTTCTGTCTCCTTTCCTACTCACACTTGCACCCAGGGCCACTCCAGTCTTCCACCTCTCAATCACCACCATCATCACTCCTTTACGTTCTGCCTACTTCTCTGGCGATCTTTTTCACTTTTCACTCTCACTCCCCACACAGGTTTGCCTTGTGGGTGTTTACCTGCCTTGGAATGGCGCCCTGTGGGTTGCCCCCATTGACCCGCCTACCTCAGCTCCCGGGGGGTGATGCCTCCGAATGGCTGGTGGAGCCCGACAGCCAGCCACGATCAAACGAACCTTAATGCGTAAGCATGTATCCTGTGTGGGGACCCTTTCATTACCTCACCTCTGTTTCATGTCTGCAATTATTAGATTATACTTATATCTCTTTCATTTTAGTTATCGCACACGCTTGCTCCTGACGAGTGGCAGTGTAAGCCACGAAACGCGTAGAGTTACCAAAGTCGTGTTTTCCATAATTGTACCCAAGTTTCTACAGCTGTTATATACAAACTACCCCACAGGATATTGAGGCTACCCGTCATGCAGGCATTACCTCATGTTTTATGGTTTTACATTAATTCCAATTTGGTGTACTGTGGAATTTTTACAATGTTCATAATATTATTGTATACATATGTTGATATCATGTATTGTCAGTATCTCTTATCAATTGCAACTGATTTAATTATGTGCATGTTATAGTTTTTATGAACTTAATAAATCTTCCCAATTGTTCACTAATTTTTTTTTTGCAATTTCCCACTTCATTTAAAGTCCCACCCACGTTGCTCTCCCCTTTTGACAATGTAATATAAGAAACAATGCACTTCAATCATTCTGACACCATACCAACCATGGTACTGTGATGATTGAAGTACCAACAGCAGAACACCAGCTATTGCCCCGATAAATTGCCCACAAAATTTGCTTACCCCCCCCCCCCGCGTGTGCATACATCCCCCCCTCGCCGGACTTTGGCACAATTTTCTTCCATGCAGCCGGTCCCCGTGCCAAAAAGGTTGGGGACCACTGAGTTATACTGAATGGAAAAACAATCTTACCTTTCTCCTGTAAACTACTGAGACTGAAGGCCACACTCACCTCAATCAACCTTTTCCCCAGATACCATCCATTAAATAAAACAAACGATACTGAAATTGGCAAAATATTGGCCGCGGCAACTTTATTGATTTACATAATACCATATATAAATATTTTATTTCAAATAATACATTTCATCATCACTTTGATACAAACAAACCACATTAACTGCCCAGTTATTAGAACTCGAGCAGGAAGGCATCAACATTGTACCATATACAAAAATGTCCCCCCTAGAAATCCAGGGTTATCCAACCACATAAAGAGTGCCAGCGACTGGGGAGGGAGGGAGGGAGCTCTTGTGCTGCTGCTCTGGTCCAGGGGGAAAAGGAATAAGCCCCTGCGCAGCAGTCCTTAAATAACCTATCCTAGCTTCTCCAGAACATTCCAAGGATTCCCATTGGATCCTGGAATCCTCCTGCTTAAATCTTAAAGGGATATCCCTAATTATCTAGCTTACACACTAACTACTGACTAGCATTACTTATACTATAAGAGATGCGTGGCCACCGTCTTAAGTCGGTGGGCCCCTAAACCTGCCCTCCCTTTTCCATGAGACTGAAGGCCACACTCACCTCAATCAACCTTTTCCCCAGATACAATCCATTAAATAAAACAAACTATACTGAAATTGTCAAAATATTGGCCGTGGCAACTTTATTGGTTTACATAATACCATATATAAATATTTTATTTAAAATAATAAATTTCATCATCACTTCGATACAAACAAACCACATTAACTACCCAGTTATTAGAACTCGAGCAGCAAGGCATCAACATTGTACCTGTAGCACTGACATCCTTGCCTATTGATGTGGTTATGTATATTTTAATGTAAGGTTTATGGACATTACTGTGGTTCTGTACCCAGAGCCATCTAGTGACCAAAAATAGGTAACGCACTTGTGTATTATTATCTCTGAACAACCTAAAGACTTGTACAGAAAGTGACTGTGTTTTGATTCAGAAGGTTGACCTTGTTACCCGGGAGTCTGTGTGACCTACCCATGAACACTCTCTTATGCAGTGCATGCTGGGTAGGAGACAAAAGGAACCCGAGTGGCCATTTTAGGTCTCTTGGGATCACGTTGCCTGCCTGTGCGGATCTGCAAGGAGGTTTTCCAGGAGATCTCGGCCTACAGCCACTACGGAGCGAGAACCTGCTCGTTTATAAAGTGGCCTGACGGAGCCTGAAAGACAGTGACCGGAGAGAGAAGGTCCAGAGGCACTCATCGGAACAGCGGAGGACCGGGTCCTTCCAGTGTAGTGGTACAGAGCGTCTGGACCAGCTGACATAGAAGCAAGCTGCAGTTACCGGACCAAAGTCATCACACGGAACTCCGATCCAGTTGGTGAGCGGGTTACGGCCCACTGTTTGTTAACTTGTTACACGCAGTTAGACTCACTTACAGGCCTCGCTGGAATCTTTAGTTCCACGGAGGAGTAACAGAGCAACTGACACTGCTTGGGGCCTACTTCACTTTGGCGCCCAAGCGTTGTAAATGAGTTATTGTAGCACCCGGAGCATCCTGACCTAACTTTCCACACACTTCTGATTACAAATCTCAAAGGAGTCATTTTTAGCTAGAGAAGAAAGAAGATACTGGATAAAGTACTTTCAGTGGGATCTCACGCATAGCCTTTAAAGTAGGGGGAGCTCCCAGGTTTGAATACATATATATATATACATATATCTTATATTGTTTTATATTGAAATATGTTGTGCTGTCGTCCTATGTTGGAATGACAGCACAATTTCTGTAACCACCTGTTTAAATATTTTTCAGTAAAAATAGAACTGATTAAGTATCCAGTTGTGTGATGTACTGTTTTTCACAACCAGGTGGAGCCAGTGTATCCTGAGTTCATAATACAGGTATTTTACATTGTCTCATGTTATACTGTATTGTATTGCACCACAGCTGTGCCAATGGGATTGAGTCAAGTTAGTGGGGTTTCTTGGTAGAGTGCAGGCCCAATTCAAACCAGCAGCTCCTTCGGTGGTCAGTGCTACATACCATATACAAAAATTTCCCCACAAGCCGGGCATGAAATCAAGCCCGGCCCACCCCCACCACCGCGACCATTTCAATCCCGTATTGCAAACCCAGGTTAAATATTTTATTTCAAATAATAAATTTTATCATCACTTTGATACAAACAAACCACATTAACTACCCAGTTATTAGAACTTGAGCAGCAAGGCATTGTACCATATACAAAAATGTCCCCACAAGCCGGGCATAATATCAAGCCTGGCCCACCCCCACCAACGCAGGCATTTCAATCCCGTATTGCAAACCCAGGTTAAATATATCAACACCCACATCTGAGAGGTGCACCCCATCCTGCCTATACAGCCCCGGAATTCCACCTTCCAAATCTATGTGCCCATATGACAACCCACCTATCAAGGGCATGTATTTTTCCATCGCCCTGTTTACTCTCTTTTTCATCTTTCCCATCACCCTTCGCTAGGGCGAGTCCAGCCAAGAAAGGCGCGGAACAATCTCTGAAAACACAATGGTAGTACCTGGGGAAACCAATGTGAAACGGTGGAGATCCTGCTTCATCCTGAACAGTAAGTCCAACGTTCTCATGTTTCCTAATTCATTTCCCTCTAAGTGCACGACTAAAATAGAGGGCGGGGGTCAAACCTGCAATAACCTGGATAAGTGGAAATACAACTGGTGCCAATGAAGACCTCTTACACCTTTCCAAAATACATTAAAGGATCTTGGATGCAACGATAAATTAACGGAATAATTAACTTGAGCCGCTCTTTTCCGTGCTGGGGATGTGCTCCTGCGCAAAAGGCACATTCATGCCTATATTTACAGTTCCAGCAGCATTGGCTCTCTTTAAACGCGAAAACAACAGCCTCTTCTATATACCGTCTGTGAAGGGTTAACCGAGCCTTGCTTTGGTGCTGCTGACCTCTGAGGCAAAATAAAATACAGCCACAGCCCCACATCCTTCATGCCCCATCTGAGCGTGGGATGAATAGATATCTTCTGTCTACCCCTACCACCCGAGGCCACAAAATTCTTTTGTATGCCTCCAATATATGATCTAAATGCTGGAACATGCCACCACACAACTCTGGATGTCGCTCTGCCAGCACGCCAGCATATATGCAAAAAGCCTGTAGCCAGTTGTGGAAGGACCTAGGTATTTGCCTGCGCCTGTCCTCATCCTGCTTCTCTTCCCCTTTTCTGTCAGCTTTAAAAATACCATCTTTATGAAATGGGAGGAGTGACAATATTTCTATAAACTCACCCCTCCATATCTTTTCTTTAACAGCCTGACTCAAATGATAACCTAGGGGTGAGACTTGGCAAAACCTCCTTCATGCATGCTTCAGGGACATTGCAGCAGTAATCACAGGTTCAGGAACTAACACCTTGCTATGTATACCACTATGCATTACATTGTGAGAAAAAGAATGTGAAGGATAGCCAGGAGCCATAGAAGGAGCAGATAGAAATACAGAAGGTGAAGGTTTAGCTGAGACAGAGGGATTTAACATAGGAGACAAGCGCTTTACTATAGAGGTCCGAGACACAAACAAATCATTCAAACCAGTAACATTAGCTCATTCACCAGCTGCTGGAGGCTGCCCCTGCTGAGCCATCTCCTCCAGCAGTACACTTGTCTCAGGGTCCTGTGAACTCTGCACCACCTGGGACGCATGCTGTCTTCCTTCATACAGAATATCATGCTGACTAGCCGCCTCCTCCTGTGCAACAGGGGCCCGTGGCGACGGAGGCCACCACCTGCTTGTTGTGCGGGCTGTCTGACACTACCCCGCTTGTCTCTTCTTCTGGCTGGAGAGGGAGAAGCCGTCCTCTTCTTTTTACATGCCAAACCGGTGTTCTATCACCAAGTGTCCGGCTGTCACTAGGTGTCCGAAGTGTACTGCATATGCGCAGCGCATGCGCAGTACGGATCAAGAAGATTTTCGGAAATTGTCGGAAGATGAACGGCGCCTGCGCCGTGAGTCGAGGTGAAGCCCCCACCATCCAAGCGGACATAGGGTTAGTCAAAGTTAGAGGGCCCCTCGCGGGCTCGCTTCGCTCGCCACGCTTCGGGCACGGCCTCGCTGCGCTCGGCTCTTTTATATTCTAACTCTATGTCCACTTGGATGGTGGGGCTTGAAAGTGGACTCACGGTGCAGGCGCCGTTCATCCTCGGCAATTTTCGGAATCAGGGTGTCCTGTGTACTGCGCATGCGCAGTACACCTCGGGCACTTCGTGATGGGGGACGGATAATGATACAACACCGGCGCCATGCTCCGCCGCTCGGCTCTGTACCGCCTGCTCTTCTACTGCCTCAAACGCCATGCTCTGTCTTTCAGGTGGAGTGCAGCGGCGCGGCCTGTCATAACAGGCAAGCTCTTCCTCATGCTGGCCCGAGCCTTTCAACTGCGCCCGTGATAGCTCCTCCTTGCCGCCTCCCCCGTACTTCTGCTGCTCCACCCCTGTCTCTTCAGCTAGTGCCAGGCAACGGCGCAGCCACTCTTCTCCTTTGTCACTTCCAGCCCGCTCCAAAAACTGCCTTACCAGGTCTTCCATCTTCCGTCAGGCTTCAAAGTTAGAGCTAGGGAAGCAATGAAGGGGGGTTCTTCTGTTCAGCTCTTCTGCTGCTGCTCTGGTCCAGGGGAAAAGGAATAAGCCCCCGCGCAGCGGTCCTTAAATAACCTATCCTAGCTTCTCCAGAACATTCCAAGGATTCCCATTGGATCCTGGAATCCTCCAGCTTAAATCTTAAAGGGACAGTATCCCTAATTATCTAGCTTACACACTAACTACTGACTAGCATTACTTATACTATAAAGCCCCATACACACGGTCGGACTTTTTCATCAATTTGGTCCGATCGGACAAGGTTGTTGAAAAATCAGACCGTGTGTATGCACCATCGGACAGTGTTCGTCGGTTTGTCCGTCGGACAAAGTCTTATCTCCTGCTGGAAAGATTTCCCGTCAACCCGGTCCGATCACACCAAATCCGAGCGTGTGTACGCTTGTCCGACGGACAAAGTGCTACGCATGCTCAGAAGAAATTCTGTGACGGAAGCGCTCGGTCAGGTAAAACTACCTTTCCTAATCGACACAGCACATTCGTCACGCTGCAATGTTAAAATGTCTTTAATGCAGCGCATTCTCTTTTTCTTTACAATGCAACAAGAATGACATCTTTTAGCTGCTCCTATTCACCCGCACTTCTCACAAACTTACTTCTTTATTACTTTGCAGCATTTATACACTACATGTTTATTTTTACTCTGAACGGAAAAGAATCTTTGTTATTTTTTTACCATGATTTGTTTTTTTTTTTTTGGGGGGGGAATACATATTTGAATGTTTTTTTTTTTTTTTTTTTTTGGAGGGGGGTTGTGTGTCTCAAATTACCAAAAACACATTATTTACATTTGTATTTCTTGCTTACATTTACTAGGAGTTTGTTTGTTGTTGGTGCCCCTTGTTAATTCTACTTTAGGATTAGTGAAATGTACCAGCCTACTCAAAGAAAAACTGTCATTGTAGCAAAGTAAAACACAATAGTCAATGATTATTTCAAATCAAAAAAACCTTTATTTAGGTCACACCAACAAACCAAAGAGGAACGCAGCCATGGTGAAACTTGGGGAATTTGCAAAGTCTTGGCCCCCCACGGCAACCATCATTGTTCAAGCGTAGAAAATTGGGGGCCTGAGGAGTACGTATATTAAGGGGAGTGCAATCTGGTCGTGAAGTCCAAAGTATCCGGAACTGCAGCAGATGCCATCTAGGTCCCCAGGCTCTGGTACTACAAGAGGCTCCATCTTCTCTCAGACCAGACTGATTCCAGGTCGTCACTCTCAGGTCTTCCTTCCACGCTTCCTTGCACGCTGGGGCTGTCATGCTGGTGGGGTGGCAGAAGGAGGAGGAGGAGGAGGAGGCGGAGCATGGTAAGTATGGCAAACATGTGTGACTGGGGTCATCTCCCCAGCCCTACCCTTATTTAGGACATGGAGGATGAGCCCCTCACACATGTTGCGTTGCCTCACCTCCATACCCATCATTTTTGTGACAACCACCGAGCCAAAGGTCTCCTCGTCGGCGGGTGTGGCATGTAGGGAGTCTGAAGCCTCTCTTATCATCCGGAGCGCTGACTGTGCCGCATAACCCCCCCTTCTCGCCCTTTTGTACGGAGGGCGGAGGGGAGGGGTTTGGGTGTCAGTCAGGCTCCGAGGCCTAGCCCCCTCTTGGCTGCCACTACCCAGCTGGTGGCTGCCACTAACCCCTGCCTCCTCCTGACTGCCACCTTCCACAGCCACCTCCTGGCTGAGGTCTTCCTGTGTAGGAAAAAGGGACATAGTTTCAGTTATTTGTTCATCAAACACACACAATTCTCATCTAGTGACTGGTGCAAAATGTTTACAAATAGAAAACCATACAATTCTCAGCCCAGCAGTTTAGATTCTGGCCCCAAATGTCTCCCACACCACTGTCTGTTGATATGTCAAACACGTTAGGAACTAAGCAATTGGCGATCCTGAATTAAGTGAACATCATTCATTATTCCCATAAATGGTAGCAAAACTACTATACCTGGAACAAGCTGGGCTCCTCCACCTCTTCCAGACTGGAAGGCCCAGGTTGCTCCTCGGAAGCCTCATCAGGGGTGGGCTGTGCGCAAGGAAGCGTGGAAGGAGGAGTTGAGGTTGGCTCCGTGACATCAGCCTGGTCCTTCAGAAAATGGAGACTCTGATAGTACCAGAGCTTGGGGACATAGACCTCATCTGCTGAAGTTGCAGTTTCCTCAGACTTCACGACCTTCTTCCTCTCCCTGATATACGCACTCCTCAGGCTGCCAATTTTCTTTCTAATATCATCAACAGTTGCCGTGGGGAACCTTGGCTTGACAAATTCCACAAGTTCCTCCAGGGCTGCGTGCCTCTTTGGTTTGTTGGTGTAATGTGGGTGTATACCCTGCCACAATATGGGAAAATCCCTGTATTTGGCAATGAAGAGGGGGAGAAAACTCATGTCGTTGAATCCCTTCATATCAATCTCTGCAAGACACAACAACACACAAAACCCTCAAAATTCTGTCAGGCTAAACTCTCCTAATCTTCTCCCTAAAGAAGCCTCAAGTTCAAATCAGTCTAGGCTAGTTATGTACCAACGTTAAATTGTACCTTCGTTTGTAGCGATCGTCTCGTGTGAGTTTTCTCTCCCCTCGTCTCCCAGATCGTGGCTACGACACAGGCGTGTGACGTTTTATATACACTGCGCATGCTTCAAACTCCGCCCGCCCCTGACGATCTTTCTCGTCTATTCCCCACCCCTTCTCTTTACGGCGTAGTGGGGAGAGCACATGGCGGGGACACAGCAGGTGCGCCACAAATATCCCACCAACGAGGAGGAGGACGAGGAAAGTCCGGAGGCAGAAACGTCCCGATCCCGGAACCTGAAATTCAAGGCCTCCAATATGTCATTTGGAGAAATGTTGGAGATGGTTGACATATTAAAGAGGAGCGACTATGATGGGAAGTATGGGCCTTACCTCAACCCCAATGTCCGCAAGGCCAAGATCATGTCTAAAGTTGTGAGGAGGCTGTACAATAATTTTGGGGTACAACGATCCAAGGAGCAACTCAGGAAACGCTGGTCAGACCTGAAACTGAGGGAGGCCGATCAGTACAGAAAGATCAAGAGAATTCTTCAAAAAAGTAAGTAGTTGTGTTTTGTGTTTGATTTCTTGCTTGCATACTGCTCCATTGTGTTTTGATTTTTTACCAAGTTGTACATTCCAAAATGGCCACTTTCAGGTTCGTCTGTGCATTCGATCGTACTCAGCCTCGATCTTTCTGCCACTGTCATGGTCGTGTGTGTGTGCATTCGATCGTACGCAACCTCGATCGTTCGGCCACTTATAATACGATGTTTGGTGTTTTTTTGGGGAAAGGAAGTTTGTTCTCACTAGAAATGTCATCAAGAATGTAAAGCCAATTTATTCAATGTAAAGGAGAGGTCACTCAGTAGCTGTTTACCCATCTGGACTCTAGAGCACTAGTGCTGGGACACCCAAACCCCCTTTTTATTATGCTTTTCCACACATGTGCTCCAGTGGATACTAGAGGGGGGTCTCCATCACACAAACTTCTACCAAAAAGCTAGTCAGTTTAGCACCTTTACAAAGTGACTTCATTCATGTAGTTGACATTTGTAACTGGCCAAACTAAAATAGTGTCCGTCACTTTCAAGCAATGTTTGTCACTTCCTATTTCTGCCCTCAATAGCTTGTGTTGCTAAATCTTCCTTTTGGACATTCTCATAGGGGAGCGAAAACTTGGGCCGTCTGAGGAAACCCCCAAACCAACACCTCCCAAAAAAGTGGAAAGAGCAGAAGCAGAGGAGGAGGAGGAGGAAGGAGAGATCATCGAACTTGGAGAAATTGTCACCACAACAGGTGAGTGTGGGAGAACACAGCTACTGGTAAGCTAATCCATGTATGGCTGCCTCATTTCCAACACCCCATTTTTTTTGGTTGTGGTTTTTAGGTGACGTGGATGTTGTGGAAGAAAAATCGCACTTTACCACAGAGAGTGCCCACGTACTCATCGGAGAGATAATGGTCTGCAATCGAGATCTAGATTACATAAAGCAAAACATCAATGATGTTCAACAAAAATTGAAGAACATCATTGATGTTTTAGGAAAAATATGAAAAAGCACCAAGTAATTTACACACATTTGTGCCAGCTTCTGAACACATTTGCAACTTAAAAACTGTGTGAAATTTGGAACATGCACACATTGTGTCCACATGTGCTAGCTCCCATCATGGTGGATGAATGGCAACGTTTTTTTGGGGGTGCAAACACTTTACGAACTACGAAAGTGGTTGTGGTGAAGGGGTTGCACCCCCAAAAAACGTCCATTCATCACCATGATGGAAAATGGCACTTTTGAAGCTTCTAGGCATGTGTTTTACCATCTAATGACCATTTTCAGAACCAAATTGTGTGCATGTTCCAAATTTCCACTTTTCGGGGGTGACCCCCCCATGTGATGAAGGCAAGATCAAACACACTTTGAACATATAGTCATGTCTGATCTTGTCTTCACTTTACAAAGTTGAACTTTCCTACTTCATAGGTTCTGCTTAGCTCCATGCCTGGTTTTACCAATTGTGGAATCTTTGTAAATAATGTTGTAAATAACCAAGATGTTGTCAGTTTTGGCGTGAAGATTGTAAACGCACTTGTGAATGTTTTCCAAGTAAACTTTTTTACTTTTCAAAATGTGTGGCTTCCTTATTTAACTAAAACAATGCATTATGTATGTAAAATGTAAAGGATATGGGGGGCAATGGGTGTTATTTACTAAAGGCAAATCCACTTTGCACTGCAATTTCCTTTCCCAGGGAACTTTTTCAATGCACTTGTAGAGCATAGCGGATTTGACTTATGTAAATGACACCCACAGTGCTTTGTACGAAAACACGGAGCACAGCATTTTGGAGAATACACACATGTCAGACCTGGTGCTGAAAAGGAGTATTTTGGGTGTCAGTTATGCAGGACAAACCTTCTCTAGACCAAAGATTAGGTAGCAAACACACATGAGAATAATCTTTTTGGGAAGAAGAGACTGTTACCTCCTTTTGCCCAGAAAGTGCATTACCACTGTCGAAGGCAAAGGGAAAAAATGACAAAGTAAAATAAGCTAAAAAGAAGACTGAAATGACAAGAAATCAGAGGTTGTTTAAAATATCAGATTTATTAAAAAATGCCTCTCACACATCGTCAGGCAGAGCAATGGCCCCCCTACCCACAAAGTATTCCATATATTGGTCCCGGACCACGCGGGCATTGAGAGGGGGCAAGCCTGGACGTGCCACTCGAAGGGCTGTGAGGTCCGCATTTGGAGGGACCTCCACATCTGGGCCAACGGGCACCACATAGTTCCTGTTATGTCTTTTGAGGAAGTTGTGCAATATGCAACAGGCAAGAACTATGTGGTTCAGTTTGTATTCCGCCAAGTTAAATGCCGTCAGGAACAGGCGGAAGCGGCTGGCCAGGATGCCAAAAGCGTTCTCCACCACTCTTCTGGCTCTGGACAGCCTGTAGTTGAAGACCCTCTGGTCCGGGGTGAGGGTCCTCATCGGGAACGGCCTCATCACATGGGGAGTCAGCGCAAACGCTTCATCTGCGACAAAGACGAAGGGGAGTCCTTCGGCATTCTCCTCTGGAGGTGGCAAGCACAGACTGCCACTTTGGAGACGCCAGTAGAACTCCGTGTGCGTAATGGCCCCACCATCCGATATCCGGCCGTTCATCCCCACGTCCACATACATAAACTCGTATGTTGCCGACACCACCGCCAACATCACTACACTATTAAACCCTTTATAATTATAATAGTAGGACCCCGAGTTGGGCGGTGGGACGATGCGGACGTGTTTCCCATCAATTGCCCCTCCGCAGTTAGGAAAGTCCCAACGGCTGGCAAAGTGGGAGGCCACAGTCTGCCATTCCTGTGGCGTGGAAGGGAACTGTGGAGTGAAACAAGAAAAAAAAAATTAGTCACTTTGCACCTAAACATTGCAAGCAGATTAGACAATCAACATCTTGGAACAAGAGCATTGTATAAAATTGGAGGCTGGAAAGTATTTACACAGAAAAGTAGAGGCTCCCCTTCACAGATTACTCACCCCCCCATCAATCCCCCCACTTCTGATGGGACATTGGCAATAACTAGGGTTTTGGGGGGGGGGGGGGGTGGTGGGACAGGTAACCCTCTGCACTTCATTGATTGGCAAATGGCTCAATATTGTGGGCTAGTTTGGCCAGACCCTCTGTACTTAACACTATTGGCAGGCCACAGGAAAGATCAAATAACATTTCCCCCCCCCCCCCAAAAAAGGCAGGCACAGTGTGACATTATTAAATTACCAAGCAAGCTAATAGGAGGGAAAGAAGACAAAAAATTAGGAAATGGAATGTATGGAGGCAGCCCCTTGCACTACATGCTTTGCTGAATTCATCCCTAAAGATGCGCACTATAAAGAGGTAGGTATATAGTGTGTATTGACCTTGGGAAAGCCAGCAGATAAAGGATTGGTACCATCTGACAGAGCAGTTGGGGAGGGGGTTCCTAATGAGTTTGCCCCCCCCCCACCAAAAGAAAAAAAAAAAAAAAAGGGGGCTCTACATGAAGTAAACCACACAGCAAACATTTGTGCATATTTTAGGGGGTGTTTGGGGGCAAACAATACTATGCAGCAGACAAAAGACATTGCTTAAGTGAGTAGGCCATAGGTGTCTATTGGGGCAGAAGAGCATGCTGGTGAGGTAAGTGAAGGGAAAAATGCATGAAGGAGAAAAGGGGCACAGCATATTAGAACATATTGCAATCATGGTAATTAGGGAAGGAGGTCAAAAATACAAGTCATTAGCAAACAGAGCATACATAGAAGGGAATAGTAAAGTAGAAATGTTACCTTAATATAGTCCTCCTGCAGGACCTGAATGATGGCAGAACAGGTCTCTGGAATAATGATTCCCAGGGCCTGGGGAGAGATACCTGAAGAGAACTTCAAATCCTGAAGACTTCTCCCTGTCGCCAAGTACCTCAACGTGGCAACAAGCCTCTGCTCCGGAGTAATGGCTTGTCTCATGCAGGTATCCTGCCGGCTGATAAAGGGGGTCAGCAAAGCCAAAAGACGGTGAAAATCGGGGTCCGTCATCCTGAGAAAGTTCCTGAAATCATCAGGATTATTCTCCCGGATCTCACGAAGCAAAGGCATGTGCGAGAACTGGTCACGCTGAAGCAACCAATTCTTGGTCCACATACTCCTCATCACTCTGTTCATGGACGGGTCTTGGGTCAAAGCTAAAAGCCCGACACCAATTCCGCGTACAGCACGAACTCGGCGACGAGTACGCACGGGAAACATCGCTCAGAAGGTCACAAAAGGTCGGCTGGTCAGAACGGACAAACAGAAAGCACCGATAAACAGCAAGGCCTGAAAGAACGAAGTGAATACCAGCAACGAGCAGACAATAAGCAGTGCAAATCAAAGCGTCCTATATCAAGATATAGGCCGCAATGACCAACAAATGCGAACTGACTACACGCACTAATAAACAGATACGCACGACAAGCACAAACTGAAGAGCAGTAACGATCTGAGTCAGAAAACTGAGAAGCGCGAATCTTAAGTCACCAAACTTCCACTAACTCTCGATAAACACGGGATCAGCAGAAGGAGCCCAACGGGTGCCTGACGTGGTGCTGAACTTCCCTTTTGTAATCTCGTGGACGACGACTTACGTCACGACGTTCTTCCGGACCGGATATTCCGACAACGTAGTCCGACCGTGTGTACGCAACGCCAACATCGGACAAAGTACGTCGGACAAAGTCCGACCGACCTTGTCCGCGGATTGTCCGAGCGTGTGTATGGGGCTTAAGAGGTGCGTGGCCACCGTCTCAAGTCGGTGGGCCCCTAATTGTGCCCCCCCTTTTCCATTCTCTCCCTTTCCCCATTGGAGATGAAGAGAAGAAGACATGTTTTAAGTCCAGCCTGGGATACAACTATGGCCCCCTCCATAAATACATTGAAGGAGTA
Organism: Lithobates sylvaticus; assembly: GCA_028564925.1. Lineage (NCBI taxonomy): Eukaryota > Metazoa > Chordata > Amphibia > Anura > Ranidae > Lithobates > Lithobates sylvaticus. Next base: position 374,633,035 of record CM053026.1, on the reverse strand, counting down.
AATGTAGCTACTCAAGCTGCGTTTCACATTTTTGGAGGCCATGGAGCACCAGGACAGTAGAAACACCCACAAAATTACCACATTTTGGAAAGCAAACACCCCAAGGTATTTTTTAAGAGGGATGATGAGTCTTTTGAAGAAATCATTTTTTTGCCAAACGTTTTTTGGAAAATGCAGAAAGAAAATAAAAATAATTTTTTTTACAAAAAGTTGTCATTTTAAAAAGATATTTCCTGTCGCATCATGGCAGCATATACCTTGGGTTGTGACTCCGCCTCCACAACCTGATAGGACCACGTAACTATAAAATGGTGATACGGCCCCCGCCCCGGTATTCTCTTATTTTTCCTCACCTGTTGGGACGCACGGACATCACCCCCTTACCGCTTCGCCCCAGCCAGGTTCTAGCCTCTCCTGGTTTGGAAGTCCTTGCCGGTACAGCCTCTAAAGGAAGCTAAATGGAAGGAACCCCACTCTGGTGATCTCAGGGGTATCGTATTATTTCTTCTACTATTGTTTTCTGCGGACTGCCTGTGTAGAACCTTAAACAGGTTTAAAGCACTATGATGACTGCATATGTGTAGAACCTTAAATAGGTTTAAAGCACTGCGATGACTGCTATATACAAAACCTTAAATAGGTTTAAAGCACATTGTCGACTGCCCCTGTGTAGAACCTTAAAGAGGTTTTAAGCACCAACATCCTCCTGGCCTCTGTGTAAAGCCTTAAACAGGCTTAAAGCACCTTGCTGTTATGCATTTGTGTGTCAGGGCAAACACACTCCAATCATGTTCCTAAGCCTTAAACAGGCTTTCCATTGTGCAGTGGTCTCCCCCCCACCTCCTTGCTTTGTTAGTAAGAAAAACGCCGTTACCGTGCTACCGCTGGGCTCTGTAGTCCCTCTCCTCTCTGCTCCTCTTCCCCTCTGGTGCGCCGAGCGTCCTGGCGCTTCGGCGCATGCGCAGTACGGTCCGCTCGGGCGGCCTGAGGGCTTACCAACTTCCAAAATGGCGCCGGCGGCCGCGCGGCGCTACTGCGCATGCGCGGGCGTGACGCTCGCCCGGCGCCAAATTTAAAAAGGGAAAAAATTCCCTTTTCTTCCACAGCCCTGGCAGCATCTTGGAAATCCGTTTTTTCACCGCTGCAGATCATCCACAGCCTACCCCCCACTAGGTAAGTGCCCTCCATGGATTTGCACCCCCCCCCTTCTTTCTTTTTTTTTTTTTTTTTCCTTACCTATCTTCTTCTTCTCCTGTCTTACAGGCTGCCTATCTCCCTTCCTCATGGAGACCACTGCCCTAGCAGATCTCCGCCAGACCAATAGGTAAGGGGGGAGGACGGGATCGGTAAGTAAAAAAAAAAAAAAAAAAGAAAAAAAGAGAGCTGAGGCACTAACGCTACCTAAATGGTCAGCCCTGTCAGGTCCTCAAGATCCTCCAAGTCCGGACGTAGAGGGTCCTCGCGGGGAAGGAGTCGCTCAGGCCACAGACGGAGCCGTTCAGGACGGAGCAGGAGAAGTCGCTCAGGTCATAGGAGTCGCAGGGGAAGTCGCTCCAGATCCTATTCCCGACGCAGTCGCTCACGCCGCAGAAGATCACCGGCACACAGACACCACTCAGCGACCCGCTCCAGGCCCGCTCCCAACACCTGCTGGGTGTGCGGGGCCGCCGCCCTCCCGGACAAATTAGCCTGCCGCAGGTGCCTCGAGGAGGCAACCAGAGGGGACCAGGACCTCAGAGAACCATCAGGGGCCCCACCCCCACAGCCCGCTTTAGACATGAATGCATCCACAAGAAGCACCTCTCCTGCCCCCCCCCGAGTACATCAAGGGAGCAGGACTCCCAGTCAGACGAGGAAGAATTGGAGGCATCAGCGGGATTCGACTTTTCCCTTATCGAACCCTTTGTGAGGTCCGTAAAGGAGGCTATTAATTGGGATGAGCCCCAGGAGATCCAACAAAAGCGGAAGAAGTACTTCCCCAACCTCAGACGGGACCCGGAGGCCTTCCCCTTCATAGAAGAGCTTGATGACCTCATTAGGGAGGAATGGCAAAGGCCTGATAGAAAGTCAAGCCTCAACAACAGGCTTGCCAAGTTATACCCCCTTAAGGAGCCCAAGGTGAAACCTCTGGTGACCCCGCCTGTAGTGGACGCATCCCTCATGCGTCTGGCCAGGCATGTGACGCTCCCTATTGAGGACGCCGTGACCTTTAGGGATGTCCTAGATAGGAAGATCGACACAGATCTGAAGAGAACCTATCTAGCGGCAGGCGGCGCATGCAGGCCGGCAGTGGCCCTCGCGGCCGTAGGAAAAGCCATCTCCAGCTGGTCGGCCAGCGCCGAAAAACTCATTACAGACGGAGCGGACCAAGATAAATTAGTCAAGGCCCTGCAGGAGCTAAGCCTGGCAGGAGACTTCGTGGCAGAGGCCTCTGTCGATGTGATAAAATCTACATCCAGGGCCATGCTATCCTCCGTCATGGCTAGACAGGCACTTTGGCTGAAGCCGTGGGCGGCTGACCCGGCTTCCAAGTCCAACTGGTGCCGTATCCCTTACGACGGCGAGAACCTCTTCGGGGCCAAGCTAGACTCAGCCATTTCCAAAGTGACTGGCGGGAAATCAGGGCTCATCCCCTCGGACAGGAGGCCCAAACAGCAGAGGCCTCCTCCCTCTAGACGAAATCTCCCCGACAGGTACAGGGACGCCAAGGCCTACAGGCCTGGCAGAGAATTTAGGAGGAACTGGAAGAACCCTCAGACTTCCTTCTCGAGGTTCCAGAAATCCAAGACCTCCGTGCCCACCGACCAAAAGCCTTTTTGAAGGTGCGCCCGCCCAGCCAGCAGTAGTGGGAGCCAGGCTCCAAAATTTCAGGCTGCTCTGGGCGGAAACTATCAGGGACCCCTGGACGGTGGCCACCGTCCGGTTCGGGCACAGGTGGTCTTTCAGGGGACGCCCCCCGGGGGACCATTTCTGTCCGACCAGGCTCCCATCCTCGCGAGAAAGAAGGGCACTGTTGTTAACATACGTCCAGGAACTGCTCCAGAAAAAAGCAGTAGTGGAGGTGCCCCGACCACAAAGAGGTCTGGGGTTTTACTCCCCTCTGTTCCTGGTCAGAAAAAAATCCGGGGACCTGCACCCCGTCCTGGACCTAAAAATCCTCAACCACTCCATCCGGGTAGAGTCCTTCAAGATGGAAAGCCTACAATCGATCCTCCAGGCCATAAACCTGGAGGACTGGATGTTGTCCATAGATCTACAAGATGCCTACCTGCATATCCCCATCCATGTAGCCTTTCAGAAGTTCCTCCGGTTCTCAATAGACCACCACCATTATCAGTTCCGGAGCCTCCCGTTCGGAATCTCCACTGCCCCCAGGACATTTACGAAGGTCCTTCTCCCGGTCATTGCTTCCCTGAGGGAAAGAGGTCTAAGGGTCCATCACTATCTGGACGATATCCTCCTCCTCTCGAACAGTCAGGAGTCCCTCATACAGCACAGGGAGATCCTAGTCTCCACGCTACAGGGCCTGGGATGGCTCATCAACTGGAGGAAGAGCAACGCTCAGCCCACCCAGAGGATGGTCTTCCTGGGAGCCCTTCTAGACACCCGGCAAAACTCCGTACAGCTACCCCCAGAGAAGGTTCCTCCTCTGGACAGGAAAGTGAGGAAGGCAATCTCAACAACTCCCTTACCAGCCAGAGTGTACCTCAGCCTCCTAGGCTCCCTGTCAGCTACCATCCCCATGGTCCAGTGGGCGCAGTGGAATGCGAGACCCTCCAGATCTCGTTCCTTCTCCAATGGGACGGCTCATCCATGTCCCAGTTAATACATATCACTCGGGAAGTCCAGCGATCTCTAGAGTGGTGGACCCGTCCCCACAATCTGAACAGGTACAGACACATTGTCTCCCCCCCTCTGGAAGTCGTTACATCAGACGCCAGTCTGGAAGGATGGGGGGCTCACTACCTTCAGCATGCAGTACAGGGCCGCTGGCCGTTCAGAGCACGGGACCTTGTCTCCAATGTTTTGGAGATGAGGGCAGCATTCCAGGCCCTTCTAGCTTTCAGTCCTCTTTTGAGAGGAAAACAGGTCCTCTTAAAGATGGACAACAAGGTAGCTGTTGCCTATATCAACAGACAGGGGGGCACCAGGAGCTCCTCCATGCTGCAGGAGGTGCGCCCTGTGATGGAATGGGCACAACAAAACCTTCTGGATCTGAGGGCAGCCTACATTCCGGGCGCCGAGAACATACTGGCAGACTCTCTGAGCAGGGACTTCATCTCAAACAACGAGTGGTCCCTGAGCCCTCAAGCTTTCACCCTCATTGTCCAGACCTGGGGTCTCCCCGACATAGACCTGGCCGCGACCCCAGCAAACACAAAATGCCGGAGGTTTCTGTCGAGGACCCCCTTCCCTGCTGCGGAGGGCACGGACTGTCTCCAGCACCCATGGGAGTTTCACCTGGGCTATATTTTCCCCCCAACTCCTCTGATAGCGAGATTCCTCCTGAAACTCAAGAGGACGACAGCACTGGTAGTGGCAGTAATTCCATTCTGGCCCAGGAGGCCGTGGTTCACCACCCTCCTGCAGCTGAACACGGCAGACCCTCTCCCCCTCCCGATGTCAGCCGATCTGCTCTCCCAGGGTCAGCTGCTCCACCCCAACCCGGGGAGGCTGCACCTGATGGCCTGGAAACTGAGAGGGCTAGGTATCTAGACCAGGGCTGCTCCCAGAGGGTAATCAATACACTGCTCCAGGCTAGAAAACCCACCACGAACACTACCTACCGGAGGGTGTGGGAGAAGTTTGTTTCTTTCGCCCATCAGGAGGGCTGGGATCCATCCTCCCTACTGACATCCCAGGTCTTAGAGTTCCTGCAATCAGGCCTGGACAAGGGCCTCGGCTCCAGCACTCTGAAGGTGCAGGTCTCAGCACTATCCGCTCTGACCGGGGTTAGGTGGGCACAGGATCCTCTCATTATCCAGTTCCAGAGAGCATGCCTCAAGTTAAGACCACCCAGGAAGCCTTCATTTCCAACCTGGGATCTATCGGTCGTTCTGGAAGCGCTATCCAAGGAACCATTCTTCCCACTAGACAATATCTCCCTTTGGGACCTCACACTAAAGGTTACTTTCCTTATAGCGATAACCTCAGCAAGAAGGGTCTCGGAGATACAGGCCCTGCTAGCGAAGGATCCCTACCTGATCATATACCCGGACAGGGTAGTCCTGAGACCCTCGGACCGCCTGATTCCCAAGGTATCCTCATCCTTCCATTTCAATCAAGAAATTAGCCTACCGGCCCTTACCACAGACCAGGGCGATCCTCACCCCCTGGACGTCAAGAGCAACATCCTGGCCTACCTTTCCGCTTCCAAACCCATCAGGAAGTCAGAAAACCTGCTGGTTATCCCGCATGGCTTCAGGAAAGGCCAGGCAGCATCGGCCCGTACTATTGCCTCTTGGTTAGTCAAGTCCATCAAGAAGGCCTACTCACTCAGCACAATACAAATTCCTGACGGCTTAAGGGCACACTCCACCAGGGCAGTGGCGACCTCATGGGCAGCCTACTGTAGAGTCTCGGCGGAAACCATCTGCAGAGCCGCCACCTGGTCCTCCAGGAATACTTTCATCTCCCACTACAGAGTGGACTCTGCATGCCTAACAACTACAGATTTCGGAAAATCAGTTATCCGAGCCAATTCCTCTATTCCTTGTCAATAAACTTATCCTTACTTGCATATTCCCACCCTGTCTGCGAGTTACTCCCCAAGGTATATGCTGCCATGATGCGACAGGAAAACGGAAAATTGTATACCTTTCCGTAATTTTCCTTTCCTGTCGCATCTCCATGGCAGCATACTTTGCCCACCCTTTTTTTCCGTTTTTAGAAGGTGATTCATATATACAGAGAATACCGGGGCGGGGGCCGTATCACCATTTTATAGTTACGTGGTCCTATCAGGTTGTGGAGGCGGAGTCACAACCCAAGGTATATGCTGCCATGGAGATGCGACAGGAAAGGAAAATTACGGAAAGGTAAGTATACAATTTTCCGTTTTCTCACGCACAGCATAGGCATACCTAGAAATACACCTCAAAGCACATTATGCTACTCCTTTTTCACTTTTTTGGACTAGTTATATACCAGACATTGTATCTTGTGTCAAAGGATTGGTCCAGGAAAAAGGCATAAATGTGGCAATAAACAGGCCAGGGTCAGTACAGGTGGCAAGCAGAAGGAACACTGTACTGGTGTGGCAATGATCAGGAACATTATTGCTGGCTGAACTGGTCTGGTGATGCTGGGGATTAGTGTGGCAGCAATCAGGAACACTGCTGCAGACTTACACTGGTCAGGTGACACTGGGACTGGTGTGGCGACTATCAAGGACACCAATGCTGGCTTACACTAGTGTGGTGACACTACGACTGGTGTGGCAGTGATCAGGGACATTGTAACTGGTGTGGTAGTGATTAAGGACAAAATGACTGGTGTGGCGGTGATCAAAGACACTGGGTCTGGTGTGGCGGTGATCAGGAACAATATGACTAGTGTGGCGGTGATCAGGGATACTGTGAGTGGTGTGGTGGTAATTAGGGACACTGTGAGTCGTGGTGACACTGGGACTGGTGTGGCGACTATCAAGGACACCAATGCTGGCTTACACTAGTGTGGTGACACTACGACTGGTGTGGCAGTGATCAGGGACCATATGACTGGTGTAGTGGTGACTAGGGGCAAAATGACTGGTGTGGCGGTGATCAAGGACACTGCAACCGGTGTGGCGGTGATCAGGAACAATATGACTAGTGTGGCGGTGATCAGGGATACTGTGAGTGGTGTGGTGGTAATTAGGGACACTGTGAGTCGGTGGTGGTAATGTTTTGGATCAGAACAAAAGTCCGATATTATTATATCTACCCTGATCAGAGTGAATATAAAGCATGCACGCTCTGAAGTAATACGCTGACACCAGTTCAGAGTAAAATACTTTCTGTTTAATATTTCCACTTCTCAAGACTTTTATACAACTCCATTAAGGATTAAGACACGTCAACAAGACTAGTGCATACAAACCACAAATATAAAAATACATATAGTGATAAAACATTGGTTTTAGCTTGGTGCTCATTTGAGGAAGTAGCTTTGTTCTTGCAGCAGCGTTCTTGCTTCTCCTGAAATGGTGTTAACTTTGAGTGTATTTTTAGAAGAGGTGCGATTCTTCTGTTAACTGTCCTTCTGTTAACTCTTCAGTTCCACAGCAGCAAGGGAGGGATAAGCTAAGCTTTGCAAATATCTGAATATGTTTTTTAAGGTTGATATATGTTAGATATATAAAGCATGTATTGGAAGAGACATTTCACCATGATCACATTCATTACAGTAATTGGGGACACTGACTGGTATGGCGGTGAGTAGGGACACTGACTGGCAGCACTGAGATGCTGGCCTCCCCAAGATGGCTGCCTCAAGCTCATATTAGGGACAAATTAGTCCTCAACAGTCAAGCACCGTACCACTTTCAGGTCGACGAATATACTGAAGCTGGACACTTGCCTACACCAGAGATATTTTGTGGATGTTGGCAGCCCTGTGAAAACAGGGACTACGTGTATAAATCATAGACATCTGGTCCTCCCTAGGTTAGATGGTAGAGATGGTTAGATGTTTGCCTTGCTGGAACAACTGCTTGTCCTCAAACCTACTGGTAACTGTTATTTTATAAATCATAACTTGTATGATAAAACGAAAAATGTGTGTGTGGCACCCTCTACCTTAGGTAGGTAGGTGCTAGAGTAGTGGGTTTGTTTTGTACTGTCAGCGCAGGTAAATTTAGGCAGGCCTATGCTGTGAGCTAGGCCTGTTTGTTATTGATCTGAGGGCAGGGGAGTGGTTTAGTGTAGCAGCAGGTGACTGACATGTGCTTCAGCTCTTGGGTGCCTCCTCTGGTTTTCAGAAGGTTCTGGAAAAGAGGCAGAGCAGAGAGCTGGAGTGACATGGGGTGAATGTGGGAGCCCTGACCCATCCCCAACTAGGATTGGCAGGGGGCAGGCCTCCTATATATACCCATGGTCAGCCTGCTGTGGGAGGAGTTGTTGGGTGGAAGAACTGAGATGATGGCGTGTTATGCTGTGGTGGCCCTTGAGGGACCCCCTTTCTGGGGAAGGGGTGTACCTCAGGCCTAGAGCTCGGGAGCTGGGAGGGAGCCTCTCTCTACAAGGTCATTGAGAGGTGTCCTTTACCAGGAGAAGGAGGAAGACAGCGGGGAACAGGGCCAGTAAAGTCATTCAGGAGGGATCAATGCTGGGGTCGGTGAGTGAGAAGCATAGTGTGAAGCTCTGGGAGAGACATGGCAGGATTTAGATGTGGAGTTAGAGGGATAGACTGTGGTGTTGTTTTCGAGTCAAGTCGTTGCAGCCACAAGGGTTGGCAGGATTTGCATTGGACGTGCTGGGATCAGTAGACCACCAAGTGTCAGTTAGCACATCCATTCTCCACTAAAACGATTGCTACCACAAAGGGGACTGCAGACCCCTGCCTGTAAATGGCCACTAGGAAAATGTTAGGACTTATTCAGAGTGAGGCCTAGCCATGTGCTAACGGTGACAGGAACCTAGATTTGGACAGTGAAGTGAAGCAAGTGATCTCAAGTAGTGTGCTGGAGGAGATGTGCAGAGGAAGAGACTGTTAAATTTAGACTCAACCAACATTGATTTCATTGAGAAGTATTCATCATCTGGGCATCCCATGTCCCCTTTCCCCATCCAAGTTTAATGCCCTAATAAAAAACAACAAAAACAAGCGAGACTGTTCATTGTCTGGGAAAAGTGTGCCTAAAATGGAAGTGGAAGTCTGACAAGCAGGGTGATGTGTGCATGTTGAAACAAATGTACAGTGTGGCAAAATGCTTTATATCCTCTACTGAATAGAAAATATGAAGGATTGTCCTGGTTCAAGATAGAAGATCTCTAATGCCCCATACACACGGTCGGAAATTCCGACCACAAAATCTGATTTTTTCCGACGGATTTTGTCCGACACTGGTGTTGCATACACACGGTCGGACAAAGTTGGAAATCAGGAAGAACTCCGGACAGCCGCACACCGGGAAAATTAAAATTCAAAAAGGTTTATTTAAAAGCAGGAATCACTTCAATCCAAAGCACGACAAAAAGGGGGTACAGAGCTGACGCGTTTCGCACTTTGTCTAGTGCTTACTCATAGCTGATAAACTCTCAAATGAATATCAAATATATATGGTTACAAAGTATGTATCACATGATTAAATGATAGAAAAAAGCTGTTGCAAACAGCTGAAGTCTAGAATTAATTGGATCGCAACATGTGTTGCTGAGCTGACCTTTCAAATTGAGAATAACCAATTAAAAAAACCGAACAAAATTAAGTAAAAAGTTGAGTAAAAAGATGTAGGACGTGGTAAAAAGAAATGTGTATATATGTTATCGTGTATACACAAATGTGTATATATGCATATTGTGTATACACGATAACATTTAATCATGTGATACATACTTTGTAACCATATATATTTGATATTCATTTGAGAGTTTATCAGCTATGAGTAAGCACTAGACAAAGTGCGAAACGCGTCAGCTCTGTACCCCCTTTTTGTCGTGCTTTGGATTGAAGTGATTCCTGCTTTTAAATAAACCTTTTTGAATTTAAATTTTCCCGGTGTGTGGCTGTCCGGAGTTCTTCCTGATTTCCAATTTGCTGTGCTATTAGCCAGCACCTGGGGCTCCCACACAGGAGCAGGAGCATTCGCTTAGAAGGATAGTCCTGGAGCGGTGGTTATCTGTTTCTATCAACAAAAAAAGGTCGGACAAAGTTGTCGGAAAGTCCGATCATTCTGAACTTGGTGACGTTCGTTGCCTACGACGGGACTACGTAGAGGCTAGTAGCCAATAGCTTTGGTCTTGTAATGTGATCTGAGCATGCGTGGCACTTTGTCCGTCGGAATTCGCTACACACGATCGGAAAAAGTCCAATAGGACTTTGTTGTCGGAAAATTTGAGAGCAGGATCTCAAACTTTTTCCGTCGGACATTCCGACGGAAAAAGTCCGATGGAGCCCACACACTGTCGGAATTTCCGACAACATGGTCCGATGTGTACGGGGCATAAGAGTGGTATATCTAGTGCTTTTGAAGATGAGAAGCATTCATTATTGCTTTTGTGTGCAGCCCTACATGGTCCAATCTGTGTCACAGTGGACTATGTATGGCTTCTCCAGCATTAAAAAATTTGATTGTAGCATCCTCCTAGGTAGGTGCTAGGAAGTATATATCGTTTTTGGCTTTTCTGCTTAACAGAGAAGTAGACAGGCAAATTAAGGTGTTGTCTGCTTAAGAGAGAGCAGTGATTGATTAATGAGGTCTGCTCAGTGTGTGGCTCATGCTGTCTTGATGTTTTGCACTGATCCAATAGCAAGAAGGCATATTGGAGAGTGGGAAGAAACCCAGACAGATGAGAGCATGGATGTAGATAGAGCCCTGGTCAATTAGAAGGGGATGTGCCCCAGGGAATGCTGGGTGCTTGTATTTAAGTCTGAGGAGCACATGGGCTCGGGGTTCCAGTCCAGACCACCTGTGAGGAGAGAGGTTCAAGGTGGGGAGGAGGCGGCTGCCTTTCCCCAGCGTGGAAGGCCATGCGGCCTCCAATTGCAGATCTGAGGACCTGCAAGCTACAACCCAGGGTTCCTGTGCATGCTGACTGAGGGAGAAAGTCTATGGATCTGTCGTGTGTAACTGGTATAGAGTGTCGCTTAGAAGTTGGAAGGATGCTACTAGCTGTCCCTGGACATTTTGCTAGTACAGACCCTTAAGGGATCCTTAAGACTGCGTGTGTTGCTGAACTCTCCCTCAGGTTCTAGAAGTCAGCTGGGTGTGTGAGCTTTAAGCACTCCTCGTCCCCTTACATGCCACATTTGGCATGTCATTTTTTTTGGGGGGGGGGGGAGTGGGTGCCTAGTTTTGAGTGGAACTTCCTGTCCCACTACCTGCTTCCGACTATGGGCCGCCTAGGTGTCTCCTCCTCTCCATTGAGATGGCCCCTCCCTCTCTGCAATCTTCAGGGACACTTCACAGGTCCCAGAAGATTGCCTGTCCACTCAGAGAGTGCAGCACGACTTGCGCATTCGCAGTGCGTGCCTGGCCATGAAGTGGCAAGCTGTCACGGCCAGGTGCCCACAGTTTCAATGGAGGCGCCGCGGAGAGGAGGGGGAGAGGAGCGAGGCTCCGTGTGGCCACAACGCTGGACCATGGGACAGGTGAGTGTCTGTTTATTATAAGTCAGCAGCTACACATTTTGTAGCTGCTGACTTTTAATAAACGAAAAAAAGCCTGGAATTCCGCATTAATTTGGAGTATCCTACTAATTCCTTTCTCCTATCCAAGTTCTCTAAATAAACCAAAAAAAAAAAAAACCCTTAGCCTTGTCATTGGAGACAACGAGTGGAAGAGTGTGCACCTGCCTGTGTGAAATACTGTGTAACTGGCTGCAGGATAATCAGTGGGAAGCTCAGGGGACAAGTATTTAAGCAAATCCTGCGGGAGCAGTGCTACATTATTTAAACATTTTCCATTTGCTAAGACACAGCTAAGACACACAATTTTTTAAATGCTGAATGTGTCTATTCTTTTAATGAATTACTTGGCCCGATGCTCTGTTTTGCTCTTTAATTTGTTATCTTTGCCTGTGTAGAGGGGGCTAAATCACTATTTGGAATACTATGCATGAGCAACATGACTCATTCTGGGAGACCTTCAGCTGTCATTGGTTCCAAGACTAAATCAGACTACAAGGATATCAAGTACCAGCAATTTATTTGATTAGTGGACAGGAAGAAATTTCATTAAAAAAAGAACTGGAAGAACTCTTTAATAGAGCTTGCAAAAGATATGTACTGACGCAACACTTGTATGAACAAAGCATCAAACCGGATAGACTCTTGGCTAGGGCCACGCAGAACCGGACGCTAGCTTCTACAGTCCACCATGTGACTGACACTTCTGGGAACACCCACTCCAAAAATGACAAAAATAGCCTCTCAATTCCAACACTTTTACAGCAAACAGTATAATCTTCGCCCTGGCGAACCAAATCCTGTAGGATCGGACAATAGGGTGAAATGGATATGAAAATTCTTAAGTTGATACAGTCCCTCTCCTTTAACTGGTGAAGATGTACAGGAACTAGAAGCTCCTCTGTCTTTAGAAGATTGGGGGGTGGCATTGAAGGCTACAAAACCGGGTAAAAGCCCAGGACCCGATGGATTCTCTGCTCAGTATTATAAGTGCTTCTCTGACCTCCTTGTCCACAGCTCCCTGTTCCTCGACCAGCTTATTGGAAGCATATATCACGGTGATCCCGAAAGATAATAAGGACCCAGACAATGTTGCTACCTACCATACAATTTCCTTACTCAATGTGGACGTTAAGCTGTTTTCAAAAATCCTAGCAACCCAACTATCCCAACATGTACCAAACTGGGTGGGACTAGACCAAGTAGGCTTTGTCCCAGGCTGAGAGGCTAGTGACAACACTATCAAAGCCCTGAACCTCCACCACTGGCTAACTTCTAACCAAGGGGAAGGCTTTTTCCTAGTGATGGATGCAGAGAAGGCGTTCAATAGAGTGGCCTAGGACTATATGGGTGAAGTTTTAGGAGCTCTGGGTATTGGTGCCATAATTAGTGCACTCATCTTATCCTTATATGTCAACCCGAGAGCTAGAGTTTGAGTCAATGGCCACTTGTCGAGCACCTTCTCTATCCATAATGGAACGAGACAGGGCTATCCCCTATTGCCTTTACTTTACATCCTTACCCTGGAACCCCTCCTACATTGTATTAGGGAACACTCGGATATCAAGGGAATAAAGGTACATGGCTGTGAACATCTGTAAAAAGGCTTAACTGTAGATAAAATGAATATCTCCTAAACCTGTACGGTTTAGGAGATATTCACTTTGCATGCAGCCGCTGATGTCATGGGTACCAACTCTGTCCATTTATAACTGAAGCATAGAAATCGATGCTTACTATGCTTCAGTTTGTGAATGAATGGGAAGCTCTGTACAAAGCTATCCCTGTCCATTCATACTGTGCAGCTGAGGCTACAGAGATGGAGATTGAAAGCTGTGTCATAATAAAGGGTCTCACAATGGGCGCAAAGGGCTCTAGAATCAGAGGGGAGGGCCCTAGCCAGGGGTCAGGGGGGCCTTTCATGATTTCCTGCACTTGGGCCCTGAAGGTTCTAGTTTTGCCATGATTTGTGGTTCTAGTTATGCTGTGATTGATTAATGATGGAACACCAATAAACTGTGGTCAAAATTGTGCTCTTCTGTCCTATCAGCTAGCTCCCTGTGAACTGTTCAATGTAGCAATGTCTTATTGGCTTACAGTGCTACCTTTTCTTTCCCAGAATCACGCTTTGAAGGGAACTAGAAACAGCTAATACAAACAAACCGGGGTAATAATTAAAAATATATCTAAGGATGGTTTAGCTACATGTCTGCATTTTTTTTGTTCGTGTATTATTGTGAAAGGTTCATTTTTGAGGTTAGGTTATTTATTAACGACAAGATTGAGAGGTAAGGTGTTATGAGACAGGTTAAAACAAAACTCCAGACAAAAATAATAAGATAAAAAATTAGTAGCTCATTAAAAGAATTAAAAAAAAAATGCTTTTGTTGCAATATTCACTGTTAATTTCCCCTGCAAATATGTATTTTATGCCACAAGATGCCCTCAGTCTGATGGCCAGCATCATTCAACCCACATCCTATGAGCCCAGATCATGCTGTAGCTCGTGACTGGACAGCTAAAGAAAATAATTACAGTGTTCAGCTCATTTCTCTGTCACTTTGCCTTCTCTTCTCTTCAGCATGCTCCTTGCCAGCACATCAACTGACTTTCCCATTCTGCTGCTTTTTCCTCTCATGCTCCAGCCTGCCAAACAAGGGTTCCAATTCTAGGTCATATTCAGGTCATCCAGGCTCCAATTGTAGGTCATTACAGTGCTTGCACTGAAGAAAAAATAAATGTATTTATGTACAGTATTAATGATTACAGAGCTGCAATCATTTCTATCATATCTGCCTAGATCTTAGTTTTAAGGGTTAAGCTTTGGGAAATGGTTAATTGTTAAGGACTCACTTTTGCCGGTAAAATTAGGGCCCTACTCCCACCTATGTGTCCTGATAAGGTACGCATAATGCATAGTAAAGCCACTCGTTTTCAAGTTTTATTATTAAAAGTATAGCGAACCTTAACCACATCAATACTGGCACTTTCGCCCCCTTCCTTCCCAGACCAATTTTCAGCTTTCAGCGCTCTCGCACATTCAATAAGAATTGCGCGGTCATGCAGTGCTGTACCCAAATTACATTTTTATCGTTTTGTTCACACAAATAGAGCTTTCTTTTGGTGGTCTTTATTCACGACTCACGACAATATTTTCTTTATTCTATTAAAAAAAAAAATCCAATAAAATCTAATTTTGTCATAAATTTAAGTCAAAATGTATTCTGCTACATGTTTTTGGTAAAAAAAATCCCGTTAAGTGTATAATAATTGGTTCGCGTGATCACGGACATATGTACGCAAATGATCATGTACAGATGTGCGCAGGTGATCACGGACATATGTGGGCAAATGATCATTGGGACATGTGATTTTACTGTTATATATGTGGGGGACATGTGTTTTGGGGATCATTACTATGTGGGGACATGTGTTTTGGGGACATGTGTGTGTTTGTTCCCCAGGATACCGATGTCTACTCCATTACCAACACCCATCCCAGCTCCTATTCCCCCAATATCGTGCCAAATACATGCCTCCTCTTCTGGTTACTCCTCAGAGATAAGCATCCTGCATACACCTTATTCTGTGTCTGCACATCTCTGGGAGTAAGTCACTGGTACGATGACCACACTTGATTCAGCGTATACTCAGCACAAATAGGGTAATAGGTTTTATCAACCACTGTGAGATGTTGCAGCGCCATGTGGTGAAGGCATACTGTACCCTGGTAGTCAGCGTTTGTTCCCTTTATCTATCGGAGCATGCTCCTGTGTGTATTCACTGGCATTCCCTGTGCAGGGTTTCAACTTCTCAGGTGAGACCTCAACCAGGCCTATCACCCCCATACAAGGAAATGTTCACCCCATTGATGTGTCACCTGGCACCCTCTAGTCTGGCCAACAGACACCTTATTATGCATAAGTGCCCGCCTCCTGGGTACCTGCACCATATAAATTCCGTTACGTCAATACATGTCATACATTACACAACTTTTCTTCTTTCAACTCCTCCCTCCAACAAAAAAACATATATATTTTACATTTTCATGTTCTGATGGATTGGATGTGTTATATTCCTTCCCCCAACCTCCAACCCATTGTACGTTTGCATTCATCAGGAGAGAGTCCAGCAAAAAAAAAAATTTTCAAGTCTTATTGATAGGCACAGTCTTTCAGATTCGGCACCAGATCGTCCATAGGAAAAGAAAAAGTATTAAAGTGAATCTTTTTGTTTGTCCCGTCTCTTCTGATATTTATTAGAATAAATTTGGGGCGTGGTATGGCACAGACAAACTGCCAACCAGATGATCATCTGTCATCCATTTTCCAGAACCTTTCCAATCTCGCGCCACCAGGATTCTGGAATTGAAAAACAAGAGCAGAATCAAATTCTTATCCATAATATCTGCTCGCTTACTAAATTTACTCCTATTTGCCTCCTTGGAACCCAGGAACTTAGTATTCCTAGCTTCTGCAACTTTGACCAAACTATCAAAACAACCATGACCTTTTTAGGCAGAACCCACTCTAAAATGGATCCCCATGGTATGATCAAAAATTTCAAAAACGAGCGTCACTGTTGTTTCTCAAAAATTCTCAATTTAAAAAAACACAAAAAAAAACAACCAATGCATTTATCTTTATCTTACGATCTATGCATTACCTCCCCTTTCGGGTGGACAAAGGCTAAACCTTTTAGGAACTCTTTTCCATTTGAATGAAAATAATCAAGTACAGAAAAACTCCTGCGGCTAGAATGGTTTTCTACCAACTTTGTCTTAAACAAAAAGTATCCAGCTGCTACCTGAGGGCATCGTCCATTACCCCCCTTTCAGGTGGACTAAACATACTAATGTCCCACTTGAACAAAAAAATTTATAAAACTAAAATAGATGACTAAACAAATACCAAAAAAAAATTAAAATCTGCCCATTATCACCCAAGAACAACCAGACAAGACAACCACCATAAAACAATGACAAACACTCAACTTTTAGTTAGGCCCCTTTCACACCGGGGCGTTTTTCATGCGGTGCAGCGCTAAAATAGCGCCTGTTCACCGCATGAAAAAATCCGGCCCCTTTAAACTCCAGTGTGAAAGCCGGCGGGCTTTCACACTGGAGCGGTGCGCTAGCAGGATGACAAAAAAAGTCCTGCTAGCAGCATCTTTGGAGCGGTATAGGAGCGGTGTGTGTTCACCGCTCCTATACCGCTCCTTCCCATTGATTAGAATGGGACACGCTACGGCGGCGCTCTGCGGGGGTGTTTAACCCTTTTTCGGCCACTCGCTGGGGGTAAAACCGCACCGCAAGTGGCCGAATACCGCGGTTAAAACGACGGTAAAGCAGAGCTAAATATAGCGCTGCTTTACCGTCACCGTGGCTCCCTGCCCCAGTGTGAAAGGGGCCTTAAAGACATCCGTGGAGAAGAGTGCATGCTCCTTTGATCTGAAAGATAATTAGTTAATGGGAAAAACAACACAAACACAACATTTTTTTACCTCCATCACAACATTTGCTACCTCATTTGTAACTCTTTAGTCCATTAATGTCAGACTACTGTTTAAATGTTTTCATTGTTTGCAAACAATTACTAATTAACCACTTCAGCCCCGGACCAATTGTCAGCTTAAGGACCAGAGGTCTTTTTTCAATTTCGCACTGCACTACTTTAACTGTAATTGCGCGGTCATACAATTTTGTAACGAAACGAAATTTGCGTCCTTTTCTTCCCACAAATAGAGCTTTCTTTTGATGGTATTTGATTGCCTCTGTGATTTTTATTTTTTGCGATATAAACGGAAAAAGAGCGAAAATTTTGAAAAAAAAAAAGAGATTTTTCTACTTTTTGTTATAAGAAAAATCTAATAAACTCAATTTTAGTCAAACATTTGGGGCAAAATGTATTCAGCCACATGTCTTTAGTAAAAAAAATGCCAATAAGCGTATATTTATTGGTTTGCGCAAAAGTTATAGCGTCTACAAACTAGAGTACATTTTCTGGAATTTACACCGCTTTTAATTTATGACTGCCTATTTCATTTCTTGAGGTGCTAAAATGGCAGAGAAGTACAAAACCCCCCCAAATTACCCCATTTTGGAAAGTAGACACCCCAAGCTATTTGCTGAGAGGCATGTTGAGCCCATTGAATATTTTTTTTTTTTTAGTCCCAAGTGATTGAATAAAGACAAAAATAAAAAAGAATTTTTTTTTCTTCAAAAAGTTGTCACTAAATGATATATTGCTCACACATGCCATAGTTATATGTGGAATTGCACCCAAAATACATTTTGCTGCTTCTCCTGAGTATGGGGATACCACATGTGTGGGACTTTTTGGGAGCCTAGCCGCGTACGGGGCCCCGAAACCCAAGCACCGCCTTCAGGATTTCTAAGGGTGCAAATCTTTGATTTCACTCCTCACTACCTATCACAGTTTCGAAGGCCATAAAATGCCAAAATAGCACAAAACCCCCCCAAATGACCCCATTTTGGAAAGTAGACACCCCAAGCTATTTGTTGAGAGGCATGGTGAGTATTTTACAGCTCTCATTTGTTTTGAAAAATGAAGAAAGTAAAGAAAAAAAAATTTTTTTTTTCTTTTTTCAATTTTCAAAACTTTGTGACAAAAAGCGACATCTGCAAAATACTCACAATACCTCTCAGCAAATAGCTTGGGGTGTCTACTTTCCAAAATGGGGTCATTTTGGGGGGTTTTATGCCATCTGGGCATTCCATGGCCTCCGAAACTGTGATTGGCAGTGAGAAGTGAAATAAAAAAATTACTCCCTTAGAAAGCCTGAAGGCGGTGCTTGGATTTTGGGGTTCCGTACGCAGCTAGGCTCCCAAAAAGTCCCACACATGTGGTATCCCCGTACTCAGGAGAAGCAACAGAATGTATTTTGGGGTGTATTTCCACATATGCCCATGGCATGTTTGAGCAATATATCATTTAGTGACAACTTTTTGTAAAAAATATATATATATATTTTTTTTTTTCATTATTCAATCTCTTGGGACAAAAAAAAAAAATATTTAACGGGCTCAACATTGCTCTCAGCAAATAGCTTGGGGTGTCTACTTTCCAAAATGGGGTCATTTGGGGGGGGTTTGAACTGTCCTGGCATTTTATGCACAACATTTAGAAGCCTATGTCACACGTCACCCACTCTTCTAACCACTTGAAGATAAAGCCCTTTCTGACACTTTTTGTTTACATGAAAACATATTTTTTTTTGCAAGAAAATTACGTTGAACCCCCAAACACTATATATATTGTTAAAGCAAAGGCCCTACAGATTAAAATGGTGGGTGTTGCATTTTTTTTTTCCACACAGTATTTGCGCAGCGATTTTTCAAACGCATTTTTTGTGGAAAAAATGGGGTAGAACATGGTTACTTTTTCTAATTTCTCTTCATTATGTAACTCCCAAACTTTAGGTTGAGAGTCAAATTTTGGAGTATTATCAGATTCTATACTTTCAGGGTTTAGCATCTGAGCATTATTCTGGGGCATAAACTTCCCTTGTTCTTTTAAATCTTCTTGTTGCTTAATTAGGGATTCCTGTCCTGACCTAAGCTGATTTGTTTCTTCTTTTAAATTTCCACTGCCTATTACTCGGCAACTTTTTAAATTTCCACTGCCTATTACTCTGCAACTTTCGTCAGGAGACTCGTTTTCCTGCAGAAAACTCTCCTTCTCTCTTAATTGTTTACACTCTTTATTTAATTGGTGACATTCTTCCAGCATTATTATTGCATTATTTTGCATCTGTTTTATTTCATATTTCATCATTGTCACTGTAGACTCATCATAACAATCTGCCTTGTCATTAATTTCCTTTAGCTTTTTAGTAAGCTCATATTCCCCTTCTATTAAATGGGACTGGGGTTCTAAGATATCACTCTCCTGTTGGGTATATTGACTTTTAAACTCACTATAAAGATACATCAGGTTATCGCTTAATTCAAAATGCATGGGATCAGGCCTTTCTATTTCCTTTGTCTCAGAGGAGCTGTCTGTGAGTTCATCGCTTTGACCTTCCACGTTCCACACGTCTTTTATTAACTGACGGGCGTGGTTTATAAGGCCTTCAATGCCTGCTTCTAGACTAGTCTCGTTAGACAAACTTTTTTCGGCATGATTTGTCATGTTAATTTTTGAAAACATATCCAACATTTCCTGTACTTGTATCAAATTTGTCTGAGTACTCATATTACCACTAAGGACTGACTCTTGATAATCCCCATCAACATAAAATTCACTTTGACCAGACATTTTTCTTGGCAAAAATATTTTTTTTAAAAAGTTAATAATTAATAATTTCATGCAAAATATTATTTCTGTCACCACCGTAACTATGACTGATCCTGTACAAAATATCGACGTTATCTCACGCAGTGCCTCCATTTAATATGTTGTGCTTTTTTAAGGAAAGTTTCCCGCACATTTTTATAAGTAATTTTTAACGAAGATATTTTTAAGATACAAGATCAATCTATACGACACAGTCTATATATGCGAAACTGGTTCACGGAGACGAGTGATCATACTTAATAGTCACATTTATTGGTTGACAGAAAACAAATATTTACATGAAATTAAAATACAGATTGCATTATTTGAACATTTGACAATTAATGGAAATACCCTCAAAATGGGCGTAATAGTACCTTGGACACAATATCACCATGATAACTTCTTCAGTAGAATCAATAACCTTATACTTGACAATTTAACAGAATGTCTGTATTTTACACACACCCAGCCGTTACTATACTGCAGGTAAGTAACGTTGAACAATGCGAAAATAATTTAGACATTTGTTTGTCAATAAAATTTGGTAACTATGCAAAAAATAATATATAATAAAAATTGAATGTTAGAGAAAAAATCTAAATGACGGTTATTGATTCTGGAGAATGATTACCAATATTAGAATATTCAATACATCAATAATTAAGAGAACATACAAGATAAAATCAACATGGCATATTTACCCATTCCAAAATGGCTATTAGTCTGGATTTAAGATAGCTACCGGGTTCAGGAATCTCCTTGGAGGTTAAAGTATATTTCCAGTCATGGCTGTCAGTCTATCTGGGAAGATGTTTCTCTCCCAGTGTCCCTTCCCCAGGGTGGGTCCCTGAGCTCTCAGGTTCCCCTGAGCTGTCCTTCCTTTTCACTATCTATCTAGCTTCTTAAATATACTCTCACACAATAAGATCATAAAATTTGTAATATGTTCAGCCCAAAAGATATGTGTCTCTTTCCTATAGGCCTAACTGTTGTAAATGTAATTGCGCCTTCAACCACCAGGTGTCTCACATGTGTTTTGGGGCTGCTCTGTAAAGTAATATATTTTATTTTATACTGTATATTTTACTTTAGTGGAAATAACTATATCCTTAATATTTGGGAATTCTACTAACCCCATACTATCAAATATGCTTAGCATAATTATTGATCAATCACTTTGCATAAAAATGGTGATATATATGCATATCATTGTATATCTGTAAACATTTAGTCCATTTAAAAAGGACACAAGTTATATGTATATATATATATATTAATCAACATCACATACAGTTTTTATCTATCTGGATACCTGTATAATTTGGGTATCCAATCAATATTCGTTTATCTAGCATAGTTAAATTCTAATATATTCATAGCATAATCATATATATATCTTAATACTAATTTGTTCCTAAAACAATTCTATTAATAATCACCCTATACTTATTATGTTTTCTTTATAACCGATTTCATCAACTCATCAAATACTAACATGATAGTTTTCTTTTTGTGATTTCCAGATATCACATATACTATGAATTGACTGGTAACGTCATGTTTTGAGATGAACTTTAGACATTCGGGTGAACAATCTCATGTTTATTCTCATTATTTGTCCTGTTGAAAAACAAACCTCACTTGGTATCCTAGTCATCGTCTTATGAGAAGCGAGGACAATATAGACTCCTTGGTTTTATTTATCTCTCACTTTCTGAGCCCACATTGACACAATCCAGTTTATTTGCTCAACCTTCCCTTGAATCAAGGAACTTGTAGTTGTATTTACTATCACACATATAGGAACTTATTTCCTTTGTTTTCGAAATTGTCTCATTGTCCTACAGTTTCTGTCTAAATACAGGCTTGTAAACTTTATATATTTGAGACTTGTAAAATGGGCAACCAGTTCATCTGCTTTTCAGGAGCAAAAGTTCATTTCAATTTTTTTTTTGTTAGGCCTACTGAATTAGATATATTTCTTCATAATTCACAACAGTACCTGTATGCCCATTTGCGCAGCTGTGCCATTGTGCCGACGTGTTTCGTCGCGCACTGGTAGACAAGCCGTTAAATGTGGACTGAAGTTAAATGCAGTTAACAAGAGGTGCCTGTATATACAATGAAATGTGTTCATATAAAGTGTTATTTTATACAAATAATGGCATTTCTTTAATTGTAAAGAGTAGAGGGAGTAAACTTACCTGCTGAACGTAACAAGATGAAGGGGGAAGTGGGGTTCTTGATCGGCAAGCACCCTCCATCTCATTATGTGCTACAACTAAGAACTTAGTATCAGCGCGTTTAGGAATAAAACGTTGAAAACAAACATTACCTAGTAAACTATTTGTTAAAATTCTTGCCCTAGTACTTGTAGTTTACAACTTTTGATACTGCTAACTTCTGGTCTCTCAGTGCTCCCAGTCTTTCAAAAGAAAGAATTAATAGTGGACAGTGCAGTCTCCAGTCAGTGTGTTAGCTTTGAGAAGGAGGGGGGGAGGAGTAGGGTAGTGCCTTGCCATCCTCGGCTATGGGCTGTGTGTTTCTATTGATGCAAACAGAGTAGGGAGACACAACTCTGGTCCCTGCATACAAGGTTGGCTCCATAATATAAAGAAGCTGCATACAGTGGAACCTTGGATTACGAGCATAATCCATTCCAGGAGAATGCTTGTAATCCAAAGCATTCGCATATGTTCTATTTGCATGCAATACCGCATGTGGCCAGATGTGGGGGCACCGGAGAGCCTCGGATATACTCGGGGAGAGCTCAGCTGAACTCGGAAACCCTCGGAAAGGCTTGTAAACACTCGGGAATGGAGTATTTCCGAGTGTTTCCGAGTAATTTAGAGTGATTCCTAGTATTTCCGAATGGCTCCGAACCATTCTGAGCCCCCGTACACACGGTCGGAAATTCCGACCACAAAATCCGTCGGATTTTTTCCGACGGATTTTGTCCGACACTGGTGTTGCATACACACGGTCGGACAAAGTTGTCGGAAAATCCGATCATTCTGAACGTGGTGACGTTCGTTGCGTACAATGGAACTACGTAGAGGCTAGTAGCCAATAGCTTTGGTCTCGTAATTTGATCTGAGCATGCGTGACACTTTGTCCGTCGAAATTCTCTACACACGATCGGAAAAAGTCAGATCGGATTTTGTTGTCGGAAAATATGAGAGCAGGATCTAAAAAATTTTCTGTCGGAAATTCCGACGGAAATAGTCCGATGGAGCCCACACACGGGCGGATTTTCCGACAACATGGTCCGATCGGACATTTTCCGTCGGAATTTCTGACCGTGTGTACGGGGCATGAGTGTCACCAGTGCCCCCGCACCTCTGGCAAAATGCGGTACTGCACACCACACTAGCTTGAATTCTGCTCGTTTTGCGAGACATCACTTGCAAACCGAGTCAGGATTTTAAAAAAAAAGTTGCTTGTCTTTCAAAATGCTTGTTAACAGCATTACTCATTAACCAAGGTTCCACTGTATTCAATAAGTGATTAAATCAGTTGCTGAAAGTGCTTAAAAAAACAGAGGGTTTAATATCACTTTAACTTCTCGCCCTTTATTTTTATTTCTCCTTGGCCACACCATCTCCTGCATTCTGCTTCCCGCTATTGAGTACCTAAAGCGAACTATATTCACCTTCATTCCAGCTCTGCAATGTCCAAGAGCTCCTCACTCGCCGGTCTGCTTCTGGGTAATGACCGTTTTAAATGGCCAGGCCAAGATGATGTCACTCCCCAGCATGCACAGGACTTCATTCAGCTTGGCATTGCGAAAATTGTACATTACATTAAGCTGTGTGGGTGAACAGGCAGGTAAGAAACTTTAATGCAAAAGAGACATAGAATGTTCTACTTTAATGTAGGGCTGCGGAAATTAACGATTAATTCCTCGATTAATCGTAAAAAATACGTGGCATCATCCTGCACCGGCCAATGAAAATGGGTGAAGCCGAGCATACAGGAGCAGATCCCAGTGCCGGCAAGGGAGCATTGGGAAGGTGAGTATCGGTCCTTTAGTTCTGCTTTAAGGTATGTGCATTTATGTTATACTGACAGTTTTTTTTTTTTTTTTTTCATGTAATGATTTTTTTTAAGTTTTCACTGAAGGTATTCTGTTTATATATCTTTTTCCATCATATGCTTAGTATGTGACAGGTTTACATAAAGTACAGCTAAAGGCTCCTATATGAAGGTCTAAACAAGTCTCAAATACAGTTACTATGTGATGCACAAACCCCACAAAGTAAACAAAAACTTCCTTTACCTTTCCTGACTGAGTAAAATCCCCCTTCATTTGTGTCTCACATACTCCTATAGGCAGGGCCTAATCAGTGTACCCGAAGATTGAGGGAAAAAACAGAGTTTCTGAAAGTTTATATGTTGTAGAAATTGAATAGGCACAAACAAGGCAGTTTTAGCAATGGTACTATGTATATTGTAGAGCAGGGGTCTCTCTCCAACCCCCAGACAGCGGAATGGTACGGTTCCATGGCCTGTTGGGGAGCGGGCTGCATGGTGGGAAGTGGGCGACGGATAAGTGAGCCAGCACAACCTGCATTGCCACCCAGCACCCCAGATTTCCCTCTCCTGAGGTGACAGGCTGCACCCCCAAACCCCAGATTTCCCTCTCCTGAGTTGACAGGCTGCACCCCCAACACCCCAGATTTCCCTCTCCTGAGGTGACAGGCTGCCACCAAAAACTCATCTCCTTTTGCTCAGATCTTGGGTAAGAGACTAACATTGCACGTTAATCTGTTGTCTGCTGGGAACTGTTTGCTTTCTTGATGGTCCCAACTTTGCCGGCCAATGGGTTTATTTCTGTTCGCTGGCCAATGTGAGAAAAATTGGGACTGTTAATACACTGTTATAGCAATCTTATTGATTGTTTGTATAAGTACACTTGCTAATCCTTTCTTCTTTATCTCAAGGTGTCTTCTTTATCTCAATATCTCAAGGTGTGTCGATAGGTACTGGATGAGAGAGGTGTGCTATCTTCAGGTGTGCAGAGAAATCACAAAACAATTCAATCAATCTTTGATTACTCCAGCATGGCAACATATTGGTTAAATTGCGCATGAAGTGAATGTACCAAATTATCAGTGATGCAGCTCTGTGTATGAAATGTGTCTGGGAGGAGAGTAAATAATGCAAACACTACAGACAATGTTTATAGGTGGCGCTATGAGGGTAAGGCCTCTTTCACATGGGACGAATCAGTGCAGATCCGCCCCATGGATATCCGCTTGCTCAGCGGGGATCGCCGGAGCGATCTCCGCTGAGCAGGAAGATGACAGGTCCGTCTCTGCACTCTGTGCAGGGACGGACCTGTCACAGCGCCGCTCTCCCCTATGGGGGATCGGGTGACGACGGACCGTAGAGTCCGTGGTCATCCGATCCGCTCTGCAGACGGATGGAAAAATAGGGTTTTCCTCCATCTGCAGAAACGGACCATAGCGGGCACGGACGATGTATGTCCGTTTTTCATCCGAAAACGGATGGATGAAAAACGGACATACGGACCGTCCGTGTGAAAAAGCCCTTAGAGAAAGTAGAGGGTTACTCTCCTTTGCATTATTATACATGTCACACATTTCCACAAAGCAATTTTATCTATTGAAGTGCTGTATTGAAATGGGTGCCATTTTACAATGGAGCCACCATATAAGAATAAAGACGATGTTAAAATGTAACAAAACCCAAATACATAAAAATAACATTTTGCAGCTTATCAGGTCTTAGACATGGAGGCTGAATTTGTTTTCTTTTTTTTTTTCAGGCTATTTTTATTTTCGCCCGGTACTACTTCAAATAAACACATTTTCTGTCCCTTTTTGGCTACACTTACCTCTCCATGGTATCCATAGAGAGAACAATGGTTTAAATGACAATTGCGCGGTCATGCTACACTGTACCCAAACAAAATTTTTATAATTTTGTTCCCACAAATAGAGCTTTTTTTTGGTGGTATTTGATTACTTCTGCGGTTTTTATTTTTTGCTAAACAAATAAAAAAAGACCTAAAATTAAAAAAAAAAAAAAAAGTTTTTCTTTTGTTTCTGTTATAAAATTTTGTAAATAAGTAAGCTTTCTCCTTCACTGATGGGCACTGATAAGGCAGCACTGACGGGCACTGATAAGGCGGCACCAATGAGGTGGCACTGATATGCAGCACTGATGGGCATTGATAGGCGGCACTGATGGGCACTCATGGGTGGCACTGGTGGGCACTGATAGGCAACACTGATGGGCACTGAAAGGCTGCACTAATGGGTACTTATGCCCCTTTCACACTTGTAGGACCTGAAAGTTGCGCAACTTGAAGCAATGCCTGTGTAATCTTGAGGTCTATGGACCTCAAGTTGCATCAAAGTCGGAGCAAAGTAGTGCAGGGACTACTTTGAAGTTGCTGCGACTTGAAGTCGCACAGATATGTACGGTAATCATTGGAAATCATGAGGTACGACTTGTCATAGAACTTTGCAGCCCCAAGTCACAGGACAAGTTGCACAAGTGTGAAAGGGGCCTAAGATAAAAGGTCTAACTTCTGTTGTATATTTATTGTTGTTGTACTACCTGACCTGTTGACAGGTGTTACAGGGGCAAAAAATAAATGAAATGCCCCCAAAGGGGACGCAGATATGAATACACACATTGTTTGGGCTAAAGTTGACCTTTATTAGGCTAGAACACTTTGGCATAGTCAACCGTTTGCAAAAATGTAATACATGTACCCACATTCTTAAAATAACAAATGTGCATTTGTTAAATTTTTCCATTTAAATGATTCTAAACCTTAATTTTTTTTTAAATAACAAACACGTTACACTGTTGTGGTTTTGCACAGAGCAGACCGATCCTTCTCTACTGCGGGGTCCTCCTGGCTCCTCCTGCCTTCCAAGTGCTCCTCCAGCAAGCCGCCAAGGACTCCTACTGCTATCACTGTTAAGAGGGAGAGAAAGGAGAGAGCCTTTACTCTCATGCACAGTGCTAGATCCAGGTAAGTATAAGGCCGCGTACACACGAGCGGACTTTCCCGCGGGAATGTCCGCCGGACAGGAGTCCGCCGGACAATCCGCCCGTGTGTGGCCGCCGGTGGACATTTTTTTCTCCCAAAAGTCCGGCGGACTAAGTTTTAAGTTCAGACTTAAAATTGTCCGCTGGACTCGGCAGTCCGGCGGACAATCCCGTGGTCTGTGTGCTAGTCCGCGGGACTTTTGAAATGAACGGACTTGCCTCACACACGGAGGAAAGTCCGTTCATTTAGAACGTGACTGCAGGTAGACGGGACTAGCGAAGGCAGTGAATGCCTATGATGTCACAGTCCCGGAGGATGCTGGGACTGTGGCATCATATGGGGGCGGGGTCACATGTGACATGAGCATGTGACCCCGCCCCTTGTCCCTATATAAGTCACATCACAGCGTGTCTCTGCCATTCCGGCCAGAGAGAGAGACGAGTCAACATCGGAAGAAGAAGAGGAAGAAGAAGACGGCGCAGAAGGTGGCGGCAGCGGTAAGAACAGAAGAGACCCCCGAAGGCGGAACGGGACCCCCAGACGACAGCGGCGACGAAGAAGAAAGCCGGGCTCCTCCGCTCGTGAAAGAACTAGGTAAAAGAGCAGAAGAGAGCGGAGGAGTCCGGTGAGAAGACCCCCCAAGACGGAAGAAGACCCCCGGAGCAGTGCAATAAAATATTTTAAAAAATTGTGTCGTTTTTTTATTTACACTTTTTTTTTTTTACACTTTTACACCTTAGGTGAATGGGTAGGGGTACATCGTACCCCATACTCATTCACATAGGGTGGGGGGCTGGGATCTGGGGGCCCCCTTATTAAAGGGGGCTCCTGGATTCCGATAAGCCCCCCGCCCGCAGACCCCGACAACCAACGGCCAGGGTTGTCGGGAAGAGGCCCTTGTCCTCATCAACATGGGGACAAGGTGCTTTGGGGTGGGGGGGTGCACGGCCCCCCTTTCCCCAGGGCACCCCCCATGTTGAGGGCACGTGGCCTGGTACGGCTCAGGAGGGGGGGGGGCGCTCGCTCGTCTCCACCCTCTTTCCTGGCCGGCCGGGCTGCATGCTCGGATAAGGGTCTGAGATGGATTTGGGGGGGACCCCCACGCTGTTTTTTCGGCGTAGGGATTCCCCTTTAAATCCATGCCAGGTGACAGGGCTAGTGCGGCGGCATTCACTGCCTTCGCTAGTCCCGTCTACCTGCAGTCGCATTTTAAATGAACGGACTTTCCGATCGTGTGTCGGCAAGTCCGTTCATTTCAAAAGTCCCGCAGACTTTTTCCCGCGGATTGTCCGCCGGAAAAGTCCGGGCATGTGTGGGCAAGTCCTCTTGCTCAAAAAGTCCGGCGGACCTCCGCTGGAAAGTCTGGCGGTTTGTCCACTGGACTAGGTCCGGCGGACAATCCTGCCGGAAAGTCCGAGCGTGTGTACGCCGCATAAGGGGTGGCTGAGGAGGATCATGGACGCAGAAGGTTTTCTAATTGAAGTGATATTAACCTCCCTGGCGGTGTTCCCGAGTCTGGCTCGGGTTCAGTTTTTTCTGCCAGGAGCGGTAACCCCGAGCCAGACTCGGGCTGCATTGCAGGATACAGGGGGGGAAGTTACTTACCTTTTCCCCTGGATCCTGCGATGTCTCCCCGCTGTGTGTGCGAGCCGTCCGCTCGCTCGATTCACACAGTGCCGAGTGCAGCTGATCTCCGTTCCCTGCGACGTTCCCACGCACGGGAGCGGAGATCGGCGCCAAATTCAAAAAAGTTTAAAAAAACTACACACATACAGTACTGTAATCTTACAGATTACAGTACTGTATACAAAAAATACACATCCCCTTTGTCCCTAGTGGTCTGCCCAGTGCCCTGCATGTCATTTTATATAATAAAAAGATTTTTTTTCTGCCTGGAAACTGGAGATTGTCCATAGCAACCAAAAAGTGTCCCTTTATGTCAAAAGTGGTTTTAGACCAGCTAAAAAACATCGAT
This sequence comes from Lithobates sylvaticus, assembly GCA_028564925.1. NCBI lineage: Eukaryota > Metazoa > Chordata > Amphibia > Anura > Ranidae > Lithobates > Lithobates sylvaticus. The sequence continues at coordinate 374,604,402 of CM053026.1, read as the reverse complement.
AAAAAATTAGAATCACAATTTATCATCAAACAATAAATTTAATGACAGCGACTATTCTGCAACTGAGCAAATTTCAGTGTTTTTGATTTGATTACATTATTGAATCATTTTTATATATATTTTTATTATATTATAATTTATTATTTTGTGTTTCAAACTTTATCATACCCGGGATGTCTACTAGACTCTGGTTCGGACAGATTTAAGTGAGTTATTCATAAGAATTGCATGCCTACAATATAAAAACGCCAAATTTCCATGCAAAATAATTGTACCGCTTTCAGCACAAAATTCCAGCCAGAATCATACCGCCAGGGAGGTTAAAAACTCGTTATTTTTTGGTTACATGTTATACTTACGAGCTCTGTACAGTGGTTTTGCACAGAGCAGCCCAGATCCTCTTCTTTTCGGATCCCTCACCACCACTCCTGGCGCCCCATCATTGGTGTCCCCGGTAGGAATAGCGCCCCATCATTGGTGTTCCTGGGAGGAATAGCGCCCCGTCATTGGTGTCCCCGGGAGGAATAGCGCCCCATCATTGGTGTTCCCGGGAGGAATAGCAGTGCATATAAATATTGAAGAATCATTTATTTTTACAAAACTGTACAATACATACATAATATTATTACACTCCGTCTCCGCACTTTTTTTTTTAACTTCTAGCTGCAAAAAAAATTATAAAAATGGCAGAGGGTGCTGCTGACACAATTACCTCAGAAAAGGGTGTGCGACCCAAATCTTCTAAGGCATGGGATCATTTTAATTTAAATGCTGCAAAGAAGGTGGTCACCTGCAAACTTTGTAAAACGGAAGTTGAATGGCACGGAAGCACAACAACGATGAATGAGCACATGAAACGGAAACACGTGGGGTTCACAGTGGAAGGCGAAACATCAGGATGGTAAGTTAAACCCAAAATGATATACATTTGTATCACCAGAACAGATCATAAACGTGCAGGCAAAAGTACAGACAGAGGCACTTGCTTTAAGAAGGGAGATGGTGGTGCAGCAGCAAATGACCACCACGTCGCCTGTAACTAGAGATGCTGAGCCTTCAACATCTACAGCATCTCATTCTCTACTTGACATACTCCTTGAGTCTGGGGGCAACAGTGAAGAGGAAGAGGGGCAACTTGAGGTGAATATTCACACACAAGTCCGAAATGAAGTTCAGGCTTATTTTGCTGAGAAGCCATTTCCGAAGGAGGGAAACCCTTTGAATTGGTGGAAGGGTAACCAAGATAAATATCCTACTTTGGCAAAACTTGCGAAATTCTTCTTGTGCATCCCAGGCACCTCCACTCCATCAGAGCGCCTCTTTTCTGCTGCAGGCTACATCGTTTGTAAAAAGAGAGCCAGCCTTAGCATGTTAACATGTTAACTTTTTTACATTCAAATGCAAAGTTTATTGAACAGTTATAATTCACCTCTTTTCATAATGTTTTTGTACTGCTGCAAAGTTGTGTAATGTTAATGTTAAAAAAAAATGTATTCTGCAGTTTGAGTGTAACACTCAGTTTTTTCATTATTACATTTAAATAAACGAAAAAATGGCGCATTATGTTTTTTTTAATGATTTTATCCGATTAATCGATTAACGGCCATGTGCTGAGGATGCACTGTGTCCACGACCAGCACTGTTGGCTGTAGACACAGAGCCTGCTTGCCCTCTTTTAGTGGCCTGTGAGCGTCTGCCTCTCATTGTTGGCCTTCCAGACATACTGTACAATTAGATTAGCAAAACAACGCCTGAAGTTTACTAAAAACACTACACCAGGAATGGCCTACAGTCAGGTATAGGCTTGGCTAGACTATATATATATATATATATATATATATATACACACACACAAGCCTGTATATATATATATATATATATATATAAAATGAACTGCAGCTCACTGAGTCACCTGCCTGAAAGTGTCTTTAAACACGTACTCCAGGATTGGCCTACAGTCAGGTATATGCATGGCTGGACTACAATGCAGTGCATATATATTTTATGAACTGCAGCTCACTGAGTCACCTGCCTGCCTGCCTGAAAGTGTCTTTGAACACGCACTCCAGGAATAGCCTACAGTCAGATATAGGCTTGGCTGGACTACAATGCAGTGGATATATATTTTATGAACGGCAGCTCACTGAGTCACCTGCCTGCCTGAAAGACTCTTTAACCACTATCTGACCGCCCACAGTCATATGACGGTGGCAAGAAACATCTCTTGTTCCGGGCCGCCGTCATATGACGGCACTAACTTTGCGGCCACTAGGGGGCGCACGCCGTGTCGCTGGGGACCCGATGCGCGTGCCCGGCGGCCGCGATGTCCGCCGGGAACCCGCGATTGCCCAGAAACTGAGCAGGACGTGGATCTGTGTGTGTAAACACACCGATACACGTCCTGTCAGAGGAGAGGAGACCGATCGTGTGTCCCTTGTACATAGCGACACCGATCGGTCCCCTCCCCCAGTCAGTCCCCTCCCCCCACATTTATAATCACTCACATAGGGAAAATATTAACCCCTGCAGCGCCCCCTAGTGTTAACCCCTACCCCGCCAGTCACATTTATACAGTAATCAATGCATTTTTATAGCACGGATCGCTGTATAAATGTGAATGGTCCCAAAAATGTGTCAAAAGTGTCCGATATGTCCGCCGCAATATCGCAGTCACGATAAAAAACGCAGATCCCTGCCATTACTAGTAAAAAAAAAAAAAAATAATAAAAATGCTATAAATCTATCCCCTATTTTGTAGACGCTATAACTTTTGTGCAAACCAATCAATATACGCTTATTGCGATTTTTTTTTACCAAAAATATGTAGAAGAATACGTATCGGCCTAAACTGAGGAAAAAATTTGTTTAAAAAAATAAATAAAAAATTGGATATTTATTATAGTAAAAAATATTGTGTTTTTTCAAACTTGTCCCTCTTCTTTTGTTTAAAGCGCAAGAAATAAAAACCGCAGAGGTAATCAAATACCACCAAAAGAAAGCTCTATCTGTGGGGAAAAATGATAAAAAGTGTATTTGGGTACATCGTTGCATGACCGCGCAATTGTCATTCAAAATGCAACAGCGCTGAAAGCTGAAAAATGGCTTGGTCAGGAAGGGGGTGTTCGTGGCTGGTAGGCAAGTGGGTTAACACGCACTCCAGGAATGGCCTACAGTCAGGTATAGGCTTGGCTAGACTATATATATATATATATATATATATATATATATATCTACAAGCCTGTATGTATATATACCGTATATATATATATATATATATATATAGATAGATATTAAATGAACTGCAGCTCACTGAGTCACCTGCCTGAAAGTGTCTTTGAACACATTCTCCAGGAATGGCCAACAGTCAGGGATAGGCTTGGCTGGACTACAATGCAGTGGATATATATTTTTGAACTGCAGCTCACTGAGTCACCTGCCTGCCTGCCTGAAAGTGTCTTTGAACATGCACTGCAGGAATGGCCTACAGTCAGGTTTAGGCTTGGCTGGACCACAATGCAGTGGATATATATATATTAAATGAACTGCAGCTCACTGAGTCACCTGCCTGAAAGTGTCTTTGAACACGTACTCCAGGAATGGCCGACAGTCAGGGATAGGCTTGGCGGAACTACAATGCAGTGGATATATATTTTATGAACTGCAGCTCACTGAATCACCTGCCTTTCTGAAAGTATCTTTGAACACGCACTCCAGGAATGGCCTACAGCAGGGGTGCCCAACCTTTTGAAGAGTGAGGGCCACTTAAGTGACTTGGTAACCGGTCGAGGGCCACAGTGAAATGAAACTGTTCTGAATGTCAATTTTTTTTATTTTGAATAGCATAATGAACATCTTAAACAACAAACAGAATCATCATTTTATGTGTGACCAATACCCATTGGATGTTTACCCACTGTTTACTCACAATCACAAAAAAAAGAGTGGACGACACTAGTGTGAACACTGACTTTGTTTACTTTTTACAAGGGACTCTATGTCAGGTTTTATTTCAGTTGTTCCTAAGCGGAGACACTGTTCCAGGTGACAGTCCGTTAGTCTTGTTCTAATTTTTGATTTTGCTTGCTTCATTCTTGAAAAAAGTTGCTCTTTGGAAAGTTGTCCTTCGACAAATACTTCTGGTAAAAATTCAGGATGGGTAGTTCATAGACATGTGCACACTGAAATATTTCGTTTTGGAATTTCGTTTTCGTCCGAAAAATACATTTATTTAGTTACTCCCGAAATTAGTTTTTATTTATTTCGTTAAAAATTGCATTGGTCCGAAAATCCGAATGAATTAAGATCGAATCTGTCATTGAAGGCTTATGGTGTCTGTCGAAAGTTCAAAGAAGATTCGACGGAGCAGCTAAACTGTATGACTCTGTATAGTTTAGCTGCAATTCCACCCAATTCCAGCAGAAATCTTTCCTCTCTACGTCAAATCTTTCCTTTCTACGTCGAATCTTTCCTTTCTACGTCAAATCTTTCCTTTCTACGTCGAATCTTTTCTCTCTATGTAGAATAATGGACTAATAGAGTTAAGGACTAATAGAGTTAAGGTTAGGCACATTCGACTATAGGTTCAATGGACACAGATTGTTATTGTCAGCGTCGAATCTCCTATCTATATCGAACTGTTGTCACAACGAAAATAAAGCATTTGTTTATGTCGGATCTTTCGTTTTTTGGATTCTGCACTTTCGTTATCGTTTGTTAAAACGATAACGAAAATACCTGAAATTCGGACGAAAACGAATGCACATGTCTAGTAGTTCAGAGTGTTTGATTTTAAGTTCGGCATTAGCCCGAAGTTCAATTAGTTCCATCTAAAGATCTCCCCGAGCAGCGGCCACATTTGCAGAGAAGGGGTTGATCACCAGCATCACGCTCTTCTCCTGTGTATAAAAATCTTGAAATCTGTCCTGGAACTGACTCTGCAGCTGACTTATTGCAACAGCATAACCAGGTGCATACTCTGTGACCTGTAGTTGTGCCATGGTTTTAAAATGAGTGAGATTTCGACTCTCCAGTTGACTTTTGAACAGTTCCAATTTCAAAGCCTTGACGTGGTTAAACATAATGTGAACTAATTGATTTTTTGATTGAAGCTTTATGTTAAGTTCGTTCAAATGAGAAGAGATGTCTGTAAGAAAGACAAAAGTCAGCCATCCATTTGGTATTGTTAAACTCAGGTACTGATTTGCCCTTTTCTGTCATGAACTCTTGGATGGCATCTTTCAATTCAAAAACCTGTTGCAGCACTTTTGCACGGCTCAACCATCGCACATCACAAAAGTAGACAACATCGCTGGGACCTTTATCGTATTCAGTTTCAAGAAAGTGTTGGAATTGCCGGTGATTTAAACCCGGATGAAGTTCACAATCTCAGTGACAACTTTCATTATATTGTCAAATCCTAGAGATTTTGCACACAGATTTTCTTGATGAATGATGCAGTGATAAGAGATGAAAGTTGGAGAATTTGATTCTTCTCTTAAAAATGCCACAAATCCAGAATTCTAGCCAATAATACCCGGGGCTCCATCTGTCACCACTCCTACAAGTTCTTGGATACTAAGCTGATATTTTTGGAGGATAGCTTTTGTTGCATTGGAAATATTGACTCCCCTCGTAGTCCCTTTCAGTGGACACAGTGCTAAAAATTCTTCCAACACTTCTAAATTGTCATTCACTCCACAAATGAAAATAGCTAGCTGAGCAGTGTCTGTCAGGTCAGTGCTTTCATCCAGGGCTAAAGAATAACATAAGAACCTTTTTAGTTTGTTCACCAAGGTTTCTTCTACATTTTCAGCTAATTCCTCTACTCTTCGTGTGACTGTCTGTCTAGATAGGCTTATTTTTTTGAAGGCATCAATCTTCTTAGGGCACACGCATTCCACAGCTGCTAATATACACTCGTTTGCCAATTCTCTGTCCGAAAAAGACTTAGTTTTTTTCACAATCATTTCAGTAATCGCAAAACTTACTTTTACTACACTGTCGGCATCATCTGCCACTCTCTTAAATACAGACTGTTGTGATTTCAGTGACTTCTTCAGCAAGTTTATCTTGTCTGTTCGCAATTGGCCCTGAAGAGATTCAAAATTCTTTGCATGCTTCGTTTCATAATGTCTTCTAAAATTATATTCCTTCACAATCGCAATCGTTTCTTTGCATATTAGACAGAGAGGCTTGGAATTGTTTTCCACAAAAAAAATATAGATCTGTAAACCTTTCACTGAAATTTCGAGACACTTCAACATGACATTGTTTCTTTGCTGTTTTCGATACACTTGCCATCATTAAGTTGAATGACAATTTGAATACAGGGCAGGGGTAGGCAAGAGATGCCGATCTACCTGAACAAAATGAAAGAGATCAAATATCACTGGGGTTCAGCACCCTTTCATTTTTATTTCTTTTTTTTTAAGAAATTTACTAGCCTGGCCCTAACTAAAATAGTAAGGAAAACTTACAAAGATGTCACTGTAAAAATATAAACTGAGCCTAGAGCAGTGGACAGTGCCAGTAGAGCAGAGGTTGGTGTCAGTAGAGCAGTGGATGGTGTCTGTAGAGCAGTGCATGGTGTCAGTAGAGCAGTGGCTGGTGTCAGTGGAGCAGTGGACGGTGTCAGTGGAGCAGTGGATGGTGTCGTGGAGCAGTGAATGGTGTCAGTGGAGAAGTGGACGGTGTCAGTGGAGCAGTGGACGGTGTCAGTGGAGCAGTGGACGGTGTCAGTGGAGCAGTGGACGGTGTCAGTGGACAGTGTCAGTGGAGCAGTGGATGGTGTCAGTGGAGCAGTGGATGGTGTCGGTGGAGGTAGGTGGGTGTAAACAGGCACAAGTCCGTTTACATCTGTTGCTCCATAGAGGTGAATGGAGAGTCCAACTGGGTCGGCCTGAAAAACAGTTGAATGGACCTGATCGGACTGATCGTGTGAAAGGGACCTAAGGCTGGCTGCTATCAAACTGATGCGCTGCGGTTTGCCGACACCGTGGGTGCAGCGAAGTGCACCTGTGGCTTTCCTGTGGGTTACTTGCACTTTGCCGTAGAAATCTATTATATCCTGCAGGCATGGTGCACTTTCTGAAAGCACACCAAAACTGCAGGCAATAACAGAAGTCTATGACTCGGTGCAGGTTACCCGCAGGTGCACTGCACTGCACCTACAGATCAGTTTGAATGCAGCCCAGTGTAGCTAGTGTACCAGTGTAGAGAACAGATATGCCCATTGCTGTTTCATTTTAATTAAAAACTGACCTTAATTTTTGCTTCCTCCTCACGATTCCTGCAGGCTGCTGCTGTTCCCCAGGCGGTTAAGGCTGGCGGCTGTTGCTGGCGTTCCCCCTGGGTGAGTATGGCTGGCAGCTACTGCTGGCGGGTATTACTGGTGGATACTGCTGGCGGGTATCACTGGTGGATACTGCTGGTGGGTATCACTGGTGGCTACTGCTGGCAGGTATCACTGGTGGCTACTGCTGGTGGGTATCACTGGTGGCTACTGCTGGCAGGTATCACTGGTGGGTACTGCTGGCGGGTATCACTGGTGGGTACTGCTGGCAGGTATCACTGGTGGGTACTGCTGACAGAAATCACTGGTGGGTAATGCTGGCTGTTATCACTGGCAGGTATCTCTGGTGGGTACTGCTGGCGGGTATCACTGGCAGGTATCTCTGGTGGGTACTGCTGGCGGGTATCACTGGCAGGTATCTCTGGTGTGTACTGCTGGCATGTATCACTGGTGGGTACTGCTGGCGGGTATCACTGGTGGGTACTGCTGGCAGGTATCACTGGCAGGTATCTTTGGTCAGTACTGCTGGAGGGTATCACTGGTTGGTACTGCTGTCAGGTATCACTGGTGGGTACTGCTGGCGGTTATCACTGGCAGGTACTGGTGGGTACTGCTGGCAGGTATCACTGGTGGGTACTGTTGGTGAATATCACTGGTGGGTACTGCTGGCAGGTATCGCTGGTGGGTACTGTTGGTGAATATCACTGGTGGGTACTGCTGGCAGGTATCGCTGGCAGGTACTGGTTGTAACTGCTGGCAGGTATCACTGGTGGGTACTGTTGGTGAATATCACTGGTTGGGTACTGCTGGTGGGTATCACTGGCATGTACTGGTGGGTACTGCTGGCAGGTATCACTGGTGGGTACTGTTGGTGAATATCACTGGTGGGTACTGCTGGCGGGTATCACTGGCAGGTACTGGTGGGTACTTCTGGCAGGTATCACTGGTGGGTACTGTTGGTGAATATCACTGGTTGGGTACTGCTGGTGGGTATCACTGGCATGTACTGGTGGGTACTGCTGGCAGGTATCACTGGTGGGTACTGTTGGTGAATATCACTGGTGGGTACTGCTGGCAGGTATCGCTGGCAGGTACTGGTTGTAACTGCTGGCAGGTATCACTGGTGGGTACTGTTGGTGAATATCACTGGTTGGGTACTGCTGGTGGGTATCACTGGCATGTACTGGTGGGTACTGCTGGCAGGTATCACTGGTGGGTACTGTTGGTGAATATCACTGGTGGGTACTGCTGGCGGGTATCACTGGCAGGTACTGGTGGGTACTTCTGGCAGGTATCACTGGTGGGTACTGTTGGTGAATATCACTGGTGGGTACTGCTGGCGGATATCCGTGTTGAATACACTGGTGAGTACACTGGCTGGTACAGTGGTGGGTACACTGGCTGGTACACACTGGTTGGTACACAGGCTGTTACACTGGTAGGTACACTGGCAGGTACATTGGCGGGTACAGTTGCAGGTACACTGACTGGTACAGTGGTGTGTACTGGCTGGTACAGTGGTGTGTACTGGCTGGTACATTGGTGGGTACACTGGTAGGTACACTGGCTGGCTCAGAGATTCCTGCTCGCAGTTTTTTATGTGTGTGGATGCATTGGATCTATTTGAAATGTATCTATGTCTTTGCAGAGACACAATACACGTATGCTCCTGATGAGCGACAAGAAGCCGCAAAACGTGTAGAGCCAACAGATAACGTGTTCCAATTATGTGTCCCAACAGCATTTTTCATATTGCATCAACTGTTTTCTGCCTGTGTACTGTATTCTTTGTCATTTTCTCTTTACGTTTATTTATCGTATGGGCTGTTTTGAACCATACATTGTTTTTATTCTATACAATAAAGCTGTTCAATTTTAAATATTTTCCTGTCCTTTCCTGTTATTAATTGGAATAACTCTAACCAAGCTGGTATCTATTTATGCTTATATTTATGAATTTTTCTGAAGAATATAAAATAGCTATTTATGAATCAATTATGTGAATATAAGATATATAATGTACTAGAGATATGTCCTACTACTACTACTACTAAAATAATCAGACCCCTATCCCGCACATACTTCATTTAAAGCCCCGCCCTTTTTTGCTATTTTTTTTATAAAACTTAGTTGAACAATACATTATCCAAATCCAAATTTCTGTGCTAGTACTGTTTAGTTTCCAGAAGCTGCTCTAGTCCTGGCCAATTCCCACAAACGATGTTAGTACTGTCTAACTCCCATAAGTTGTACTAGTATTGACTAACTCCCAGAAGTGCTAGTACTACTACTGACCAACTCCCAGAATTTAGCACACCAAGAGGTAGCAAAAAGTTAATTGTTAGGCTTTACATACAATGTAAAGGTTACATAAACCCAAGAACAAAAATGCATTATGTATAGCAGGCCACCAGACTTATTGCCTGTCAAAAAAGTTTAAATCTGTCAGTAGGAAATGTGTACTTCACTTCCTGATTCCCTCAATGAGAATGGCGGCGGCAGCTGCGGAAAAAAAAGAGAGATTGCTCGGCTTCGGCTGCCGACATCGCTGGACCCTGGGACAGGTAAGTGTCCCTTTAATAAAACTCAGCAGCTGCAGTATTTGTAGCTGCTGGCTTTTAATAATTTTTTTTTAGGTGCACTCCCTCTTTAACCGATTGACGACCGGCGCACGGCGATATACGTCAACAGAATGGCACGGACAGGCATAAGGGCGTACAGGTACGTCCCCTTTAAGATGCCGCCGTGGCATCGGTCGAGCGCCACGAGCGGCGCACGCTCGCGCCGGTCGGGACCCCCGTGAGGCCGGTCACGGGTCCCGCGGACTCGATCGCCGCGGGGATACCCGCGATCGTCTCATGGGAAGGCTGAACGGGGAGATGCGGAAATAAACAGCATCTCCCCGTTCTACCTAGCAACTAGTGACGCCGATCTCTGCTCCCTGTGATTGGAGCAAAGATTAGCATTCAGTAGCTGACAGCCACGCCCCCCCCCACAGTAAGAAACACACCTCTAGGCACACTTAACCCCTACACTGCCACCTAGTGGATAACCCCTTCACTGCCAGTGTCATTTACACAGGAATCAATGCATTTAAATAGCATTGATTGCTGTATAAATGACAATGGTCCCAAAAATGTGTCAAAAATGTCCAATGTGTCCGCCATAATGTCGCAGTCACAATAAAAATCACTGATCGCCGCCATTTCTAATAAAAAAAAATTATTAATAAAAATGCTATAAAACTATCCCCTATCTTGTAAACGCTATAACTTCTGCGCAAACCAATCAATAATCGCTTATTGCGATTTTTTTTACCAAAAATCTGTAGAAGAATACGTATCGGCCTAAACTGAGGAAAAATTTTTTTTGTTATATATTTTTGGGGGATATTTATTATAGCAAAAAATAAAAAGGGATGCGTTTTTTTCAAAATTGTCGCTCTTTTTTGTTTATAGCGCAAAAAATAAAAACCGAAGGGGCGATCAAATACCACCAAAAGAAAGCTCTATTTGTGGGAAAAAAAGGGCGTCAATTTGGTTTGAAAGCCACGTCGCACGACCGCGCAATTGTCAGTTAAAGCGACGCAGTGCCAAATCGCAAAAAGGGGCCTGGTCCTTTGGCTGCAAATTGGTCCAGTCTGAAAGTGGTTAAAGTGGAGGGCCACCCTAAAAAATAAATTATTTTTTACCTTACCAGAAACCCCTGTGGCTAGACAGTCTTCCTAATCTGCCTTTTCCTACTCCGCAGTGATCTTCAGTCTTCTCTCCTCTTCATGTTGTCTTCTGGGTAATGGGGCACGCTGTGTTCTGGGAACTGTGTGTTTCCTAACACAGAGCGTCGCATTCACAAAGCGGAGCGCGACTCGTGCATGCGCAGTAGGAAACGGGCAGTGAAGCCGCCAGGCTCCACTGCCTGTTTCCCTTAGTGAGGATGGCGGCGCTGGAACCCGAGGGACGGGTCGGCCTCGGCGGCTGACATCGTGGGTGCCCTGGAAAGGTAAGTGTCCTTATTAAAAGTCAGCAGCTACTTTTTTTTAGCTGCTGACTTTTAAAAAAAAAAAAATTCCGCTGAAACACCCCTTTAAATATGGTGGCTGCATTATTTCTAGTTTTTCAGGCAATTTTTTTAGCAAGTACATAAATACCTGTTGACATTGCCAGAATTGCAATGTCCTTGTCACTTCATATAAGTTATACCAGGGGTCGTCAACCCCCGGGCCGTGGCCTACTACTGGGCCGTAGCGTCTTTGGCGTGCGGCGTGACATTACAATTACAGGCACCGGTGGATCAGAAAGGAAAGCGGGCGGGCGAACGAGAGAAGCGGGCTGGCGAGCAGAGATGACATCTCTCTCTGCCCACCTAACATCACCGCTCTTCCCCCCTTACAGCGTGTGAAATGTCAGAGGTGCAGCGGGGAGCAGAGAGATGACATCATCTCTCCCTGCCTGCCTAGCATCACAGGTCTTCCGCCCTCACAGCATACAGAATGTTGGAGGTGTGGCGGGGAGCGGAGAGATGACATCATCTCTCACCGCCCGCCCCGCATCTCTGCTCTCCTGCCCTCACTAAAAAACGACCACTGAACCAGTGTCACCAATGCAGTGACAATCCTCATCTGGTGGCACTGGCAGGTGATGTGGCAAGTGGCATTCCTCATCTGGTAGCACAGGCAGGTGATGTGGCAAGTGGCATTCCTCATTTGGTGGCAGGCAGAGTAGCAAGTGGCATTCCTCAACTGGTGGCAGGCAGCGTGGAAAGTGGCATTCCTCATCTGGTGGCAGGCAGCGTGGCAAGTGGCATCCCTTATCTGGTGGCAGGCAGCTTGGCAAGTGGCATTCCTCATCTGGTGGCAGGCAAGCGTGGCAAGTACCATTCCTCATCTGGTGGCCCAGGCAGGTGACGTGGCAAGTGGCATTCCTCATCTGGTGGCACAGGCAGGTGACGTGGCAAGTGGCATTCCTCATCTGGTGGCACAGGCAGGTGACGTGGCAAGTGACATTCCTCATTTGGTGGCAGGCAGCGTCGCAACTGACATTCCTCAACTGGTGGCAAGCAGTGTGGCAAGTGACATTCCTCATCTGGTGGCAGGCGACGTGGAAAGTGACACACTCAGGGCTCCTACTGATTCTGCTTTATGGTGAGTTGAACTATTTCATTTATATTACAATGTAATATAATAGTAAATCAGAGGAAGGTTTTGGGACTTTAAAGCGGATTTCAACCCTAAAGTGGAACTTCCGCTTATCGGATTCCTGCCCCCCTCCGGTGCCACAATTGGCACCTTTCAGGGGGGAGGGGGGTGCAGATACCTGTATAATACAGGTATCTGCACCCACTTCCGGGACGAGATAGCCAGAGCTGTCCCGCCCATATCCGAAGATACCCCGTTGTGTCTTGGGAAACACAGTTCCCAGGACACAGCGGGGACCAATAGAGACGCGCAGCGCGACTCGCACATGCGCAGTAGGGAACCGGGCAGTGAAGCCGTTGCGTCTTCACTTCCTGATTCCCTGACAGAGGATGGCGGCGGGGCAGCCGAGAGACGAGCGATCGCTCGTCACATTCTGCCTACACCGCTGGAACCTGGAACAGGTCAGTGTCCATTTATTAAAAGTCAGCAGCTGCAGTATTTGTAGCTGCTGACTTTTAATATTTTTGGTGCGGGTGGAGCTCCTCTTTAAGTTTAAGCCACGAAACGCGTAGAGCTACCAAAGTCGTGTTTTCCATAATTGTACCCAAGTTTCTACAGCTGTTATATACAAAGTACCCCACAAGATATTGAGGCTACCCATCATGCAGGCATTATCTCATGTTTTATGGTTTTACATGAACTCCAATTTGGTGTACTGTGGAATTTTTACAATGTTCATAATATTATGGAATACATATGTTGATATCATGTATTGTCAGTATCTCTTATCAATTGCAACTGATTTAATTATGTGCATGTTATACCTTTTATGAACTCCCAATGAAATCTTCCCAATTGTTCACCAATTTATTTTATTGCAATTTCGCACTTCATTTAAAGTCCCACCCACGTTGCTCTCCCCTTTTGATCATTATAGGGATGGAAATACATGACCTTACCAGGCCAAGTTTTCACTTAAAGTCCCAAGGGATGGAAATAGGTGGCCTTACCAGGCCATAATTTCACTTAAAGTCCCTAAACCTTCCTCTCATTTACTATTGAATAGGGATGGATGTGCGTTATTTTGCTTTAATTTTGTAACTTTTCTAGATGTCCTGCAATGTCTTGACCTTTAATTGCTCTTCCTGAGTTGAATTGCTCTATCCTTTTACCCTATATTACCCCCTTAAACTATTAATCATATTTTATTATCATCTTGCCACCTGCCAATTATTTAGGTTCATTGTTGTCGGTGGCGATCTGGTTGGTCGGGCAACGCTGCTGTTGGTTCGGGCTCTTCCTGTCCGGGAGCTGTGACGCGCCTGGCGGCCCCTCCTCTGATTGAGGGTGGATGTGCTGCCACAGCGTGTCAGCGTCACGCACTCCATGTCGGACGTGTGCTCCCTTTGGTTGCCAGCACGTGCCTTCATGTGAACGCCACACTCGCACGACACGTGGGCGGGGCGTTGGTGCCGGCTGGCCAGGCGTATCAGTGCCCATGCGGCGGTGCCTTTCGCCCTTCCCTCCTGTGTGCGGCGTGACTTTGGTGGGTGGTTTCCGTGGTGACGCCTATAAGGGGCGTGGCCTTGGCAGTGTTTACTCTCGAGGCTCCCATTTCACCGGATGTCACGTCTGTTTGAGGAGTGCTCTGTTACTGGCTCACTTCATGCAATAGGTACCTTTTACTTCTACTCACTGCCCTTTTTCTCTTTCTCACTCATTCCCCAATGAATCACTTTTCCTTTTCGTTTTCACAGGTACTTGGTTTGCTTTCTGTCTCCTTTCCTACTCACACTTGCACCCAGGGCCACTCCAGTCTTCCACCTCTCAATCACCACCATCATCACTCCTTTACGTTCTGCCTACTTCTCTGGCGATCTTTTTCACTTTTCACTCTCACTCCCCACACAGGTTTGCCTTGTGGGTGTTTACCTGCCTTGGAATGGCGCCCTGTGGGTTGCCCCCATTGACCCGCCTACCTCAGCTCCCGGGGGGTGATGCCTCCGAATGGCTGGTGGAGCCCGACAGCCAGCCACGATCAAACGAACCTTAATGCGTAAGCATGTATCCTGTGTGGGGACCCTTTCATTACCTCACCTCTGTTTCATGTCTGCAATTATTAGATTCTACTTATATCTCTTTCATTTTAGTTATCGCACACGCTTGCTCCTGACGAGTGGCAGTGTAAGCCACGAAACGCGTAGAGTTACCAAAGTCGTGTTTTCCATAATTGTACCCAAGTTTCTACAGCTGTTATATACAAACTACCCCACAGGATATTGAGGCTACCCGTCATGCAGGCATTACCTCATGTTTTATGGTTTTACATGAATTCCAATTTGGTGTACTGTGGAATTTTTACAATGTTCATAATATTATTGTATACATATGTTGATATCATGTATTGTCAGTATCTCTTATCAATTGCAACTGATTTAATTATGTGCATGTTATAGTTTTTATGAACTTAATAAATCTTCCCAATTGTTCACCAATTTATTTTATTGCAATTTCCCACTTCATTTAAAGTCCCACCCACGTTGCTCTCCCCTTTTGACAATGTAATATAAGAAACAATGCACTTCAATCATTCTGACACCATACCAACCATGGTACTGTGATGATTGAAGTACCAACAGCAGAACACCAGCTATTGCCCCGATAAATTGCCCACAAAATTTGCTTACCCCCCCCCCCCCCGCGTGTGCATACATCCCCCCCTCGCCGGACTTTGGCACAATTTTCTTCCATGCAGCCGGTCCCCGTGCCAAAAAGGTTGGGGACCACTGAGTTATACTGAATGGAAAAACAATCTTACCTTTCTCCTGTAAACTACTGAGACTGAAGGCCACACTCACCTCAATCAACCTTTTCCCCAGATACCATCCATTAAATAAAACAAACGATACTGAAATTGGCAAAATATTGGCCGCGGCAACTTTATTGATTTACATAATACCATATATAAATATTTTATTTCAAATAATACATTTCATCATCACTTTGATACAAACAAACCACATTAACTGCCCAGTTATTAGAACTCGAGCAGGAAGGCATCAACATTGTACCATATACAAAAATGTCCCCCCTAGAAATCCAGGGTTATCCAACCACATAAAGAGTGCCAGCGACTGGGGAGGGAGGGAGGGAGCTCTTGTGCTGCTGCTCTGGTCCAGGGGGAAAAGGAATAAGCCCCTGTGCAGCAGTCCTTAAATAACCTATCCTAGCTTCTCCAGAACATTCCAAGGATTCCCATTGGATCCTGGAATCCTCCTGCTTAAATCTTAAAGGGATATCCCTAATTATCTAGCTTACACACTAACTACTGACTAGCATTACTTATACTATAAGAGATGCGTGGCCACCGTCTTAAGTCGGTGGGCCCCTAAACCTGCCCTCCCTTTTCCATGAGACTGAAGGCCACACTCACCTCAATCAACCTTTTCCCCAGATACAATCCATTAAATAAAACAAACTATACTGAAATTGTCAAAATATTGGCCGTGGCAACTTTATTGGTTTACATAATACCATATATAAATATTTTATTTAAAATAATAAATTTCATCATCACTTCGATACAAACAAACCACATTAACTACCCAGTTATTAGAACTCGAGCAGCAAGGCATCAACATTGTACCTGTAGCACTGACATCCTTGCCTATTGATGTGGTTATGTATATTTTAATGTAAGGTTTATGGACATTACTGTGGTTCTGTACCCAGAGCCATCTAGTGACCAAAAATAGGTAACGCACTTGTGTATTATTATCTCTGAACAACCTAAAGACTTGTACAGAAAGTGACTGTGTTTTGATTCAGAAGGTTGACCTTGTTACCCGGGAGTCTGTGTGACCTACCCATGAACACTCTCTTATGCAGTGCATGCTGGGTAGGAGACAAAAGAAACCCGAGTGGCCATTTTAGGTCTCTTGGGATCACGTTGCCTGCCTGTGCGGATCTGCAAGGAGGTTTTCCAGGAGATCTCGGCCTACAGCCACTACGGAGCGAGAACCTGCTCGTTTATAAAGTGGCCTGACGGAGCCTGAAAGACAGTGACCGGAGAGAGAAGGTCCAGAGGCACTCATCGGAACAGCGGAGGACCGGGTCCTTCCAGTGTAGTGGTACAGAGCGTCTGGACCAGCTGACATAGAAGCAAGCTGCAGTTACCGGACCAAAGTCATCACACGGAACTCCGATCCAGTTGGTGAGCGGGTTACGGCCCACTGTTTGTTAACTTGTTACACGCAGTTAGACTCACTTACAGGCCTCGCTGGAATCTTTAGTTCCACGGAGGAGTAACAGAGCAACTGACACTGCTTGGGGCCTACTTCACTTTGGCGCCCAAGCGTTGTAAATGAGTTATTGTAGCACCCGGAGCATCCTGACCTAACTTTCCACACACTTCTGATTACAAATCTCAAAGGAGTCATTTTTAGCTAGAGAAGAAAGAAGATACTGGATAAAGTACTTTCAGTGGGATCTCACGCATAGCCTTTAAAGTAGGGGGAGCTCCCAGGTTTGAATACATATATATATATATATATATATACATATATCTTATATTGTTTTATATTGAAATATGTTGTGCTGTCGTCCTATGTTGGAATGACAGCACAATTTCTGTAACCACCTGTTTAAATATTTTTCAGTAAAAATAGAACTGATTAAGTATCCAGTTGTGTGATGTACTGTTTTTCACCACCAGGTGGAGCCAGTGTATCCTGAGTTCATAATACAGGTATTTTACATTGTCTCATGTTATACTGTATTGTATTGCACCACAGCTGTGCCAAGGGGATTGAGTCAAGTTAGTGGGGTTTCTTGGTAGAGTGCAGGCCCAATTCAAACCAGCAGCTCCTTCGGTGGTCAGTGCTACATACCATATACAAAAATTTCCCCACAAGCCGGGCATGAAATCAAGCCCGGCCCACCCCCACCACCGCGACCATTTCAATCCCGTATTGCAAACCCAGGTTAAATATTTTATTTCAAATAATAAATTTTATCATCACTTTGATACAAACAAACCACATTAACTACCCAGTTATTAGAATTTGAGCAGCAAGGCATTGTACCATATACAAAAATGTCCCCACAAGCCGGGCATAATATCAAGCCTGGCCCACCCCCACCAACGCAGGCATTTCAATCCCGTATTGCAAACCCAGGTTAAATATATCAACACCCACATCTGAGAGGTGCACCCCATCCTGCCTATACAGCCCCGGAATTCCACCTTCCAAATCTATGTGCCCATATGACAACCCACCTATCAAGGGCATGTATTTTTCCATCGCCCTGTTTACTCTCTTTTTCATCTTTCCCATCACCCTTCGCTGGGGCGAGTCCAGCCAAGAAAGGCGCGGAACAATCTCTGAAAACACAATGGTAGTACCTGGGGAAACCAATGTGAAACGGTGGAGATCCTGCTTCATCCTGAACAGTAAGTCCAACGTTCTCATGTTTCCTAATTCATTTCCCTCTAAGTGCACGACTAAAATAGAGGGCGGGGGTCAAACCTGCAATAACCTGGATAAGTGGAAATACAACTGGTGCCAATGAAGACCTCTTACACCTTTCCAAAATACATTAAAGGATCTTGGATGCAACGATAAATTAACGGAATAATTAACTTGAGCCGCTCTTTTCCGTGCTGGGGATGTGCTCCTGCGCAAAAGGCACATTCATGCCTATATTTACAGTTCCAGCAGCATTGGCTCTCGTTAAACGCGAAAACAACAGCCTCTTCTATATACCGTCTGTGAAGGGTTAACCGAGCCTTGCTTTGGTGCTGCTGACCTCTGAGGCAAAATAAAATACAGCCACAGCCCCACATCCTTCATGCCCCATCTGAGCGTGGGATGAATAGATATCTTCTGTCTACCCCTACCACCCGAGGCCACAAAATTATTTTGTATGCCTCCAATATATGATCTAAATGCTGGAACATGCCACCACACAACTCTGGATGTCGCTCTGCCAGCACGCCAGCATATATGCAAAAAGCCTGTAGCCAGTTGTGGAAGGACCTAGGTATTTGCCTGCGCCTGTCCTCATCCTGCTTCTCTTCCCCTTTTCTGTCAGCTTTAAAAATACCATCTTTATGAAATGGGAGGAGTGACAATATTTCTATAAACTCACCCCTCCATATCTTTTCTTTAACAGCCTGACTCAAATGATAACCTAGGGGTGAGACTTGGCAAAACCTCCTTCATGCATGCTTCAGGGACATTGCAGCAGTAATCACAGGTTCAGGAACTATCACCTTGCTATGTATACCACTATGCATTACATTGTGAGAAAAAGAATGTGAAGGATAGCCAGGAGCCATAGAAGGAGCAGATAGAAATACAGAAGATGAAGGTTTAGCTGAGACAGAGGGATTTAACATAGGAGACAAGCGCTTCACTATAGAGGTCCGAGACACAAATCATTCAAACCAGTAACATTAGCTCATTCACCAGCTGCTGGAGGCTGCCCCTGCTGAGCCATCTCCTCCAGCAGTACACTTGTCTCAGGGTCCTGTGAACTCTGCACCACCTGGGACGCATGCTGTCTTCCTTCATACAGAATATCATGCTGACTAGCCGCCTCCTCCTGTGCAACAGGGGCCCGTGGCGACGGAGGCCACCCCCTGCATACTTGTTGTGCGGGCTGTCTGACACTACCCCGCTTGTCTCTTCTTCTGGCTGGAGAGGGAGAAGCCGTCCTCTTCTTTTTACATGCCAAACCGGTGTTCTATCACCAAGTGTCCGGCTGTCACTAGGTGTCCGAAGTGTACTGCACATGCGCAGCGCATGCGCATGCGCAGTACGGATCAAGAAGATTTTCGGAAATTGTCGGAAGATGAACGGCACCTGCGCCGTGAGTCGAGGTGAAGCCCCCACCATCCAAGCGGACATAGGGTTAGTCAAAGTTAGAGGGCCCCTCGCGGGCTCGCTTCGCTCGCCACGCTTCGGGCACGGCCTCGCTGCGCTCGGCTCTTATATATTCTAACACTATGTCCACTTGGATGGTGGGGCTTGAAAGTGGACTCACGGCGCAGGCGCCGTTCATCCTCGGCAATTTTCGGAATCAGGGTGTCCTGTGTACTGCGCATGCGCAGTACACCTCGGGCACTTCGTGATAGGGGACGGATAATGATACAACACCGGCGCCATGCTCCGCCGCTCGGCTCTGTACCGCCGCTCGGCTCTGTACCGCCTGCTCTTCTACTGCCTCAAACGCCATGCTCTGTCTTTCAGGTGGAGTGCAGCGGCGCGGCCTGTCATAACAGGCAAGCTCTTCCTCATGCTGGCCCGAGCCTTTCAACTGCGCCCGTGATAGCTCCTCCTTGCCGCCTCCCCCGTACTTCTGCTGCTCCACCCCTGTCTCTTCAGCTAGTGCCAGGCAACGGCGCAGCCACTCTTCTCCTTTGTCACTTCCAGCCCGCTCCAAAAACTGCCTTACCAGGTCTTCCATCTTCCGTCAGGCTTCAAAGTTAGAGCTAGGGAAGCAATGAAGGGGGGTTCTTCTGTTCAGCTCTTCTGCTGCTGCTCTGGTCCAGGGGGAAAAGGAATAAGCCCCCACGCAGCGGTCCTTAAATAACCTATCCTAGCTTCTCCAGAACATTCCAAGGATTCCCATTGGATCCTGGAATCCTCCAGCTTAAATCTTAAAGGGACAGTATCCCTAATTATCTAGCTTACACACTAACTACTGACTAGCATTACTTATACTATAAGAGGTGCGTGGCCACCGTCTCAAGTCGGTGGGCCCCTAATTGTGCCCCCCCTTTTCCATTCTCTCCCTTTCCCCATTGGAGATGAAGAGAAGAAGACATGTTTTAAGTCCAGCCTGGGATACAACTATGGCCCCCTCCATAAATACATTGAAGGAGTAAATGTAGCTACTCAAGCTGCGTTTCACATTTTTGGAGGCCATGGAGCACCAGGACAGTAGAAACACCCACAAAATTACCACATTTTGGAAAGCAAACACCCCAAGGTATTTTTTAAGAGGGATGATGAGTCTTTTGAAGAAATCATTTTTTTGCCAAACGTTTTTTGGAAAATGCAGAAAGAAAATAAAAATATTTTTTTTTACAAAAAGTTGTCATTTTAAAAAGATATTTCCTGTCGCATCATGGCAGCATATACCTTGGGTTGTGACTCCGCCTCCACAACCTGATAGGACCACGTAACTATAAAATGGTGATACGGCCCCCGCCCCGGTATTCTCTTATTTTTCCTCACCTGTTGGGACGCACGGACATCACCCCCTTACCGCTTCGCCCCAGCCAGGTTCTAGCCTCTCCTGGTTTGGAAGTCCTTGCCGGTACAGCCTCTAAAGGAAGCTAAATGGAAGGAACCCCACTCTGGTGATCTCAGGGGTATCGTATTATTTCTTCTACTATTGTTTTCTGCGGACTGCCTGTGTAGAACCTTAAACAGGTTTAAAGCACTATGATGACTGCATATGTGTAGAACCTTAAATAGGTTTAAAGCACTGCGATGACTGCTATATACAAAACCTTAAATAGGTTTAAAGCACATTGTCGACTGCCCCTGTGTAGAACCTTAAAGAGGTTTTAAGCACCAACATCCTCCTGGCCTCTGTGTAAAGCCTTAAACAGGCTTAAAGCACCTTGCTGTTATGCATTTGTGTGTCAGGGCAAACACACTCCAATCATGTTCCTAAGCCTTAAACAGGCTTTCCATTGTGCAGTGGTCTCCCCCCCCCACCTCCTTGCTTTGTTAGTAAGAAAAACGCCGTTACCGTGCTACCGCTGGGCTCTGTAGTCCCTCTCCTCTCTGCTCCTCTTCCCCTCAGGTGCGCCGAGCGTCCTGGCGCTTCGGCGCATGCGCAGTACGGTCCGCTCGGGCGGCCTGAGGGCTTGCCAACTTCCAAAATGGCGACGCCTGCGCATGCGCGGGCGTGGCGCTCGCCCGGCGCCAAATTTAAAAAGGGAAAAAATTCCCTTTTCTTCCACAGCCCTGGCAGCATCTTGGAAATCCGTTTTTTCACCGCTGCAGATCATCCACAGCCTACCCCCCACTAGGTAAGTGCCCTCCATGGATTTGCACCCCCCCCCTTCTTTCTTTTTTTCCTTACCTATCTTCTTCTTCTCCTGTCTTACAGGCTGCCTATCTCCCTTCCTCATGGAGACCACTGCCCCAGCAGACCGCCAGACCAATAGGTAAGGGGGGAGGACGGGATCGGTAAGTAAAAAAAAAAAAAAAAAAAAAAGAAAAAAAAGAGAGCTGAGGCACTAACGCTACCTAAATGGTCAGCCCTGTCAGGTCCTCAAGATCCTCCAAGTCCGGACGTAGAGGGTCCTCGCGGGGAAGGAGTCGCTCAGGCCACAGACGGAGCCGTTCAGGACGGAGCAGGAGAAGTCGCTCAGGTCATAGGAGTCGCAGGGGAAGTCGCTCCAGATCCTATTCCCGACGCAGTCGCTCACGCCGCAGAAGATCACCGGCACACAGACACCACTCAGCGACCCGCTACAGGCCCACTCCCAACACCTGCTGGGTGTGCGGGGCCGCCGCCCTCCCGGACAAATTAGCCTGCCGCAGGTGCCTCAAGGAGGCAACCAGAGGGGACCAGGACCTCAGAGAACTATCAGGGGCCCCACCCCCACAGCCCGCTTTAGACGTGAATGCATCCACAAGAAGCACCTCTCCTGCCCCCCCGAGTACATCAAGGGAGCAGGACTCCCAGTCAGACGAGGAAGAATTGGAGGCATCAGCGGGATTCGACTTTTCCCTTATCAAACCCTTTGTGAGGTCCGTAAAGGAGGCTATTAATTGGGATGAGCCCCAGGAGATCCAACAAAAGCGGAAGAAGTACTTCCCCAACCTCAGACGGGACCCGGAGGCCTTCCCCTTCATAGAAGAGCTTGATGACCTCATTAGGGAGGAATGGCAAAGGCCTGATAGAAAGTCAAGCCTCAACAACAGGCTTGCCAAGTTATACCCCCTTAAGGAGCCCAAGGTGAAACCTCTGGTGACCCCGCCTGTAGTGGACGCATCCCTCATGCGTCTGGCCAGGCATGTGACGCTCCCTATTGAGGACGCCGTGACCTTTAGGGATGTCCTAGATAGGAAGATCGACACAGATCTGAAGAGAACCTATCTAGCGGCAGGCGGCGCATGCAGGCCGGCAGTGGCCCTCGCGGCCGTAGGAAAAGCCATCTCCAGCTGGTCGGCCAGCGCCGAAAAACTCATTACAGACGGAGCGGACCAAGATAAATTAGTCAAGGCCCTGCAGGAGCTAAGCCTGGCAGGAGACTTCGTGGCAGAGGCCTCTGTCGATGTGATAAAATCTACATCCAGGGCCATGCTATCCTCCGTCATGGCTAGACGGGCACTTTGGCTGAAGCCGTGGGCGGCTGACCCGGCTTCCAAGTCCAACTGGTGCCGTATCCCTTATGACGGCGAGAACCTCTTCGGGGCCAAGCTAGACTCAGCCATTTCCAAAGTGACTGGCGGGAAATCAGGGCTCATCCCCTCGGACAGGAGGCCCAAACAGCAGAGGCCTCCTCCCTCTAGACGAAATCTCCCCGACAGGTACAGGGACGCCAAGGCCTACAGGCCTGGCAGAGAATTTAGGAGGAACTGGAAGAACCCTCAGACTTCCTTCTCGAGGTTCCAGAAATCCAAGACCTCCGTGCCCACCGACCAAAAGCCTTTTTGAAGGTGCGCCCGCCCAGCCAGCAGTAGTGGGAGCCAGGCTCCAAAATTTCAGGCTGCTCTGGGCGGAAACTATCAGGGACCCCTGGACGGTGGCCACCGTCCGGTTCGGGCACAGGTGGTCTTTCAGGGGACGCCCCCCGGGGGACCATTTCTGTCCGACCAGGCTCCCATCCTCGCGAGAAAGAAGGGCACTGTTGTTAACAT
Source organism: Lithobates sylvaticus (assembly GCA_028564925.1). Classification (NCBI taxonomy): domain Eukaryota; kingdom Metazoa; phylum Chordata; class Amphibia; order Anura; family Ranidae; genus Lithobates; species Lithobates sylvaticus. The sequence continues at coordinate 374,581,088 of CM053026.1, read as the reverse complement.
ACGTCCAGGAACTGCTCCAGAAAAAAGCAGTAGTGGAGGTGCCCCGACCACAAAGAGGTCTGGGGTTTTACTCCCCTCTGTTCCTGGTCAGAAAAAAATCCGGGGACCTGCGCCCCGTCCTGGACCTAAAAATCCTCAACCACTCCATCCGGGTAGAGTCCTTCAAGATGGAAAGCCTACAATCGATCCCCCAGGCCATAAACCTGGAGGACTGGATGTTGTCCATAGATCTACAAGATGCCTACCTGCATATCCCCATCCATGTAGCCTTTCAGAAGTTCCTCCGGTTCTCAATAGACCACCACCATTATCAGTTCCGGAGCCTCCCGTTCGGAATCTCCACTGCCCCCAGGACATTTACGAAGGTCCTTCTCCCGGTCATTGCTTCCCTGAGGGAAAGAGGTCTAAGGGTCCATCACTATCTGGACGATATCCTCCTCCTCTCGAACAGTCAGGAGTCCCTCATACAGCACAGGGAGATCCTAGTCTCCACGCTACAGGGCCTGGGATGGCTCATCAACTGGAGGAAGAGCAACGCTCAGCCCACCCAGAGGATGGTCTTCCTGGGAGCCCTTCTAGACACCCGGCAAAACTCCGTACAGCTACCCCCAGAAAAGGTTCCTCCTCTGGACAGGAAAGTGAGGAAGGCAATCTCAACAACTCCCTTACCAGCCAGAGTGTGCCTCAGCCTCCTAGGCTCCCTGTCAGCTACCATCCCGATGGTCCAGTGGGCGCAGTGGAATGCGAGACCCCTCCAGATCTCGTTCCTTCTCCAATGGGACGGCTCATCCATGTCCCAGTTAATACATATCACTCGGGAAGTCCAGCGATCTCTAGAGTGGTGGACCCGTCCCCACAATCTGAACAGGTACAGACACATTGTCTCCCCCCCTCTGGAAGTCGTTACATCAGACGCCAGTCTGGAAGGATGGGGGGCTCACTACCTTCAGCATGCAGTACAGGGCCGCTGGCCGTTCAGAGCACGGGACCTTGTCTCCAATGTTTTGGAGATGAGGGCAGCATTCCAGGCCCTTCTAGCTTTCAGTCCTCTTTTGAGAGGAAAACAGGTCCTCTTAAAGATGGACAACAAGGTAGCTGTTGCCTATATCAACAGACAGGGGGGCACCAGGAGCTCCTCCATGCTGCAGGAGGTGCGCCCTGTGATGGAATGGGCACAACAAAACCTTCTGGATCTGAGGGCAGCCTACATTCCGGGCGCCGAGAACATACTGGCAGACTCTCTGAGCAGGGACTTCATCTCAAACAACGAGTGGTCCCTGAGCCCTCAAGCTTTCACCCTCATTGTCCAGACCTGGGGTCTCCCCGACATAGACCTGGCCGCGACCCCAGCAAACACAAAATGCCGGAGGTTTCTGTCGAGGACCCCCTTCCCTGCTGCGGAGGGCACGGACTGTCTCCAGCACCCATGGGAGTTTCACCTGGGCTATATTTTCCCCCCAACTCCTCTGATAGCGAGATTCCTCCTGAAACTCAAGAGGACGACAGCACTGGTAGTGGCAGTAATTCCATTCTGGCCCAGGAGGCCGTGGTTCACCACCCTCCTGCAGCTGAACACGGCAGACCCTCTCCCCCTCCCGATGTCAGCCGATCTGCTCTCCCAGGGTCAGCTGCTCCACCCCAACCCGGGGAGGCTGCACCTGATGGCCTGGAAACTGAGAGGGCTAGGTATCTAGACCAGGGCTGCTCCCAGAGGGTAATCAATACACTGCTCCAGGCTAGAAAACCCACCACGAACACTACCTACCGGAGGGTGTGGGAGAAGTTCGTTTCTTTCGCCCATCAGGAGGGCTGGGATCCATCCTCCCTACTGACATCCCAGGTCTTAGAGTTCCTGCAATCAGGCCTGGACAAGGGCCTCGGCTCCAGCACTCTGAAGGTGCAGGTCTCAGCATTATCCGCCCTGACCGGAGTTAGGTGGGCACAGGATCCTCTCATTATCCAGTTCCAGAGAGCATGCCTCAAGTTAAGACCACCCATGAAGCCTTCATTTCCAACCTGGGATCTATCGGTCGTTCTGGAAGCGCTATCCAAGGAACCATTCTTCCCACTAGACAATATCTCCCTTTGGGACCTCACACTAAAGGTTACTTTCCTTATAGCGATAACCTCAGCAAGAAGGGTCTCGGAGATACAGGCCCTGCTAGCGAAGGATCCCTACCTGATCATATACCCGGACAGGGTAGTCCTGAGACCCTCGGACCGCCTGATTCCCAAGGTATCCTCATCCTTCCATTTCAATCAAGAAATTAGCCTACCGGCCCTTACCACAGACCAGGGCGATCCTCACCCCCTGGACGTCAAGAGCAACATCCTGGCCTACCTTTCCGCTTCCAAACCCATCAGGAAGTCAGAAAACCTGCTGGTTATCCCGCATGGCTTCAGGAAAGGCCAGGCAGCATCGGCCCGTACTATTGCCTCTTGGTTAGTCAAGTCCATCAAGAAGGCCTACTCACTCAGCACAATACAAATTCCTGACGGCTTAAGGGCACACTCCACCAGGGCAGTGGCGACCTCATGGGCAGCCTACTGTAGAGTCTCGGCGGAAACCATCTGCAGAGCCGCCACCTGGTCCTCCAGGAATACTTTCATCTCCCACTACAGAGTGGACTCTGCATGCCTAACAACTACAGATTTCGGAAAATCAGTTATCCGAGCCAATTCCTCTATTCCTTGTCAATAAACCTATCCTTACTTGCATATTCCCACCCTGTCTGCGAGTTACTCCCCAAGGTATATGCTGCCATGATGCGACAGGAAAACGGAAAATTGTATACCTTTCCGTAATTTTCCTTTCCTGTCGCATCTCCATGGCAGCATACTTTGCCCACCCTTTTTCTTCCGTTTTTAGAAGGTGATTCATATATACAGAGAATACCTTGGCGGGGGCCGTATCACCATTTTATAGTTACGTGGTCCTATCAGGTTGTGGAGGCGGAGTCACAACCCAAGGTATATGCTGCCATGGAGATGCGACAGGAAAGGAAAATTACGGAAAGGTAAGTATACAATTTTCCGTTTTCTCACGCACAGCATAGGCATACCTAGAAATACACCTCAAAGCACAATATGCTACTCCTTTTTCACTTTTTTGGACTAGTTATATACCAGACATTGTATCTTGTGTCAAAGGATTGGTCCAGGAAAAAGGCATAAATGTGGCAATAAACAGGCCAGGGTCAGTACAGGTGGCAAGCAGAAGGAACACTGTACTGGTGTGGCAATGATCAGGAACATTATTGCTGGCTGCACTGGTCTGGTGATGCTGGGGATTAGTGTGGCAGCAATCAGGAACACTGCTGCAGACTTACACTGGTCAGGTGACACTGGGACTGGTGTGGCGACTATCAAGCACACCAATGCTGGCTTACACTAGTGTGGTGACACTACGACTGGTGTGGCAGTGATCAGGGACATTGTAACTGGGGTGGTAGTGATTAAGGACAAAATGACTGGTGTGGCGGTGATCAAAGACACTGGGTCTGGTGTGGCGGTGATCAGGAACAATATGACTAGTGTGGCGGTGATCAGGGATACTGTGAGTGGTGTGGTGGTAATTAGGGACACTGTGAGTTGTGGTGACACTGGGACTGGTGTGACGACTATCAAGGACACCAATGCTGGCTTACACTAGTGTGGTGACACTACGACTGGTGTGGCAGTGATCAGGGACCATATGACTGGTGTAGTGGTGACTAGGGGCAAAATGACTGGTGTGGCGGTGATCAAGGACACTGCAACCGGTGTGGCGGTGATCAGGAACAATATGACTAGTGTGGCGGTGATCAGGGATACTGTGAGTGGTGTGGTGGTAATTAGGGACACTGTGAGTCGGTGGTGGTAATGTTTTGGATCAGAACAAAAGTCCGATATTATTATATCTACCCTGATCAGAGTGAATATAAAGCATGCACGCTCTGAAGTAATACGCTGACACCAGTTCAGAGTAAAATACTTTCTGTTTAATATTTCCACTTCTCAAGACTTTTATACAACTCCATTAAAGATTAAGACACGTCAACAAGACTAGTGCATACAAACCACAAATATAAAAATACATATAGTGATAAAACATTGGTTTTAGCTTGGTGCTCATTTGAGGAAGTAGCTTTGTTCTTGCAGCAGCGTTCTTGCTTCTCCTGAAATGGTGTTAACTTTGAGTGTATTTTTAGAAGAGGTGCGATTCTTCTGTTAACTGTCCTTCTGTTAACTCTTTAGTTCCACAGCAGCAAGGGAGGGATAAGCTAAGCTTTGCAAATATCTGAATATGTTTTTTAAGGTTGATATATGTTAGATATATAAAGCATGTATTGGAAGAGACATTTCACCATGATCACATTCATTACAGTAATTGGGGACACTGACTGGTATGGCGGTGAGTAGGGACACTGACTGGCAGCACTGAGATGCTGGCCTCCCCAAGATGGCTGCCTCAAGCTCATATTAGGGACAAATTAGTCCTCAACAGTCAAGCACCGTACCACTTTCAGGTCGACGAATATACTGAAGCTGGACACTTGCCTACACCAGAGATATTTTGTGGATGTTGGCAGCCCTGTGAAAACAGGGACTACGTGTATAAATCATAGACATCTGGTCCTCCCTAGGTTAGATGGTAGAGATGGTTAGATGTTTGCCTTGCTGGAACAACTGCTTGTCCTCAAACCTACTGGTAACTGTTATTTTATAAATCATAACTTGTATGATAAAACGAAAAATGTGTGTGTGGCACCCTCTACCTTAGGTAGGTAGGTGCTAGAGTAGTGGGTTTGTTTTGTACTGTCAGCGCAGGTAAATTTAGGCAGGCCTATGCTGTGAGCTAGGCCTGTTTGTTATTGATCTGAGGGCAGGGGAGTGGTTTAGTGTAGCAGCAGGTGACTGACATGTGCTTCAGCTCTTGGGTGCCTCCTCTGGTTTTCAGAAGGTTCTGGAAAAGAGGCAGAGCAGAGAGCTGGAGTGACATGGGGTGAATGTGGGAGCCCTGACCCATCCCCAACTAGGATTGGCAGGGGGCAGGCCTCCTATATATACCCATGGTCAGCCTGCTGTGGGAGGAGTTGTTGGGTGGAAGAACTGAGATGATGGCGTGTTATGCTGTGGTGGCCCTTGAGGGACCCCCTTTCTGGGGAAGGGGTGTACCTCAGGCCTAGAGCTCGGGAGCTGGGAGGGAGCCTCTCTCTACAAGGTCATTGAGAGGTGTCCTTTACCAGGAGAAGGAGGAAGACAGCGGGGAACAGGGCCAGTAAAGTCATTCAGGAGGGATCAATGCTGGGGTCGGTGAGTGAGAAGCATAGTGTGAAGCTCTGGGAGAGACATGGCAGGATTTAGATGTGGAGTTAGAGGGATAGACTGTGGTGTTGTTTTCGAGTCAAGTCGTTGCAGCCACAAGGGTTGGCAGGATTTGCATTGGACGTGCTGGGATCAGTAGACCACCAAGTGTCAGTTAGCACATCCATTCTCCACTAAAACGATTGCTACCACAAAGGGGACTGCAGACCCCTGCCTGTAAAGGGCCACTAGGAAAATGTTAGGACTTATTCAGAGTGAGGCCTAGCCATGTGCTAACGGTGACAGGAACCTAGATTTGGACAGTGAAGTGAAGCAAGTGATCTCAAGTAGTGTGCTGGAGGAGATGTGCAGAGGAAGAGACTGTTAAATTTAGACTCAACCAACATTGATTTCATTGAGAAGTATTCATCATCTGGGCATCCCATGTCCCCTTTCCCCATCCAAGTTTAATGCCCTAATAAAAAACAACAAAAACAAGCGAGACTGTTCATTGTCTGGGAAAAGTGTGCCTAAAATGGAAGTGGAAGTCTGACAAGCAGGGTGATGTGTGGATGTTGAAACAAATGTACAGTGTGGCAAAATGCTTTATATCCTCTACTGAATAGAAAATATGAAGGATTGTCCTGGTTCAAGATAGAAGATCTCTAATGCCCCATACACACGGTCGGAATTTCCGACCACAAAATCTGATTTTTTCCGACGGATTTTGTCCGACACTGGTGTTGCATACACACGGTCGGACAAAGTTGGAAATCATGAAGAACTCCGGACAGCCGCACACCGGGAAAATTAAAATTCAAAAAGGTTTATTTAAAAGCAGGAATCACTTCAATCCAAAGCACGACAAAAAGGGGGTACAGAGCTGACGCGTTTCGCACTTTGTCTCGTGCTTACTCATAGCTGATAAACTCTCAAATGAATATCAAATATATATGGTTACAAAGTATGTATCACATGATTAAATGATAGAAAAAAGCTGTTGCAAACAGCTGAAGTCTAGAATTAATTGGATCGCAACATGTGTTGCTGAGCTGACCTTTCAAATTGAGAATAACCAATTAAAAAAACCGAACAAAATTAAGTAAAAAGTTGAGTAAAAAGATGTAGGACGTGGTAAAAAGAAATGTGTATATATGTTATCGTGTATACACAAATGTGTATATATGCATATTGTGTATACACGATAACATTTAATCATGTGATACATACTTTGTAACCATATATATTTGATATTCATTTGAGAGTTTATCAGCTATGAGTAAGCACTAGACAAAGTGCGAAACGCGTCAGCTCTGTACCCCCTTTTTGTCGTGCTTTGGATTGAAGTGATTCCTGCTTTTAAATAAACCTTTTTGAATTTAAATTTTCCCGGTGTGCGGCTGTCCGGAGTTCTTCCTGATTTCCAATTTGCTGTGCTATTAGCCAGCACCTGGGGCTCCCACACAGGAGCAGGAGCATTCGCTTAGAAGGATAGTCCTGGAGCGGTGGTTATCTGTTTCTATCAACAAAAAAAGGTCGGACAAAGTTGTCGGAAAGTCCGATCATTCTGAACTTGGTGACGTTCGTTGCCTACGACGGGACTACGTAGAGGCTAGTAGCCAATAGCTTTGGTCTTGTAATGTGATCTGAGCATGCGTGGCACTTTGTCCGTCGGAATTCGCTACACACGATCGGAAAAAGTCCAATAGGACTTTGTTGTCGGAAAATTTGAGAGCAGGATCTCAAACTTTTTCCGTCGGACATTCCGACGGAAAAAGTCCGATGGAGCCCACACACGGTCGGAATTTCCGACAACATGGTCCGATGTGTACGGGGCATAAGAGTGGTATATCTAGTGCTTTTGAAGATGAGAAGCATTCATTATTGCTTTTGTGTGCAGCCCTACATGGTCCAATCTGTGTCACAGTGGACTATGTATGGCTTCTCCAGCATTAAAAAATTTGATTGTAGCATCCTCCTAGGTAGGTGCTAGGAAGTATATATAGTTTTTGGCTTTTCTGCTTAACAGAGAAGTAGACAGGCAAATTAAGGTGTTGTCTGCTTAAGAGAGAGCAGTGATTGATTAATGAGGTCTGCTCAGTGTGTGGCTCATGCTGTCTTGATGTTTTGCACTGATCCAATAGCAAGAAGGCATATTGGAGAGTGGGAAGAAACCCAGACAGATGAGAGCATGGATGTAGATAGAGCCCTGGTCAATTAGAAGGGGATGTGCCCCAGGGAATGCTGGGTGCTTGTATTTAAGTCTGAGGAGCACATGGGCTCGGGGTTCCAGTCCAGACCACCTGTGAGGAAAGAGGTTCAAGGTGGGGAGGAGGCGGCTGCCTTTCCCCAGCGTGGAAGGCCATGCGGCCTCCAATTGCAGATCTGAGGACCTGCAAGCTACAACCCAGGGTTCCTGTGCATGCTGACTGAGGGAGAAAGTCTATGGATCTGTCGTGTGTAACTGGTATAGAGTGTCGCTTAGAAGTTGGAAGGATGCTACTAGCTGTCCCTGGACATTTTGCTAGTACAGACCCTTAAGGGATCCTTAAGACTGCATGTGTTGCTGAACTCTCCCTCAGGTTCTAGAAGTCAGCTGGGTGTGTGAGCTTTAAGCACTCCTCGTCCCCTTACATGACACATTTGGCATGTCATTTTTTTTGGGGGGGGGGGAGTGGGTGCCTAGTTTTGAGTGGAACTTCCTGTTCCACTACCTGCTTCCGACTATGGGCCGCCTAGGTGTCTCCTCCTCTCCATCGAGATGGCCCCTCCCTCTCTGCAATCTTCAGGGACACTTCACAGGTCCCAGAAGATTGCCTGTCCACTCAGAGAGTGCAGCACGACTTGCGCATTCGCAGTGCGGGCCTGGCCATGAAGTGGCAAGCTGTCACGGCCAGGTGCCCACAGTTTCAATGGAGGCGCCGCGGAGAGGAGGGGGAGAGGAGCGAGGCTCCATGTGGCCACAACGCTGGACCATGGGACAGGTGCGTGTCTGTTTATTATAAGTCAGCAGCTACACATTTTGTAGCTGCTGACTTTTAATAAACGAAAAAAAGCCTGGAATTCCGCATTAATTTGGAGTATCCTACTAATTCCTTTCTCCTATCCAAGTTCTCTAAATAAACCAAAAAAAAAAAAACCCTTAGCCTTGTCATTGGAGACAACGAGTGGAAGAGTGTGTGCACCTGCCTGTGTGAAATACTGTGTAACTGGCTGCAGGATAATCAGTGGGAAGCTCAGGGGACAAGTATTTAAGCAAATCCTGCGGGAGCAGTGCTACATTATTTAAACATTTTCCATTTGATTCAGCTAAGACACACAATTTTTTAAATGCTGAATGTGTCTATTCTTTTAATGAATTACTTGGCCCGATGCTCTGTTTTGCTCTTTAATTTGTTATCTTTGCCTGTGTAGAGGGGGCTAAATCACTATTTGGAATACTATGCATGAGCAACATGACTCATTCTGGGAGACCTTCAGCTGTCATTGGTTCCAAGACTAAATCAGACTACAAGGATATCAAGTACCAGCAATTTATTTGATTAGTGGACAGGAAGAAATTTCATTAAAAAAAGAACTGGAAGAACTCTTTAATAGAGCTTGCAAAAGATATGTACTGACGCAACACTTGTATGAACAAAGCATCAAACCGGATAGACTCTTGGCTAGGGCCACGCAGAACCGGACGCTAGCTTCTACAGTCCACCATGTGACTGACACTTCTGGGAACACCCACTCCAAAAATGACAAAAATAGCCTCTCAATTCCAACACTTTTACAGCAAACAGTATAATCTTCGCCCTGGCGAACCAAATCCTGTAGGATCGGACAATAGGGTGAAATGGATCTGAAAATTCTTAAGTTGATACAGTCCCTCTCCTTTAACTGGTGAAGATGTACAGGAACTAGAAGCTCCTCTGTCTTTAGAAGATTGGGGGGTGGCATTGAAGGCTACAAAACCGGGTAAAAGCCCAGGACCCGATGGATTCTCTGCTCAGTATTATAAGTGCTTCTCTGACCTCCTTGTCCACAGCTCCCTGTTCCTCGACCAGCTTATTGGAAGCATATATCACGGTGATCCCGAAAGATAATAAGGACCCAGCCAATGTTGCTACCTACCATACAATTTCCTTACTCAATGTGGACATTAAGCTGTTTTCAAAAATCCTAGCAACCCAACTATCCCAACATGTACCAAACTGGGTGGGACTAGACCAAGTAGGCTTTGTCCCAGGCTGAGAGGCTAGTGACAACACTATCAAAGCCCTGAACCTCCACCACTGGCTAACTTCTAACCAAGGGGAAGGCTTTTTCCTAGTGATGGATGCAGAGAAGGCGTTCAATAGAGTGGCCTAGGACTATATGGGTGAAGTTTTAGGAGCTCTGGGTATTGGTGCCATAATTAGTGCACTCATCTTATCCTTATATGTCAACCCGAGAGCTAGAGTTTGAGTCAATGGCCACTTGTCGAGCACCTTCTCTATCCATAATGGAACGAGACAGGGCTATCCCCTATTGCCTTTACTTTACATCCTTACCCTGGAACCCCTCCTCCATTGTATTAGGGAACACTCGGATATCAAGGGAATAAAGGTACATGGCTGTGAACATCTGTAAAAAGGCTTAACTGTAGATAAAATGAATATCTCCTAAACCTGTACGGTTTAGGAGATATTCACTTTGCATGCAGCCACTGATGTCATGGGTACCAACTCTGTCCATTTATAACTGAAGCATAGAAATCGATGCTTACTATGCTTCAGTTTGTGAATGAATGGGAGGCTCTGTACAAAGCTATCCCTGTCCATTCATACTGTGCAGCTGAGGCTACAGAGATGGAGATTGAAAGCTGTGTCATAATAAAGGGTCTCACAATGGGCGCAAAGGGCTCTAGAATCAGAGGGGAGGGCCCCAGCCAGGGGTCAGGGGGGCCTTTCATGATTTCCTGCACTTGGGCCCTGAAGGTTCTAGTTTTGCCATGATTTGTGGTTCTAGTTATGCTGTGATTGATTAATGATGGAACACCAATAAACTGTGGTCAAAATTGTGCTCTTCTGTCCTATCAGCTAGCTCCCTGTGAACTGTTCAATGTAGCAATGTCTTATTGGCTTACAGTGCTACCTTTTCTTTCCCAGAATCACGCTTTGAAGGGAACTAGAAACAGCTAATACAAACAAACCGGGGTAATAATTAAAAATATATCTAAGGATGGTTTAGCTACATGTCTGCATTTTTTTTGTTCGTGTATTATTGTGAAAGGTTCATTTTTGAGGTTAGGTTATTTATTAACGACAAGATTGAGAGGTAAGGTGTTATGAGACAGGTTAAAACAAAACTCCAGACAAAAATAATAAGATAAAAAATTAGTAGCTCATTAAAAGAATTAAAAAAAAAATGCTTTTGTTGCAATATTCACTGTTAATTTCCCCTGCAAATATGTATTTTATGCCACAAGATGCCCTCAGTCTGATGGCCAGCATCATTCAACCCACATCCTATGAGCCCAGATCATGCTGTAGCTCGTGACTGGACAGCTAAAGAAAATAATTACAGTGTTCAGCTCATTTCTCTGTCACTTTGCCTTCTCTTCTCTTCAGCATGCTCCTTGCCAGCACATCAACTGACTTTCCCATTCTGCTGCTTTTTCCTCTCATGCTCCAGCCTGCCAAACAAGGGTTCCAATTCTAGGTCATATTCAGGTCATCCAGGCTCCAATTGTAGGTCATTACAGTGCTTGCACTGAAGAAAAAATAAATGTATTTATGTACAGTATTAATGATTACAGAGCTGCAATCATTTCTATCATATCTGCCTAGATCTTAGTTTTAAGGGTTAAGCTTTGGGAAATGGTTAATTGTTAAGGACTCACTTTTGCGGGTAAAATTAGGGCCCTACTCCCACCTATGTGTCCTGATAAGGTACGCATAATGCATAGTAAAGCCACTCGTTTTCAAGTTTTATTATTAAAGGTATAGCGAACCTTAACCACATCAATACTGGGCACTTTCGCCCCCTTCCTTCCCAGACCAATTTTCAGCTTTCAGCGCTCTCGCACATTCAATAAGAATTGCGCGGTCATGCAGTGCTGTACCCAAATTACATTTTTATCATTTTGTTCACACAAATAGAGCTTTCTTTTGGTGGTCTTTATTCACGACTCACGACAATATTTTCTTTATTCTATTAAAAATCCAATAAAATCTAATTTTGTCATAAATTTAAGTCAAAATGTATTCTGCTACATGTTTTTGGTAAAAAAAATCCCGTTAAGTGTATAATAATTGGTTCGCGTGATCACGGACATATGTACGCAAATGATCATGTACAGATGTGCGCAGGTGATCACGGACATATGTGTGCAAATGATCATTGGGACATGTGATTTTACTGTTATATATGTGGGGGACATGTGTTTTGGGGATCATTACTATGTGGGGACATGTGTTTTGGGGACATGTGTGTGTTTGTTCCCCAGGATACCGATGTCTACTCCATTACCAACACCCATCCCAGCTCCTATTCCCCCAATATCGTGCCAAATACATGCCTCCTCTTCTGGTTACTCCTCACAGATAAGCATCCTGCATACACCTTATTCTGTGTCTGCACATCTCTGGGAGTAAGTCACTGTTACGATGACCGCACTTGATTCAGCGTATACTCAGCACACATAGGGTAATAGGTTTTATCAACCACTGTGAGATGTTGCAGCGCCATGTGGTGAAGGCATACTGTACCCTGGTAGTCAGCGTTTGTTCCCTTTATCTATCGGAGCATGCTCCTGTGTGTATTCACTGGCATTCCCTGTGCAGGGTTTCAACTTCTCAGGTGAGACCTCAACCAGGCCTATCACCCCTATACAAGGAAATGTTCACCCCATTGATGTGTCACCTGGCACCCTCTAGTCTGGCCAACAGACACCTTATTATGCATAAGTGCCCGCCTCCTGGGTACCTGCACCATATAAATTCCGTTACATCAATACATGTCATACATTACACAAATTTTCTTCTTTCAACTCCTCCCTCCAACAAAAAAACATATATATTTTACATTTTCATGTTCTGATGGATTGGATGTGTTATATTCCTTCCCCCAACCTCCAACCCATTGTACGTTTGCATTCATCAGGAGTAGGGATGAGCCGAACACCCCCGGGTTTGGTTCGCACCAGAACCTTCGAACGGACCGAAAGTTCGCGCGAATTTTCGAACCCTATACGTTATAATGGACGCGAACGTTCGAAATCAAAAGTGCTAATTACAACGGCCAATATGCATGTTAATGTCATAAAACAGGTTTGGGGACCCGGGTCCTGCCCCAGGGGACATATATCAATGCAAAAAGAACTTTTAAAAACTAACGTTTTTTCGGGAGCAGTCATTTTAATGATGCATAAAGTGAAAAAAAAAAAGTGAAATTTTCCTTTAAATATGGTACCTGGGGGGTGTCTAAAGTATGCCTGTGAAGTGGCATGTGTTTCCCGTGTTTAGAACTGTCCTTGCACAAAATGACATTTGTAAAGGAAAAAAAGAAGCCATTTAAAACCACTTGCGGCTTTAGGTTTGTTCTTAAGTAGAATCTGAACAGGTACATTATGAAGTGTAGCTCCATCACAAAAAAATCTATTTTTAAGCTTTTTGGAGAACATAGGGAGGGGTTATCACCCCTGTAACATTTGCTGTCTTTGCACATCTGTTCAGAACATGTCACCTCACTTTCCGTCCCAATGACAAATGTTTTTGGAAAAAGTGGGGTTTTAATTGAAACAAGGATTGGTGATAAAGTATCAGTAGAGAGGAGATACCTTTTTCCCAAATTAAATCTAACAGGATAGAATTTCCCTTCCTAGGGGTAGATTTCCTCTCACTTCCTGTTTTCTTTCCATTTGCAAGTAGGAGTCGTTTGTAAGTTGGATGTTTGAAAGTAGGGGCCTGGCGTATATACTCTGCAGAAATTTGCCCTATTAGATGTTGGTGTAGCCACAAGACTGGTGGGCACAGGAATGGGCCCTGCTGTGAGTTAATAGATCAAGATTTGTAATTGCATGCACCTGTTGAACAGGGCAGAAAAATTGGGGGTGGGTGGTGGTGGTGGTGGTGGACGGTGTTGCCACAAGACTGTAAGCTCTCACAGTTACTCTTGGTGGGCGCAGGAATGGGCCCTGCTGTGAGTTATTAGATCAAGATTTGTAATTGCAAGCACCTGATGAACAGGGCAGAAAAATTGGGCCTTTGGCGGTGGTGGTGGACGGTGTTGCCACAAGACTGTAGGCCCTCATAGTTACTCTTGGTGGGCGCAGGAATGGGCCCTGCTGTGAACTATTAGATCAAGATTTGTAATTACCCGCCCCTGTTAAACAGGGCTGAAAAATTGTGCCTTAGGCACTGGTGCTGGTATCACAACACTGCAACCCCTCACAGATACTGTACTTGGAGCACAGCAGTCACACGTGTTGCGAAGCATTTTTTAAAAAAATTGTAAGTACACGCCCCTGTTAAACAGGGGCTGAAAAATTGTGCCTTAGGCACTGGTGCTGGTGCCACAACACTGCAACCCCTCACAGATACTGTACTTGGAGCACAGCAGTCACACGTGTTGCGAAGCATTTTTTTTAAAAAATTGTAATTACCCGCCCCTGTTAAACAGGGGCTGAAAAATTGTGCCTTAGGCACTGGTGCTGGTGCCACAACACTGCAACCCCTCACAGATACTGTACTTGGAGCACAGCAGTCACACGTGTTGCGAAGCATTTTTTTTAAAAAATTGTAAGTACACGCCCCTGTTAAACAGGGGCTGAAAAATTGTGCCTTAGGCACTGGTGCTGGTGCCACAACACTGCAACCCCTCACAGATACTGTACTTGGAGCACAGCAGTCACACGTGTTGCGAAGCATTTTTTAAAAAAATTGTAATTACCCGCCCCTGTTAAACAGGGGCTGAAAAATTGTGCCTTAGGCACTGGTGCTGGTGCCACAACACTGCAACCCCTCACAGATACTGTACTTGGACCACAGCAGTCACACGTGTTGCAAAGCATTTTTTTTAAAAATTGTAAGTACACGCCCCTGTTAAACAGGGGCTGAAAAATTGTGCCTTAGGCACTGGTGCCACAACACTGCAACCCCTCACAGATACTGTACTTGGAGCACAGCAGTCACACGTGTTGCGAAGCATTTTTTTTATAAAAATTGTATGTACACACCCCTGTTAAACAGGGGCTGAAAAATTGTGTCTTAGGCACTGGTGTGGTGGCATGGATCATTGAGGAGGAGGAAGAGGATAGTCAGTGAACATAAGAGGACAGTCACTCAGCATCAGCATAGGCAGTCTTGAAGGGATGTGACATTAAAAATTATTCAGTTATATCCGCCTCAGGTGCCTGGTAGCTGGTGGTGATCCAAGACTGATTCATTTTGATGAAGGTCAGTCGATCAACCGAGGCGGTGGACAGGCGCACCCTATGATCGGTGACAAATCCTCCAGCAGCACTGAATGTGCGTTCGGAAAGAACGCTGGAGGCAGGACAGGCCAGTAGCTCAATTGCATACTGTGCAAGCTCTGGCCAGTGATCCATCCTCAGGACCCAGTAAGCCAGAGGATTTTCGGTGGGAAAGGTGTCCAAGTCTGACCTTGCCCCAAGGTATTCCTGCACCATGTATATCAGACGCTGGCGATGGTTGCTGGAACCGATCATACCTTGGGGCTGCGGACTAAAAAATTGTCTGAACGCATCGGTCAGACGTCCACCTTCCCCACCGCTCCTTCTGCTACTGACCGAAGCCTCAGCAACTCGTCGCCCAGGACCAGGAGTTTGTAACTTCCCAGTTTCTGGGAACGCGTTGCACAGACCTTTCTGCAAGGCCTCCCTGAGATGTCTCATCCTCTGCTCCCTCTGCGACGGCAAGATAAGGTCCGCAACCTTACCCTTGTACCGCGGATCAAGGAGAGTGGCCAGCCAGTAATGGTCCCTCTCCTTGATCCGAAGAACACGAGGATCCTTCCGCAGGCTTTGCAGGATCAGGGAGGCCATGCAGCGTAGGTTAGCTGAGGCATTCGGTCCGGAGTCTTCTGGGTCACTGAGGATGACATGATCGCCAGCCACCTCCTCCCAGCCACGTACAAGTCCACTGGTTTGTTGGGACTGTACATCATCCCTAAAAGACTGCTGCTGCTGATGCTGAGTGCCAGGCTCCACCTCCATGCTCACACAATCCTCCTCCTCCTCCTCCTCCTCCTCCTCCTCCTCCTCATCCTCTTCCTGTGTGATGGGTGGGACAGAAGGAACACTGTCCGGATAAAGGGGGCCTTGAGAGGCAAGGAAGTCCTCCTCTTCCTGCCTCTGTTCTGCCTCAAGTGCCCTGTCCATTATCCCACGCAGCGTATGCTCCAACAGGTGGACAAGAGGGACAGTGTCACTGATGCATGCACTGTCACTGCTCACCATCCTCGTGGCCTCCTCAAATGGTGAGAGGACAGTGCATGCATCCCTGATCATGCTCCACTGACGTGGGGCAAAAAAAAAAAAACAAGCTCCCCTGACCCTGTCCTGGTGCCGTAGTCGCAAAGGTACTCATTGATGGCCCTCTGCTGCGTGTGCAGTCGCTGCAGCATGGCCAACGTTGAGTTCCACCTGGTGGGCATGTCACATATTAGGCGGTTCTTGGGCAGGTTCAGCTCCTTTTGCAGCTCAGTCAGCCGAGCACTGGCATTATAAGATCGGCGGAAATGCACACAGACTTTCCTGGCCTGCCTCAGGACATCCTGTAAGCCTGGGAACCTGCCCAAGAACCGCTGCACCACCAGGTTGAGGACGTGAGCCATGCAGGGCACATGGGTGAGCTGCCCCTGTCGCAGGGCGGAGAGGAGGTTGGTGCCATTGTCAGAAACGACCATTCCTGGCTTAAGCTGACGTGGCGTCAACCACCTCTCGGCCTGCCCCTGCAGAGCTGCCAGAACCTCTGGCCCAGTGTGGCTCCTGTCCCCCAAACACACCAGCGCAAGCACGGCATGGCATCTTTTTGCCTGCGTACTTGCGTAGCCCCTTGTACGCCTACGGAGCACCGCTGGTTCCAAGGACAGAGCACTGGAGGAAGAAGAAGAGGAGGGGGTGGAGGAGAGAGGTGTGTCACAACCAGTAGCAGTAGTAGCGTTTTGGAGGCGTGGTGGCGGAACAACCTCCAACACTACTGCACCTTGTCCTGCATCCCTCCCAGCTGCCAATAGAGTGACCCAATGGGCCGTGAAAGAAAGGTACCGTCCCTGTCCATGCCTGCTGGCCCATGAGTCAGCGGTAATATGCACCTTACCGCTGACCTCCCTGTCCAGCGAGGCATGGACATTGCCTTCCACATGCCGGTAGAGAGACGGAATCGCCTTCCGTGAGAAAAAGTGGCGTTTGGGAACCTGCCACTGAGGAACCGCACATTGAACAAACTCACGGAAGGGGGCCGAGTCTACCAACTGAAAAGGCAGCAGTTGAAGTGCTAGCAATTTAGCCAAGCTAGCATTCAACCGCTGGGCATGTGGATGGCTGGGAGTGTACTTCTTTCTACGGTCCAGCAGCTGGGGCAGGGAAATTTGCCTGCTGCAATCGGACGTCGGTGTACTGCAAGTACTTGGTTGTGACACACCTAATTCTACACCTTCAGTCCTCTCAGAGCAGCTTTCAGAGAGGACTGAAGGTGTAGTGGGGATGGAGATCCCAGCTGATGAGGAGCAAGGAGATGTCCGCTTAGTTCTTTGGTGTGGGTCTTTTATGTGTGCCTGCCAACGAGCTGCATGGCAGGTCGACATATGTCTGGTCATGCTTGTGGTGCCCAAGCGGCTGATGTTTTGGCCACGCGAGATACGCTTGAGACAAATATTGCAAACAGCAGTGGTGCGATCTGATGCACTCGTCTCAAAAAAGGCCCACACCAAAGAACTTTTCTGATAACGTGCAGAGGCAGCGCCCTGCACAGGCGGAGCTCTGCGGTGTTGTACAGTTGCTGTGCTGGCCTCTACCTGGCCTCCAGGGGGCATCCTGCCTCGTTGGACATGTGACGCCGCATCCTCCTCCTCCTCGTCCTCCTCCTCCTCCTCTCTCCCTTCAGGCACCCACGTGGAGTCAGTGACCTCATCATCCCCTCCCTCTTCACCACTAGAGCAAACCTGGCAGTAAGCTGCAGCTGGTGGAACAGTACTGCCAGATTCCTCAAGCTGGGTATCATCATCCGAGCCTTCGAATCGTTGGGCATCCTCCTGGAGCATGTACACAACACTGTGCTCAAAGAGTTCGGGGGACTCCTCAGGAGGACATGGTGGGTCTAGGGAAGGGGTGGCTGATGATGCCATTGAGTACGCGTTGGCAGCTGCTCTGCCAGTACCCTGAGCCTGGGTGAGAGAGGATGAGGAGGATGAGGAGGGCTTGGTCATCCATTCTACCAAGCCTTCAGCATGATGCGGCTCCACATGTCCAGCTGCCGAAAACAAAGACGCGCGTGTCCCATGGCCACGTGCTGATGACGATGCACGACCACGTCCACGGCCACGGCCACGTCCACTAGAAACAGAGCCTGCCTGCCCTGTGTTCTTGGCTCTGCACGCTCTGCCTCCCCTTGGCGGTCTTCCAGCCATTGTAGTCGGTAGTCCTGTGGGTGCTGCTGAGAAGAAAATATAGGAGCTCTGTGTGATGCCACTAACACACTAGAAGTCCTATGGGTGCTTCTGCAAAGAAAATAGAGGAGCTCTGTGTGATGCCACTAACACACTACAAGTCCTGTGGGTGCTGCTGAGAAGAAAATATAGGAGCTCTGTGTGATGCCACTAACACACTAGAAGTCCTATGGGTGCATCTGCAAAGAAAATAGAGGAGCTCTGTGTGATGCCACTAACACACTAGAAGTCCTGTGGGTGCTGCTGAGAAGAAAATATAGGAGCTCTGTGTGATGCCACTAACACACTAGAAGTCCTATGGGTGCTTCTGCAAAGAAAATAGAGGAGCTCTGTGTGATGCCTCTAACACACTAGAAGTCCTGTGGGTGCTGCTGAGAAGAAAATATAGGAGCTCTGTGTGATGCCACTAACACACTAGAAGTCCTATGGGTGCTTCTGCAAAGAAAATAGAGGAGCTCTGTGTGATGCCACTAACACACTAGAAGTCCTGTGGGTGCTGCTGAGAAGAAAATATAGGAGCTCTGTGTGATGCCACTAACACACACTAGAAGTCCTATGGGTGCTTCTGCTAAGAAAATAGAGCTCTGTGTGATGCCACTAACACACTAGAAGTCCTGTGGGTGCTGCTGAGAAGACAATATAGGAGCTCTGTGTGATGCCACTAACACACTAGAAGTCCTATGGGTGCTTCTGCAAAGAAAATAGAGGAGCTCTGTGTGATGCCACTAACACACTAGAAGTCCTGTGGGTGCTGCTGAGAAGAAAATATAGGAGCTCTGTGTGATGCCACTAACACACTAGAAGTCCTATGGGTGCTTCTGCAAAGAAAATAGAGGATCTCTGTGTGATGGGACTAACACACTTCAAGTCCTATAGGTGCTTCTGGGAACAAAATATAGCTCTGTGTGATGGGACTAACACACTTCAAGTCCTATAGGTGCTTCTGGGAACAAAATATAGGATCTCTGTATGATGGGACTAACACACTTCAAGTCCTATAGGTGCTTCTGGGAACAAAATATAGGATCTCTGTATGATGGGACTAACACACTTCAAGTCCTATAGGTGCTTCTGGGAACAAAATATAGGATCTCTGTGTGATGGGACTAACACACTTCAAGTCCTATAGGTGCTTCTGGGAACAAAATATATGATCTCTGTGTGATGGGACTAACACACTTCAAGTCCTATGGGTGCTTCTGGGAAGAAAATGTAGGTCTGTGTGATGGGACTAACACACTTCAAGTCCTATAGGTGCTTCTGGGAACAAAATATATGATCTCTGTGTGATGGGACTAACACACTTCAAGTCCTATAGGTGCTTCTGGGAACAAAATATAGGTCTGTGTGATGGGACTAACACACTTCAAGTCCTATAGGTGCTTCTGGGAACAAAATATAGGATCTCTGTGTGATGGGACTAACACACTTCAAGTCCTATGGGTGCTTCTGGGAAGAAAATATAGGTCTGTGTGATGGGACTAACACACTTCAAGTCCTATAGGTGCTTCTGGGAACAAAATATAGGATCTCTGTGTGATGGGACTAACACACTTCAAGTCCTATAGGTGCTTCTGGGAAGAAAATGTATGATCTCTGTGTGATGGGACTAACACACTTCAAGTCCTATGGGTGCTTCTGGGAAGAAAATGTAGGTCTGTGTGATGGGACTAACACACTTCAAGTCCTATAGGTGCTTCTGGGAACAAAATATATGATCTCTGTGTGATGGGACTAACACACTTCAAGTCCTATAGGTGCTTCTGGGAACAAAATATAGGTCTGTGTGATGGGACTAACACACTTCAAGTCCTATAGGTGCTTCTGGGAACAAAATATAGGATCTCTGTGTGATGGGACTAACACACTTCAAGTCCTATGGGTGCTTCTGGGAAGAAAATATAGGTCTGTGTGATGGGACTAACACACTTCAAGTCCTATAGGTGCTTCTGGGAACAAAATATATGATCTCTGTGTGATGGGACTAACACACTTCAAGTCCTATAGGTGCTTCTGGGAAGAAAATGTAGGTCTGTGTGATGGGACTAACACACTTCAAGTCCTATAGGTGCCTCTGGGAACAAAATATATGATCTCTGTGTGATGGGACTAAACACACTTCAAGTCCTATAGGTGCTTCTGGGAAGAAAATATAGGTCTGTGTGATGGGACTAACACACTTCAAGTCCTATAGGTGCTTCTGGGAACAAAATATATGATCTCTGTGTGATGGGACTAACACACTTCAAGTCCTATGGGTGCTTCTGGGAAGAAAATATAGGTCTCTGTGATGGGACTAACACACTTCAAGTCCTATAGGTGCTTCTGGGAACAAAATATATGATCTCTGTGTGATGGGACTAACACACTACAAGTCCTATAGGTGCTTCTGGGAAGAAAATATAGGTCTCTGTGATGGGACTAACACACTTCAAGTCCTATAGGTGCTTCTGGGAACAAAATATATGATCTCTGTGTGATGGAACTAACACACTTCAAGTCCTATGGGTGCTTCTGGGAAGAAAATATAGGTCTCTGTGATGGGACTAACACACTTCAAGTCCTATAGGTGCTTCTGGGAACAAAATATATGATCTCTGTGTGATGGGACTAACACACTTCAAGTCCTATGGGTGCTTCTGGGAAGAAAATATAGGTCTGTGTGATGGGACTAACACACTTCAAGTCATATAGGTGCTTCTGGGAACAAAATATATGATCTCTGTGTGATGGGACTAACACACTTCAAGTCCTATAGGTGCTTCTGGGAAGAAAATGTAGGTCTGTGTGATGGGACTAACACACTTCAAGTCCTATAGGTGCTTCTGGGAACAAAATATATGATCTCTGTGTGATGGGACTAACACACTTCAAGTCCTATAGGTGCTTCTGGGAAGAAAATGTAGGTCTGTGTGATGGGACTAACACACTTCAAGTCCTATAGGTGCTTCTGGGAACAAAATATATGATCTCTGTGTGATGGGACTAACACACTTCAAGTCCTATAGGTGCTTCTGGGAACAAAATATAGGATCTCTGTGTGATGGGACTAACACACTTCAAGTCCTATGGGTGCTTCTGGGAAGAAAATATAGGTCTGTGTGATGGGACTAACACACACTTCAAGTCCTATAGGTGCTTCTGGGAACAAAATATATGATCTCTGTGTGATGGGACTAACACACTTCAAGTCCTATGGGTGCTTCTGGGAAGAAAATATAGGTCTCTGTGATGGGACTAACACACTTCAAGTCCTATAGGTGCTTCTGGGAACAAAATATATGATCTCTGTGTGATGGGACTAACACACTTCAAGTCCTATGGGTGCTTCTGGGAAGAAAATATAGGTCTGTGTGATGGGACTAACACACTTCAAGTCCTATAGGTGCTTCTGGGAACAAAATATATGATCTCTGTGTGATGGGACTAACACACTTCAAGTCCTATGGGTGCTTCTGGGAAGAAAATATAGGTCTCTGTGATGGGACTAACACACTTCAAGTCCTATAGGTGCTTCTGGGAACAAAATATATGATCTCTGTGTGATGGGACTAACACACTTCAAGTCCTATGGGTGCTTCTGGGAAGAAAATATAGGTCTGTGTGATGGGACTAACACACTTCAAGTCCTATAGGTGCTTCTGGGAACAAAATATATGATCTCTGTGTGATGGGACTAACACACTTCAAGTCCTATAGGTGCTTCTGGGAAGAAAATGTAGGTCTGTGTGATGGGACTAACACACTTCAAGTCCTATAGGTGCTTCTGGGAACAAAATATATGATCTCTGTGTGATGGGACTAACACACTTCAAGTCCTATAGGTGCTTCTGGGAAGAAAATGTAGGTCTGTGTGATGGGACTAACACACTTCAAGTCCTATAGGTGCTTCTGGGAACAAAATATATGATCTCTGTGTGATGGGACTAACACACTTCAAGTCCTATAGGTGCTTCTGGGAAGAAAATATAGGTCTGTGTGATGGGACTAACACACTTCAAGTCCTATAGGTGCCTCTGGGAACAAAATATATGATCTCTGTGTGATGGGACTAACACACTACAAGTCCTATAGGTGCTTCTGGGAAGAAAATGTAGGTCTGTGTGATGGGACTAACACACTTCAAGTCCTATAGGTGCCTCTGGGAACAAATATATATGATCTCTGTGTGATGGGACTAACACACTTCAAGTCCTATAGGTGCTTCTGGGAAGAAAATATAGGTCTGTGTGATGGGACTAACACACTTCAAGTCCTATAGGTGCTTCTGGGAACAAAATATAGGAGCTCTGCCTGCCTGCCACGAACACACTACAAGTCCTATAGGTGCTTCTGGGAACAAAATATAGGAGCTCTGCCTGCCTGCCACGAACACACTACAAGTCCTATAGGTGCTTCTGGGAACAAAATATAGGAGCTCTGCCTGCCTGCCACGAACACACTACAAGTCCTATAGGTGCTTCTGGGAACATAATATAGGAGCTCTGCCTGCCTGCCACGAACACACTACAAGTCCTATAGGTGCTTCTGGGAACAAAATACAGGAGCTCTGTTTGCTGCCAGTGCCTGCCTGCCACGAACACACTACAAGCCCCTCTTTCTAACTCAATCTCTCTAAGTAAATCTCTCTAACTAAATCCAGCAGAGTGACACAGAACGATCCTGCTCTATCTACGCCGGAACAGCATGTGACCGGCGCAGACGGCGTGGCGGCCTTTTATAAGAGGGGGCGTGTACTAAAGCCCCTGAGCTGTAATTGGCTACAGGCGTCCTGCCTGTAGCCAATTATGGCTCTTCGAGTTTCCGGCGCTGTGATTGGCCAAGCATGCGGGGTCACAGTGCATGCTTGGCCAATCATCAGCCAGCAATGCACTGCGCCGGCCGCGCCGGCCGCAATGCATTGCGGGGCCGCTCGCATCACACGAACGTGATGCGAACGGCCAAAATAGTTCTGGGCTCGCCGAGCGAGCGAACACCCGGTGCTCGATGCGAACATGGGTTCGCATCGAGCACCGGGCCCATCCCTAATCAGGAGAGAGTCCAGCAAAAAAAAAAATGTTTCAAGTCTTATTGATAGGCACAGTCTTTCAGATTCAGCACCAGATCGTCCATAGGAAAAGAAAAAGTATTAAAGTGAATCTTTTTGTTTGTCCCGTCTCTCCTGATATTTATTAGAATAAATTTGGGGCGTGGTATGGCACAGACAAACTGCCAACCAGATGATCATCTGTCATCCATTTTCCAGAACCTTTCCAATCTCGCGCCACCAGGATTCTGGAATTGAAAAACAAGAGCAGAATCAAATTCTTATCCATAATATCTGCTCGCTTACTAAATTTACTCCTATTTCCCTCCTTGGAACCCAGGAACTTAGTATTCCTGGCTTCTGCAACTTTGACCAAACTATCAAAACAACCATGACCTTTTTAGGCAGAACCCACTCTAAAATGGATCCCCATGGTATGATCAAAAATTTCAAAAACGAGCGTCACTGTTGTTTCTCAAAAATTCTCAATTTAAAAAAACACAAAAAAAACAATCAATGCATTTATCTTTATCTTACGATCTATGCATTACCTCCCCTTTCGGGTGGACAAAGGCTAAACCTTTTAGGAACTCTTTTCCATTTGAATGAAAATAATCAAGTACAGAAAAACTCCCGCGGCTAGAATGGTTTTCTACCAACTTTGTCTTAAACAAAAAGTATCCAGCTGCTACCTGAGGGCATCGTCCATTACCCCCCTTTCAGGTGGACTAAACATACTAATGTCCCACCTGAACAAAAAAATTTATAAAACTAAAATAGATGACTAAACAAATACCAAAAAAAAATTAAAATCTGCCCATTATCACCCAAGAACAACCAGACAAGACAACCACCATAAAACAATGACAAACACTCAACTTTTAGTTAGGCCCCTTTCACACCGGGGCGTTTTTCATGCGGTGCAGCGCTAAAAATAGCGTCTGTTCACCGCATGAAAAAATCCGGCCCCTTTAACTCCAGTGTGAAAGCCGGCGGGCTTTCACACTGGAGCGGTGCGCTAGCAGGATGACAAAAAAAGTCCTGCTAGCAGCATCTTTGGAGCGGTATAGGAGCGGTGTGTTCCCCGCTCCTATACCGCTCCTTCCCATTGATTAGAATGGGACACGCTACGGCAGCGCTCTGCGGGGGTGTTTAACCCTTTTTCGGCCACTCGCGGGGGGTAAAACCGCACCGCGAGCGGCCGAATACCGCGGTTAAAACGACGGTAAAGCAGAGCTAAATATAGCGCTGCTTTACCGTCACCGCGGCTCCCTGCCCCAGTGTGAAAGGGGCCTTAAAGACATCCGTGGAGAAGAGTGCATGCTCCTTTGATCTGAAAGATAATTAGTTAATGGGAAAAACAACACAAACACAACATTTTTTTACCTCCATCACAACATTTGCTACCTCATTTGTAACTCTTTAGTCCATTAATGTCAGACTACTGTTTAAATGTTTTCATTGTTTGCAAACAATTACTAATTAATGAGCTCATGGTACCATGTGATAATCGATTATGCATTTACAATAACCTAACCCCCGTGTTGGTCTCACTTTGACGGACCTGCAAACAAAACACAAATGTTTAGTATCCAAACCTGTTCTCTTCGCTGGTTTCTGGAAAAGAAACACAAAGACAATGATTAAACACGATTATCATGACAATTGACTTTAAGTGCCCCAAGCCTTTTCCCATTAATTGTACTGCTAGGGGAACACCTACAAGCCAGAAAGGTAGAATAAACAACTAAACTAAAAAAAAAAAAAATTAAAATATTAAAAATAAAATAAAAATTAATAATAAAAAAATTAAAATAAAAAAAATTAAAAAATAAAAATTAATAAAAATTTAAAATTAAAACATTAAAAATGAAAAAAAAAAATAAAAAAAAAAATTAAATTAATAAACAAATATAATTAAAAAAAAAAAAAAATGAATAAAAAAAATAAAAAAATGAATAAAGTCTTAAGTCTTATAAAAAATTACAAAAAAAATACTTAAAAATAAGAGGAAAAATAATAATAATAATCATAACAGAGTTATTCAATTCAGAGGCTCATCCTTGAAAATAATAAAACTATATATCAAGATCCTCTATCTTATTCCAAATCTGAAACTCACATCAAACCTTAATTATAGAAAGGAAACTTTGATCAGAATATTTTTAACATACTTGCAGCTGACTAAGTGCTGCTAACATTGCTTCCCCTAGTGCTATGTTTGAATAACCATGCGGCTACCTCCATTTTGATTTTATGCAACTGTCCTACATATTGCTTTTCAGTTTGTAGACTCCGTAATTGGGTCTTAACGGGGAACTGGGTTTGCTTACTATGGGCTCCATGCTTTGGATTGCTACCCCACCTGGCCGAATAACATTCAAAATGCCTTGGGGTCGTTTTCGGATATGATCTTCTTTTGATATCGTTATTCGCCCAACAATACTTTGCGATGTTGCCTCCCCTTTTACACAAACAACATTTTAGCTCTGGTTTCCCTGCATAGGCCCTTTTTTGAACATCTGGTGCTGGAAATTCACATTGCTGGATAATATTACTGTGATTGGAATGAACAGACTTTACACTTTCATCGTCTGAGGAGTCATCAGAAGTTTCCATTTCAACTCCTGAATCAATTTCAAGTGCAGTTATCACGTTTGTATTTACGTCTCCAACATTGATTCCCATCATAGTAATATGATTTGCAGCAACAATACCATACGGGTTTTCTTTATGTTCCACTTCTATTTTTTTTGTACACTGAGCATGTGCGGAGGGTACCTCCACCATTGCACACTCGGCTATTGCATGTTTGGAGGATAAATCCATTATGGCTGCCTGTGCACCCTGTAATTCCTCCTTAAGCAGTGTGATAACCTGCAAATTTTCAGCCTCCCTTCGATGCAACCTTCTCTTAATTCACACGTTTCCCCTAATTCATCTAATCTCTGTTCCAATTCGCCTTTTTCCGTCACTAATTGTTCAATCTGACTACGCGCTTGCGCATCTGCGTTTTCAACCCTAATTAATATATCTTTTGTTACATTTTGTAGCTGCTGCATGAATTGCTTTCTTTCAGCTACCCATTGTATTTCTTTCTGTTCAGAAATCTGCTTCATTTTGCCTACCGAATTTGCTACCCTCTGTTTCCTGCCTTTTTTTGATTTATTACTATTATTATTTGACTGTTATGTATTACATTGTAGTACCAAAATACCAACCAAGCCGCTCTCTTCGGTCCTCCCAAGACCTCCTGCTCTCTAGCTCCCTTGTCACCTCCTCCCATGCTCGCCTCCAGGATTTCTCCAGAGCTTCTCCCATCCTTTGGAACACTGTACCCCAATCTGTCCGACTGTCCCCTAATCTATCCATCTTTAGACGATCCCTGAAAACCTTTCTCTTTAAAGAAGCCTATCCTGCTTCTAACTAACACTG
The DNA here is from genome assembly GCA_028564925.1 of Lithobates sylvaticus. Lineage (NCBI taxonomy): Eukaryota > Metazoa > Chordata > Amphibia > Anura > Ranidae > Lithobates > Lithobates sylvaticus. Next base: position 374,554,684 of record CM053026.1, on the reverse strand, counting down.
TTTTACTTCCTCCATCAACTCATTCCCCACAGCTATTACCTCTTGTATCAATTGACCCTTTCTTTTTAGATTGTAAGCTCTAACGAGCAGGGCCCTCTGATTTCTCTTGTACCAAATTGTTATGTAATTGTAATGTCTGCCTTTATTTTGTTAAGCGCTGCGCAAACTGTTGGCGCTATATAAATCCTGTATAATAATAATAATAAAAAAATTGTGTCAAAAGCTCACTAAATTGTTGTGTCAACCCGCTTTCTTGTGTAGACTGAAATCTAATAGCATCATGTTTGGCCATGAACAGTTTGATGGCCTCCATTGATATGCTAATTAGCAAGCCCTCTACACTGAAGCTGTTGCTTAGACAATACACACACAGATAAACAAACAGATAAACAAATAAAGCTATTCAAAGGTTTAGCTTACATGCTAGCTGGTAGTCCCACAAAAGCCTACAAAAAAAATATATAAAAATCTGTTTAACTCCGAATTTCTTCCAGAGAGCACACTTTTAATGTTCTCCTCTCTCAAATTGCAGGCCACATTGAACTCCTATTGGAACAGAGAGCTATTTCACACTTATGTGAGGTAATTAACTAATAATAAAAAAATATATATATATATATATATAAAAAAATTTAAATAAAAATATATAAAAAAACTAAAATAAAAATATATATTCCCACTTTTTCCTCAGTGTTGTGTGGTTTGTCCTGTCAATTTACCGATTATATAATATAACCAAGGGTGATCAATCCCTAACTCGCCAGTCGCAATGACTGGTTACCGGCCAAACGCACAAACATTTAACGTACATACATATATCAGCCACAGCTCTCACCAGGTTCTACGCGTCCGTTTTACTGATGAGATCTTTCACAAAATTTTCATGACCATCCAAGCGTGGTTTCAGAATTTGCGAGCAAGCGCCAATCTTGTCCACACTAGAGACGATTTCCGTTCTGGATGTTTGAGGATTTGTGCTTAACGAGACTCGAAACAAAAAAATTGCCTTAGGTTTGTGAATCCTGTGCAGAAAAAAAACGATATTCTGCACGTTTAAATCTCGGGATCTGGGGTGCCAAATGTAGAATTCGATAATAATTGTGGAAAACTATATACCACTATAGCCTATATATTATCTCATCTATGAATCAATTCCTTTGTCTAGTCCCTTTGGCTTAGTTAGTCTGTTGAAACTATGAGCGCAAGCTACTGTTAATATCACAATAATACAAGTTAACTATGCAACCAAACACACGGTTTAAGATCAATCAAACCTCATTTATTTCCCAAGGAAATAAGAAAGCTTATATAAGCTCATTATTAGAAGTCACGAGATTACATAGCATATTACATAGCATGCAATCACAATACAATACAATCGTATACTTAGCACATATAGTAGCTGAGATGGAATGGGAGAAATGTCCACATGGCTAGGCCTCAAAATCATCATCCAAAGTAGGCCTCAAAAATGGCCGCTTAGCACAGAACAGGCTCATGTAGATGCTTCCCAGCAAACAGACAGAATGACACAGAGAGGAAGAGCTCTCTGCCACAATCCCTTTTTACCAAACTCACTCATTCAAAACCCCCCCCCCCCTTGCCAATCCCATTTGCTTTGCATCCAATAAACACCAGAAGAGGTAATCCAGGAAGTATGCTGTATTCTCCACTAGGGGCAGTGTCTCTATTAGCCTGGAGCCGTCTTCACCGCAGGTGGGCCTGAGCCAAGCCATTGTTCCTCTGAATACAAAGCTTGATATGCTTCATTCCAACTTTGGCAATCTGGCTTACAGCAAACAGGAAGTGAATTGCAGAAATATTACATGAGTTCATATTGCATCCAACACTCTATCATACTTTTTTAAAACCTTTTTGCACTTTATTATGGACATAGCCACAGTGTCTTATGTATGCATTATTGCACAATGAATTCATGTGTAATATATCTATTTTTAAGATATATATTTCACCAATTTTCGTTTTTATATTTATTCACGCGTGGTTGGTTCCCAATGTGCACTTTTAACACCAATTTATATGTGGAGAATATTTCCTGGTGCAGACCGGGGAATTAGGTCATTCACTATAAATAAAAAACTTTTTCTTAGTAAATAATAGTAATGATAATTGTCACTATTTTTACTATTTTTATTTTTATTCACATCAGTTGGGCAACTGACATTATATAATAATAAAATAACTGAATCACTTGTTCACATATTTCTAGGAGTTATTTTCTTGACACAGAATATATTCCATTTGAGGCCCCGTTTTTTTTTTTACTTTACATACATAAACACTCGCCTGTAATGGGTTATGTATTTTCGCTTTTTCATCACTAATTTACCACATTATAAGGTTTCTTTTTTGTTATTTTGATACCATTCATTTTTTCTTCCCATTCGCTATAATCAGTGAAATCGGCCGCAATAGCTATACCCACAAGTAGAACGGTAACAGATAGAGTGCCCGTAACGTGTTTTGTTTCGTCCCTTTCGGGAATCATAACATGTGTGGGCAGTGTTTCCCATACTTAAGATGGAGTATAAGCCACTTCCTTGCCTCCCATAACGAGGCTTGGTGCTATAAATGACGGTGACTCACTGCACGGCCCTATCCCCATTGAAAACGTCTATGCAATGACGTCACCGCGTTTGTTTCAGGAAGGAGGAAGGGTTTTAAATCGATGCCGGCCGGCGTTCTGTACAAATTCTTCTAAGTATTCGTTTATGCTTGTTTCTTCACTGCAAATGTGAGTACAACCTCTTTTTAAATAAAAAGTTTTAGTTTACCATACAGTATCACACGATGGTCTGTTTTTACTTTTTTTATGCTACCATCCGGATGCACCGCTGAGTGCTGTGATCATTATAATATACATCATGCTGTGCCTCTTCTGGAGTATAAGGTCTCGAGTGGCTGGTCCTTGGATATAATCCCTTGAGGTGTGTGTCCCCCCCCCCCCCAAGTGTCAGGATTCCTGCCTAGTGCTCATTCTGAGTGTCGGTCTCTATCTACCATCTGGTAAGCAGCCTATATACTGGTGGTGGCACCCTCTTTGATGTGGAGCACGGCGGTGTGGTGTGAAAGCACTATCCATATAAGATCTTATTTCATTTGAATGAGGACTAATTTAATAAGCAACTCTATTGTGGATATTCTCAGTAAAAATCTTGATTTGTATCATCCATTATCCTTTAGAGTTTTGTTTTATTTTATATTTTGTTCTCACTGACAATGCAAATTGGGTATCCATCGGCAACATTGGATTCCAGTATCAAACCTCCTAAAACACATCCATTGTCAATGTAAATTGTGTATCCATTTTGATTATTGGATTCCAGTAGTAGTTGTCTCATAACTTGGCGCAGTTTTTTCCCCTTGCAATTCATTTATTTGCAGTCATTTTGATATTGGATTTTATATTTGCTTGTAATTTACTTACTATTGCAAGCCATGATATCTGTATGTTTACCTGTATGGTTATGATGCCATATATCTAGCAGGTTATTTATCACGCCAGCACTTTAATTTTGGAGCGCAGGACCATATATTGGTTTATCTATAAAGATAATGTTACACCGAGTAAATTTATACCCAACATGTCACGCTTCAAAATTCCGTCCGCTCGTGGAATGGCGACAAACTTTTACCCTTAAAAATCTCCATAGGCGACATGTAAAATTTCTACAAGTTACATGTTTAGAGTTACAGAAAAGGTCTAGTGCTTATTGCTCTTGCTCTAATGATCGTGGCGATACCTCACATGTGTGGTTTGAACACTGTTTTCATTTGTGGGTGCGATTTACATATGCGTTCGCTTCTGCGCACGAGCTCAGCGAGACGGGTCGCTTTAAATTATTTTTTTATTATTTATTTTACTTTTTATTTTTTATTTTTACACTGTCCTTTTAAAAAAACATGTTTGGGTCACTTTTATCCCTATTACAAGGAATGTAAACATCCCTTGTAATAGAAAAAGCATAACAGGGCCCCTTAAATATAAGATCTGGGGTCAAAAAGACCTCAGATCTCATATTTACACTAAAATGCAATAAAAATAAATAAAATTAATTTCATTTTTTTTTTCCCAAAAAAAAATAAAATTTCCCCTTTAAGAGCATTGGGCGGAAGTGATGTTTGACGTCGCTTCTGCCCTCCAATGCTATGGAGCCGAGTGGGGGCCATCTTTCCCTCACTTGGAATCCAGGCAGTGAAGGGAAAGGACCCAATCATCTATTCGTCATCTTGTCATCTATCTATATTTTAATTACATTTTGGATTGAACTTCTAATGAACTGCAGTCACCCATAGGACATTTTCTGGGACACTTTCAAACAAGATGTTCTAAAAAAAAAAAGTACATCTGATAGCATAGGCTTATGAAAGTGTAACTCCACTTTTGTTGAGAAAAAAACATTCCCCACTGGGACATCTATGTACATTGCAAGGATTTTAACCACTTCACCCCCGGAAGGATTTTTTGCGATATGGCACTGCGTCGCTTTAACTGACAATTGTGTGGATCGTGCGATGCTGTACCCAAACAAAATGTATGTTCTTTTTTTCCCACAAATAGAGCTTTCTTTTGGTGGTATTTGATCACCTCTGCGTTTATTATTTTTTGCTTTATAAACAAAAAAAGGCAGACAATTTTGAAAGAAAAATATTTTTTTTTCTTTCTCCTCTAATACACTTTATTCATCAGTTTAGGTTGATATATATTCTTCTGCATATTTTTGGTAAATAAAACCGCAATAGGCGTATATTGATTGGTTTGCGCAAAAGTTATTGCGTCTACAAACTATGGGATAGATTTAGGGACTTTTATTTTTCTTTTATGGTTTTTACTGGTAATGGCGGTGATCTGTGATTTTTAGCTGGACTGCGACATTAAAGTAACTAAATCTGACCCCAAATTACACTTTTTGGGGCCCAGTGACATTATTACATTGATCAGTGCTATAAAAATGCACTGATCAATGTAAAAATAACTCTGGCAGGGAAGGGGTTAACACTAGGGGGCAATCAAGGGGTTAAGTGTGTTCCCTCAGCGTGTTCTAACTGTAGTAGGTATAGGCTTACTGAAACATGACAGAGATCACTGCTCCTGATCACTGGGAGCAGTAAATGCCTGACATGTCACTAGGCAGAATGGGGAAATGCTATGTTTACATAGGCAGTTCCCCGTCCTGCCTCTCCTCGCTGCGATCACGGGCCGCTGACCCACTATATCCTGCTTTTATGGACTGACAGGTACAGGTACGTCAGTTTGCACAAGTAAGCCGACCTGCCACAGTATATCTGTGTGAGCAGGTTGGCAAGTCGTTAACAAACTTTGTTGCAGATTCCTACCTTTTGTTATTTTGAATAAATCCCTGTGTGTTTGTCTGTGTCCATTTGGGAAAGTGAGTCTAATGGGAGTGGTTTCATAATTATCAATCAGCTGCAGCAACTGCATGGCACTAATGAGGAAAGCTGCTGGGCCTGCATGCCTTTAGACATGATTTCCTATTGGGAGTATCTTACCAAAAATGAAATTTTTGTTGTAGGGGATGCCTGAAATTAGACTTGTATCTTAGTGCAGACTTCTGGGAAAATTGGTGAGACAGTCAAAAGCAGGAAATTATGTTTCTGGGGAGGTGTTCTGTACACGTTCTGTGTACAGAATACCTCTAAGTAGCCATATTGCATTGCATTATCGGAAAATTACAGCGGCTGCAGATTGAAAAGGGAAGATCATTTATTTTATTTTTTCTGCAAGAATAAGGCAATGATGGAAGGTCATTTTTAATAACATTCAATTACAATATGACTCGTGTCACAATTGTATACACTATATTATTTTTTCTTTATTAGCTATTTTTTTTCCCCACGGAAGTTGAGTTACCATTTAAAGCTGATGTTCAGGAATTAAAAAAAAAAAATGTCAGCAGCTACAAAAACTACTGACTTTTAATTTCTTAAAAAATAACAATATAAAGGATGACCCTTTTCAACCCCTCATGCATCCCTTCCTATACGTTTTCATTGAACCCTTGTCCTTTTCCTGTTCCTTGTGTTTATTTGGAGAAGCAGTGGCAGTGTGTGCACACCCAGTAAAATAATTATTTACACCAGTCCTGTTGTTGCATGTCCCTCCAACTTCTTAGTTTAGCTTCAGTACACATAATTGTTATCTGCTTTCTCATCAGTGTAGTTGTGTGTAGCAATATATAAATTTGGAAATAGTGTTACCTGCAGGAAGGAGTATTTGTATTTAAATTTGACATCTGTTGTTAGATCTCCGGGTTAGACAAGGACATCCTGTTCAATGACTCTTCAAATGACAACAGCTAATAACATTGTTCCAAAAGATGGTGCTTTTTAATATGTTTTTAAACTGGATATTATGTATTTTAAGATAGGATGTCTTGCATTATAAGGGATTTCGATTTGAAGTAAAAAATATATAATTTTAAAGGGTGGGCAAATGTTTTTAAAGCAAATGGATAAAAAAGAAAAAAAAATGAACTTTCATTTATGTTGTCATTTTAGAAGCCATACATATTTCATCTAATGTCACTATATAAAATTTGTGTTTATACTAAGATGTCACATATTGGCTGAAAGTAGAAAGAGGTCAAAGACAAGGTGAATGTCACCAGTAGTCCAAAAAAACACTCGTGAGGGCCTTGGCAAAAAGTGATGTATTACAAGACCATGGGGTCCAGTTATAAAGAAGTGGTATAGCTTTATCAAACTGCATTGTGCATTGCAAATGTGCATTACATTATGCTTGCTTTGTGCCTTCGAAGCAAGCATAACCACACTCATGTCAATAAAAGAGTAAAATGGCAGCGAGGCTGGTCACATGACCTGTAGAAATGAGCTTCAGGTAGAAAATTAGTAAAAAATGGGGTTAGGCCATGCTAAGGTGATACTATTTCATTAATCCCATCCTGCTGCTATCTGATTGAGAAAATCTCAACCTGAAAAAACTGTGAAAAAAAAGACAGCGCTGTGCTAAGGTGTATGTTAGATTAATCTGTCCTAAAATAAACCAAACTCCACCCTATAATCTTTCTTCAATAATTACAAATATGTTAGTGATAACAATATCTAAAATATGGGAGGAACAAAGGTAGTGATAGTGTCTAAAAAATGTTATAAATAAATATGAATTCTTGTGTGATGTGTGACCACACCAATATGTGATAAGGGGTGGGTGACTAAACGCACTTAAACATTGACATAAAGCTGTGAATGTGTCTATGTCAAACCCAAAAACAACAACAAAACATCCAAAATCCATAGAGTGTTCCAAGCAATGAAAGAAAAATATTGAAAAATATAAATGTGTCAAAAAACCACATGTATCAAAAAGAGTTCAATGGAAATAAAATAGCTGTTTCTTCATAAATCGAAACACCATGCCAGGTAATGTTTACTCCACTACTTATGATCAAAATCACTCACCAATGTTAGTGGCTGGTAATGAGGAACCAGCAAACACACATTTTCCCTTAACAGGGTACAATGCTCTGCAGATCCGTGGTTGATGACCTCAGCTCCCAGTTGCAAGTGAACTTGGCATTCAACAGATATTTCCATTCCTTTCTTAGGGGCAATGGTCTGCAAATCCAAAAGACAGCCACTCCCGATTCTCCTCCGGAATAAAAAAGAAGGATAGCATGAAATCCTTTAAAACCGGTTTCTCATTTTATTGAACCACATAGCACTCACATTTAGGAGTGTCTCCCAAAAGTGGTAAACCAAACATAGGTAGTATGTGTCTTTCTCAGATCACACAATCCCACAAGCATTTCGTTGTCTTGACGTCCTCATTAGGGGAAGTAGAATTCTGGTCACCACGTCTCATTTAAATACACCAAAATACTTAATTCATAATAGCTTTAAGATACCCAATATCTTTAAAAGTTTAACCTTGTGCTATCTGATCTCTCCCACTTTATCATCCCCACTATTTAAAGATAATTTTGCATGAAGTTTAACATGAGGTAAAAATTTGAATTACAATCAAATAAATTAAAAATAAATAAAGTTCTACTCCACTTTTACTACAAACAATCTAAGAATTAATCTCCATCTAATATTTTGCAATTCTATCCTGGTAATGAACCCGTCTGTTAAATATATATAAAGCTCTACCCCCTTTATGGGCTGTGTGTAGCACAAAATAGTTAAAGGGGTTGTACAGGTAAGTGTTTTTTCACCATTGGCTCCCGCTGCTGTCAATCAAATTCAATGATGCGGCCGCCGGGGGGTGGGGCTGAGTCCTGCATTCGGCGTCTATGGACGCCGAATGCTGGACTCGGGAGCGTGCCCTCAAGGTAACCCCCCGGGAGAGCGCTTCTCCCAGGGTGTTATCTAATGCGGGGAGGAGCCGAGAGAGCCTAGAAGAGGATGATCGGGGCCACTTTGTGCAAAACGAGCTGCGCAGTGGAGGTAAGTATGACATGTTTGTTATTTAAATAAATAAATAACTTTCATGTCAATTTAATATCAGTAATGTTATTCCTTATTTAACAGACTCTATTATTGACTCCTAATGTTATTAACTTATAAAAATGTAATATCTTTAATCAGGGGAACAATGATTAATGAAGTTAAGATCAATAACATCAAAAACTATATTCTACAAACCCAGCTATTACCCCATCAAACTCCTATTATCAAATTGTCAAAAATGCCAAACTACGCTATTACTATGTCAAACCATTTAATATCATACTCAAAAAGATGTTATAATGAGTTTATCTACTTACTAAAAGTTTGTGATGAAACAATTCAGGTCTATATCAATGTTCATACCATTGGGCTGTATACTTCCCATTTCATATATCCATTTAGTTTCTTTACGGGGAAACTTCCTTTTGTATATCTGTACCTCTCCAATGAGGAATTATCTTTTCTATCCCACTGGGATCTTGATTATGCTTATATTTAAATTTTCTAGGCATACTGTGATTTTTTTAGACCTTTTTTGATGTTACTAATATGTTCCCCCATTCTGACATTTAATTTCCTCGTGGTCCTTTCTATATATTGCTTATGGCAAGGACATTCTAAGAGGTAAACTACACCAATGGAAACACAGGTGATGCACTGTTTAATATCTGTAGCAGGGCGGTACCCTGCCTGGGTTCAGGTCTAGTATACAGCCAGTTCACTTATGAGTCAGCTGTGTTCTGGGCTTTAAGTAATGACCAGACCAAGGCTCTAGGCTCCCAGTTGGAGACGACTTCACCCTGCAGACAGGAGCTCGGGGCACAGGAGTCAGGAGGGCCCCACCTAGACGAGAGGTGGGAGCCAGTGCAGCACAAAGCTGCTTAGCGATAAGCACAGAATTGCTGAGTGTCCGGTCTGTGGGAGACAGACCAAGGTCTAAAGCATAAGGCCTGAGCATAAGAGCTGTGTTTATAAGCTAGGAGGGCAGAATATCGTTTATTTCGGTATCAGGACTGAAATGCTGAATACCCCTGCAAGGGAATCTACTGTGTTTTGTTTTGAACTTTCTTTTTAAATGAAAGTGGGCAAAACCAGCCCTGAAATGGAGAAAAGCGAGTGGTGGTGTCCTTAAAGTTCTACACTTGACATATGATATGAACCCCTGACATATCATATTCTTTTTTTTGTAACCATAGATATAAATTTACATTTTTTTTTCTCTTTTGGTGTGTTTGCAAGCTTTACATCTGTTGCATTTATGAAAACCCTTCATTTCAAAGAACATCTTTGGGGTTCGGGGAGGTTCTATGACATTATGTATAATTTTATTTCTTAAAGATTTATTTTTTCTATAAATGAAATTGGGCTGAACAGGCAGAATATTTTTAAGTGTCTCATCTTTTAATAAAATGGGCCGATATTTCTCATAACCTTTTGAGGAAAATCTATCAATCAAAATATCTGTCTGATTAATATAATCATGGTCTCTCTCACAATTTCTCCTTATTCTAGTAAACTGACTCCTAGGTGTGTTATATACCCCATTTTTCATCACCAAATAATTTATTTTGGTATAACAAAGAATTCGTCCAACAACTGAGGGGTGTGGCAAAAAGGGAGGAAGACAATATACAGTATATGGAAAATGGGCAGAGCTTGTGTTATACAAAAGATATATAGATGACATTCTGATTGTATGGGAGGGGTCAGAAGAGAGTCTCACTAGTTTTGTAAAACCTATAAACTATAACAAATATAATTTAAGTTTCACAGTTGACATTAATTAAACGCAGGTGAATTCTCTAGATTTAAGATTTAAGATAGGAGACAGGATCAGTACAAAAACGCATTTTAAAGAAACTGATTGTAACAGTTATATTCCCACATCTAGCTGTCACCATCCTAGATGGTTATATAACACACCTAGCAGTCAGTTTACTAGAATAAGGAGAAATTGTGAGAGAGACCATGATTATATTATTCAGACAGATCTGTTGATTGATAGATTTTCCTCAAAAGGTTATGAGAAATCATTCCTATATAAAGAGAGAGAAAGGATTTTTGAAAGACAGAGGACCTCTCTATTAAGTAATAAGAAAAAAAACTCTCCCTTTAAAGATACATCCTGTGGGTTTGTTACTGACTATAATGTAGATTATAAATCAACATAAAAAATTATAAAGAAATATTGGCCCATTTTATTAAAAGATAAGACACTTAAAAATATCTTGCCTGTTCAGCCCAATTTAATTTATAGAAAAAATAAATCTTTAAGAAATAATTATATATAATGCCATAGAACCTCCCCGAACCCCAAAGATGTTCTTTGAAATGAAGGGTTTTCATAGATGCAACAGATGTAAAGCTTGTAAACACACCAAAAGAGAAAAGAAAAAAAAATGTAATTTACATCTATGGTTACAAAAAAAGAATATGATGTTAAACCGTGCATCACCTGTGATTCCATTGGGGTAGTTTACCTCTTAAGCCCCATACACACGGTCGGATTTTCGCATGGATTCTGTCCGATCGGACAATGTTGTTGAAAAATCTGACCGTGTGTATGCACCATCGGACAGTGTACGTCGGATTGTCCGACGGACAAAGTCCTGTCTCCTGCTGGATAGATTTTTTGACAACATGGTCCGATCACACCAAATCCGATCGTGTGTAGCGTTGTCCGACGGACAAAGTGCTACGCATGCTCAGATCACATTACAAGACCAAAGCTATTGGCTACTAGCCTCTACGTAGTCCCGTCGTAGGCAACAAACGTCACCACGTTCAGAATGATCGGATTTTCCGACAACTTTGTCCGACCGTGTGTACGCAAAACCAACATCGGACAAAGTACGACGGACATGATCCGACGGACCTGGTCCTCGGATAATCCGAGCTTGTGTATGGGGCTTTAGAATGTCATTGCCATAAGCAATATATAGGAAGGACCATGAGGAAATTAATGTCGGAATGGGGGAACATATTAGAAACATCAAAAAAGGTCTAGAGAATCAGTGTGTCTAGACACTTTAAAGTGTAACTCTACTTTTGTTGAGAAAAAAAACATTTCCCTAGCGGTGATCTATGTACACTGCAAGGATTATAACAACCTTTGTTGCAGATTCCTACCTTTTGTTATTCTGAAGAAATCCCTGTGTGTTTGCCTGTTTCTCTTGGATTAGTGAGTCTATAGGGAGTGGTTTCATAATTATCAGTCAGCTGTGTCAGCTGAAGGGCACTAACGGAGAAAGCTGCTGGGCCTGCATCCCTTTAGACGTGTTCCTATTGGAAATCTCTCCCCAAAAATGACATTTTTGTTGCAGGGGATGGCCAAAATCTGATTTGTATTTAAGGCAGACTTCTGGGAAAATTGGTGAGCCAATAACACAAGCAGGAAACAATGTTTCTGGGGAGTGGTCAGTACACACACTGTGTACAGAACAACTCCAGGTGGCCATATTGCATTGCATTTATAGAAAATTACAGCAGCTGCAGATTGAAAAGGAAGGCTCATTTTTAATAACATTCAATTACAATATGACTTGTATCACAATTGTACACGCTATACTATTTTTTCTTTATTGCCTATTTTTTCCCCCCACGAAAGTGGAGTTACCCTTTAAATATAAGCATAATCAGGATCCCAGTACACAAAAATTTTGTGGGATAGAAAAGATAATTCCCCGTTAGAAAGATACAGGTATACAAAAGGAAGTTTCCCGTAAAGAAACAAAAATGGGTATATGAAATGGGAGGTATACAGTCCAATGGTATGAACATTGCTATAGACCTGAATTGTTTCATCACAAACTTAGTAAGTATAGAAACTCATTATAACATCTTTTTGAGTTTGATATTAAATGGTTTGACATAGTAATAGCGTAGTTTGGCATTTTGGACACTAAATCTATCGTAATTTGATAATAGGAGTTTGATGGGGTAATAGCTGGGTTTGCAGAATATAGTTTTTAATATTATTGATCTAATCTTAACTTCATTAATCATTGTTCCCCTGATAAAAAATATAAAATCAGTTATATTGCAGCAGGTTGGCTCGGCTGCACGAATCGACGTAGGTGTACACACTGGCTCGTACATGATGATCTGTGGGCATGCGTGCCGATTGGCCATCGGTTGAGCCAATCAACCCACCCATGATCGTTCCCAGCAGAGACAGAACGGGGATCTGTCAAAGTAAGCAAGACAGATCTCTGTTCTGTCAGGAAGATGGATCTGTGTGTTGTCCCAGGCAGCCCATCCCCCATACAGTTAGTAAACACACACAGGGAACACATTTAACCTCTTGATCGCCCCTGATGTTAACTCCTTCCGTGTCAGTGCCATTAGTACAATGTCAGTGCATACTTTTAGCACTGATCGCTGTAATAATGTCACTGATTCCCGAAAAAAGTGTCAAAAATGTCAGTTAAGTGTCCGTTCTGTCTGCCACAATGTCACAGTACTTCTAAAAATCGCAGATCACCGCCATTACTAGTAAAAAAAAAAAATAATAAAAATGCCATAAATCTGCTATAGATTTTGTAGACGCTATAACTTTTTTTTTTTTTTTCACAGAAAGTTAGTTCAACTCAAATCCAAGCATGAAGACAGATATATTTTCCTCATCATTCTGGTTACCTTACCATTCACCTCAATCCATTGACCACAACAGTCATTGCCATCTTCTTTAAACCTGTAAACAGTCGACTGCAATGAAACTTGTAGGAGCGGTGCTGAGTGCTGATGTCATCACGTTTACACTGATCCCAGAAAGCGCGTGTGTATTGTTTTGCTGGCAAGAAAGACTATACATTTGGCGTAAATATCTGTTATTGGATGTAAGTGCAACTTTTAATTGCTTTAATAAACTAGTAAACGATTTTATGCTATTGGAGCATATCTTTCCCTTTATACATTCCTCCATGTGAATTGACATAGCTGGTCTAGATTTGAGGAGAGAGAGTCCAAGGTCCATAGAGGGGCATACGACATCTCACGTATGGTTGTAATTATTGCTCACTTGACCTAGAGATAGAAGGTCAATAAGATCTGGTAAGGGCTTTTATTATCAGAGTTGGTGGTATTCACACAAGGAGGTCTTTTCACTTGAATGAACTAGATCATTTTAATATTTTTTTACCACTTTATGTGGACTCTATTCATTATATTGCTTTTTTTAAATAATGTATATGTAGCAAGACTGTTGATTTATATTTATTTTACTGTGCTGATATCACATGGTTTGCACTGTTATGTTGTTTTTTTTCACTGTTATTTTGGAGCACTGTATTGACATTATCGCGTTTTTTCCTATTTAGATATGACTTTGCTAAATGTGGGTCTACTTTTTGGAGTCTTCATCAAGGTGGCCCTGGTGCCACTGGTTTTAGTACCCACTTCCACCCAAATTCTTTTCTTAACAGGCAAAGCACTGGCACTTCCTAGTAAAGTCAAGCGTACCTGCTTTGTGTCTGTTGTGCCATGCCTGCGTTACCTGCAGAAAAAGGTGCATGCACCTTTTTTTAAAACGCAGCCTGCATGGTCATTTTGAAACGCACATATGGGAACTTAGGGTTAGTAAGAAGTGGATCAACATCTGCTAATTAGATACAGAAGTGCAGAGCAAGTGTGAGGTTGATTGGTGACTGAGGAGAAATAATTGTATTTCTTATTAGGAACATGTGATACTTTGTTTCCTTTCTTTGTCTTACCTGCTCTGGAAAATGAGCTAAAGAACAACTTGTTAGTTATATGTATGAGCACTGTACCACAGGAGCTTGTACAGAGAACATTATGCAGTAACCCATAGCACCCTATCAGAATACATATTTTACTGATCTGACATCAGCACAGTAAAGTCTGTGGTCTGGTTGTCAAGGATTAACCTAAATTGTATGTAAACCCTCACATATATCCAATGAAGTGAACAGTCTCAGATTATACACAGGAATGAAACAAATCTCCCTACATAAGTTTTACATGTATATCTGTATCTCTGTCTTTATCTTTATATATTCTTTAGAAAGCTCAGATCGTGTTAGGAGATTTTATCTTCCTGTTCAGCACTGCAGTGAAGTCTGGGCATACAGCCAAGACAGCTGATTGGAGGAAAGGCACACATCCCTTCTCCTCATTGGTCGAGACTTTCAGTGCTGATTGTCAAATAGTTCAGGGCTCTGCTAATCTATTTATAGCATCCTCCCCAACACAAAACTCAGGCTGATTTTATCATATGTGACGGAGAACTTGTCAGGCGTTATAAGGATGATAACAGAAGAACCGAGCAGAAGACAACTACCGGACATAGTGCTTTGAAAAGAGATAACAAAACACTGCAGATATACAGTGCCTTGCAAAAGTATTCACCCCTTGGCTTTTTACCTAATTTGTTACATTACAGCCTTTAGTTCAATGTTTTTTTAGTCTGAATTATATGTGATGGATCAGAACACAATAGTCTAAGTTGGTGAAGTAAAACTAGAAAAATATATACATAAAACTATTTTTCAAAAATAAAAAACTGATAATTGGCATGTGCATACCGTATGTATTCACCCCCTTTGTTATGAAGCCCATAAAAAGCTCTGATCCAACCAATTACCTTCAGAAGTCACATAATTAGTGAAATGATGTCCACCTGTGTGCTCTAATGCCCCGTAAACACGGTCGGAAAATCCGACCACAAAATCCATCGGATTTTTTCCGACGGATTTTGTCCGACACTGGTGTTGCATACACACGGTCGGACAAAGTTGTCGGAAAATCCGATCATTCTGAACATGGTGACGTTTGTTGCCTACGACGGGACTACGTAGAGGCTAGTAGCCAATAGCTTTGGTCTTGTAATGTGATCTGAGCATTCGCTACACACGATCGGAAAAAGTCCGATAGGACTTTGTTGTCGGAAAATTTGAGAGCAGGAGATAAAACTTTGTCCGTCGGAAAATCCGACGGAAAAAGTCCGATGGAGCCTACACACGGTCGGAATTTCCGACAACATTGTCGGTTAGGACATTTTCCGTCGGAAAATCCGACTGTGTGTACAGGGCATAAGTGTCACATGATCGGTCATTACATATACACACCTTTTTGAAAGGCCCCAGAGGCTGCAACACCTAAGAAAAAGGCACCACTAACCAAACACTGCCATGAAGACCAAGGAACTCTCCAAACAAGTAAGGACAATGTTGTTGAGAAGTACAAGTCAGGGTTAGGTTATAAAAAAATATCCAAATCTTTGATGATACCTAGGAGCACCATCAAATCTATCAAAACCAAATGGAAAGAACATGGCACAACAGCAAAATTCATGGACCGGGCAAGGAGGGCATTAATCAGAGAGGCAGCACAGAGACCTAAGGTAACCCTGGAGGAGCTGCAGATTTCCACAGCAGAGACTGAAGTATCTGTACATAGGACGACAATAAGCCGTACGCTCCACAGAGTTGGGCTTTATGGCAGAGTGGCCAGAAGAAAGCCATTACTTTCAGCAAAAAAATTCATATAACTTGTTCATGTGTTCATGTGTATTCTGTGATGCCCATACTACTGGCCTCTGTTGAGGCACCGTTTTATGGCTTAGGGCCCTATTGTCACAGATATTTAGTATATTTTCGATATGCTATCATTGCTGCCTATTCACTGCAAGCTTGTAAATGGAAAACAAAACAAAAAAACAAAAAACAAAAGAAGAAAAAAGTAAAAACAAGTTGTGACATTTAGTAAGCTGCCTATGAATTAGAGTGTATAGACATTACAAGATGAGACATTATTAACAATAGGAATGAGCAAATCTGCCGAGGCTCAGTTTAGGCAGGATTCAAGGAACCCAACAGGAAGTCTGCAAACCCAACATTTACTGCTAAACCCCACTTGAAATCTATGGCAGGCAAAACTTGCCATTTGTCAATTTTCAAGACTATTAGTCATTGTTGAAAAAAAGAGCATGGGGAAGAAAGAGGGTCTTTAATTTTGGCTTAAGACATTGGATATACATAAATCCTTGAATTAACATGCTTGGGTAAAGCATTAAAGTTGCATGCAGCGTTACAGAACTGTATAATGTAGTCCTCTAAAAGTGACAGTACACACGAAACAGGGTACAAATGATGCAAGGTTCCCTCTTAAATTCTATCCAGCCCTGCTAGCTAGGAAATGGAGGGCAGCAAGCTTGCAGTTCCCCCCATTCTGTATCATACAAGGCCACGCGTCTTTCAACACTGGGAGGTACCATGCAAGGGAGGTGTCTTCCTTATGTCTGGTCCACAAAAAGAATGTGGGGGTTTTTGGTGGTCCTTCTAAAAGAATTTGGAAGTCCTCAGAGGCATTCCCAAAGACATTAAATGTACTGTAAATAAACACCTTACAAAAAGTCCTTTATTAAATTACATGAAAATAACATGAAAATAACAATACAATAAAAGAAATGTGAATAAAATTCCCCCATGCAGATCCATAGTCCAATAATACAAATCCATTGACAATCGCGGTGTCCCGTATTCTAATAACCACGATGACCCGCTGCTCAACTATTTTTCCTCATGTCAACCAACCAAGGATTTTGATGTAATGTAATTAAAGGACTTTTTCTAAGGTGTGTGTGTGTATTTATACTGTATACTCATACAGTATACCCCTGTTCCTTACTCCCCTGAGAAAGAGCAGATACCCGGGGACCCCTTTATTATGAAATGGGCTTCCAGATATCCATTCTTTTTGGCAGGTTGAATGTGAGGAAGAGGTCTACCAAGGATGCATGCCTGGATAGGAGACTGGTTGGCATTTTAGGGGAACCCTGTGCTGTTTTTTTAATTTTCTTTTTTAGGGAACACATTTATTTAAAAAAAGGAAAAGGGGGCACAGAGTTCCTCTTAAAATTCTAACTAGACCCTTATCCAGTAATGCGTTGACAGGCTTCTTCCTCACATACATGAGATGTCCACCAATGTAACTTCTTCGCCAATCAGGTTGTCCAGCAATGTAAATCCATTGTCAGTCACAATGACCCACTGCCTGACAATTATCCATGTTGCACTCCAGATGCTAAATGACAGATCTCCAGCACTAGGAGTAGGATTTGGTGGGACTGGGGCTGCAGTTTGTATTTCTGCTGTATTACGCAGTCCTCTGTCAGTTCAAGCCTGAGCAGTAATTACCTGCTAGGGAGCTAGGGAGCTGAGATTTCTCTGTGTGGAGAGGGTGGGTCTGACTCTTGACACTGGCTAGTATCACTGTGCCTTTTGTGAAGTTTTACTTTCTAACTATCTGCAGCAGTTGCTCTCTAATCCATCTTAAACGTATTAAATGTAAGTGGATTTTAATCTAAAGAAGAGGTATGGCCAAAGCTCTTTTGGTCATACTTCTCCTGTGGGTCACAGGAGTGCACTTAGTTCTGCTGGGACCCAGATTCAGCTGACAGTGGGCTAAAATTCACTGTCAGCTGACATCACAGTATTGTCAGGATCCACAAAGATGCTCAACCGGCAGCTGGCTCAGCCTGTTGGCGAGTCCCAGAGAGCCTGAACCTGCCACTTCTGCCCCCTGCACAGCCTGGACCTCCAGTGAGTGCTGGAGGGGCAGCTGTGATTGCTCTCTGCTCCCTGAAGACTGAGAACTGAGCGTTCAGTGCTCTTTGGTCACTCAGCTCTTTGTTTTAGAGGTGGCATGGGACAAAAGCAGCATCAGACCCAGGCTCTATCCACCTTGGTGAGTATAAATGTTTGTTTATTTAAAAACCTTTTAAATGAAAAACTTTTAATGAAATTGGTTGTATGGTTTTACACTTTGAGGCTTTTTTTTTGCCTTGCTTGTGAGAAAAGTTGAATCTCCTATTGAGGAAGCTGTAACCTGTCTAGAAATATTTTTCTCATCTTGCTTATGAAGAATTCTGAATTACCTACAGGGAGAAATGTGATCCATATGAACCTGAAAAAACTAGATTAGCCTATTTTGGCCTGTCTGATATATGTTAGTTCAGGTCAAATTTAGAAGGTGAGTGCCATAGTGAGGAGCACATGTGGATATGCACTATAATTTGCAAACAATCGGAATATGTGCACTACTTCACGTGGAGATTGTTTGGATGCCTTAAGGTCACTTATTGCATAATATATCAATATGCAATTTTGTTTGATGTTATTTGCTTTGGATTCAGGTGACACATTGTTATACAGCGAATGTACTGAGCTGGTTTAAGGTGAGAGAGATTTATTATCCTACATTTGTTTATGTTACAGGTAGGTAGTATTATTAGCGCTGTACCATTTATTTTTATTTTTTTTATTCAGTTTTCACTGTGGTAGTGTAAACACAGCTCTGGGGATCCTGGGTGACATCATTGAATATGGTTTGCAAACATTACAGCAGCCTCAAAGAAAACATCAAACAAAGGAGAGACGTTTTACTGATTGCAAAAGCCAACACTAATTAATACCAATATTTCTTCCCAGTAGTACCTGAAGTGAAATAGTAAATACACACTAAGGGCCCTTTCCCACTGGTGCGCTTTTGCCGCCCTGAAACGCACCTTTCCAGCGGGACGAAACTGCATTAAAAATGATGTGCCTTTAACTGCTTGCCACCCGCATACTATAGCTTTACTGCTACAGTGCAGACCGGCTGTGCAGAATCACGTATATATACGCGATTCTGCCTTTCCAGGTAGGGGCACGTGTGCACCATCGACGCGCTGACTGTGCTGTGATTAGTCACAGTACAAGCCAATCAGTGGGTGCGGGCCAATGGATGAACCCTGGCAGCCGCTGATCAGCGAGGAGGAACACAGGACAGAGCTCTGTCAATGTAAACAATACAGATCTCTGTCCTGTCATCGAGGATGTGCCGGTTCTTGTTTTCCTGCAAAGCACGGAATAAATACCAGATCATCCCTTAGTAACTGCAGCTCACAGTACACACATAATCACTGGTTAGGCACACATTTAACCCATTGATCGCCATAGATGTTAACCCCTTCCCAGCCAGTATTAGTACAGTGACAGCGTATATTTTTAGCACCGATAACTATTATGCCTCGTACACACGATCAGACTTTCTGACAACAAAACCGTGAATTTTTGTTTGAAGGGTGTTGGCTCCAACTTGTCTTGCATACACATGGTCACACAAATGTTGGCCAACAATTACAAACGTAGTGACGTACAAGACGTACGTGATATCTCCATTACTAGTTTTACAAGACCGATCGCTTCAGGCTCATCCTTGATTCCGAGCATGCGTGGACTTTTTGTGCGACAGACTTGTGTGTCGGAATTTCCGACCGTGTGTGGTCATGAAGAGGTGGGGGGGGGGGGGGATATCTTCCAGAGGTCAGGTGGTTAAAGCCTATGGGACTTTTCACATCGCTGTGCTGCGTTTCACTGTGGATTGAAAAGTCCTGCATGCTGCATCTTTGGTGCGCTTTTAAAAAGCACACCAAAGATACACCTTCCATTGAAGTCAATGCAAACCGTAACAAAAATGCACCAAAAACGCACCCATGGTGTGTTTTTGCTGGTTGCTAAGGAATGCTGTCCTTAAAGCGGTGTTCCGGCCGAAATTATACTTTTTAAATAAAAATACCCCTATAATACACAAGCCTAATGTATTCTAGTAAAGTTAGTCTGTAAACTAAGGTCCGTTTTGTTAGTTTATAACATTAGTTTGTTATTTTATAAACTTACAGCAGGCCGTGGCCATCTTAAGTGTGGGCATCTGAAGCCAGACTGTATTTCTTCCTGGATCTCATCCTTGCAGATCTCGCACATGCTCAGTGCAGCACAAGCAGTGCAATAGGTTTCAGGTCAGGTTTCCATAGCAACGGCAGTGTCAGAGGAAGTTGCCGCCCCTTCCCAGGAGGCATTGCAAACAGGAAATGATGCGATGGGCCGCGGCCAGGGAGGAGGAAGTGAAAAATGAATACAGCAGATATACAGTCTGTGCTGAGAAAAAAAATAAAAAAATATCCAATTCGTTTACAGTGCACACTTTGGTGAGGAATGCTGAAGAGTTGTAAAAGTGGGTGGAACTCCACTTTAACTAGTAAACTAGCTGATTGTTAAGGAGATGGCACATGCCAGCTTCCTTAACAATCAGCAGCGATGTAAACAGAGCCTGCCCTCACACAGCCTTCTGTCCCATTGGTACTCACCAGTATCTTGGTATGGCCTGCCTCCTCCCCTCAAATTCTGGGAGCCAATTTTTCTTGCCGTTCCACCCACTGTCTCTCTGCCTCTTCCCCTCAGAATCTGGAAGCTGATGCTCCCTGCTGTTCCGCCTGCTGTCTCTCTGCCTCCTCCCCCCTCCGGTGATAGCATCTATCCTGAGCTGGAGCATGCTGACCACGGGGGAGGCATTACCACTGGTTTTAAAGGACACCGTTGGGTTCCAGTTCTTTAACAACCACTGGCCGGGATCCTAAACAAACAATGCATAACTGGTTGCTAAGGAGCCAGCCCCGATGGTGTTCACACTGGTATAAAGTGCAGATTTTCTCCATGCAGGAATCTGCAACGCGTATGCAGTATTCTGTGTGGAAAAAAACTGATGTGACATCAACACTGTGGTGTGAGCAGGGCACATAACTGACGTGCATTAAAACTGATGTCAACGTGCATGAAAACTGATGTGAACTGATGTATTTGCAAGCGAAATCTGTGCGGTTTTCCCAGCAGTTTTCATGCACGTATGATGTGAACGAGCCTTAAATGTCAGTAACAAAACAGCAACCCTCATTTACTAACTAAAATCACCGGTATGTATGATTGAGGAAAATAATTGGTATGAACTTTTTATTATTCATTTAAAATGTATTTCATGGTCACATGACAGTCCACTGTCCTTCATTTTCTCCTTCCCCATAGTGGGGGGGGGGGGGGTTGCCTTTACACACGTGTACCCTCAAGTGGGCAGGTACACACCAGCACAGATCTGCTTCTGTGCTTGGTGTAGTCAGTTTTGAAAAGGACCCTTGAGAACCTGTCACTATCACTAGTTGTTTTTAAAGAATAGATGATCTAAAAATATACAGGCTACGTTTATAAAGAACTATCTCACATATATACTGTACACATATATAGAATATCATTGTTGGGATAACATACATTTCACAAGGAACTGAACACTGCAAGTTGTAAATAAAAAAAAAACTAGGGTAAAGGTAAGGTGGGGGTGGGACTTTGTATGTACCTCTGTAGGGTTTTAATAAAGATATATACCACAAGTTTAAAATATGAAATCAAACTTTATTTTTCATCTATTGATGATTAGTTAAGAGCATATTACAGTTGTAAGAATACAGTTACTGTTATTTTAGTGCAGGACACGCTGATCCTGGTGCGATGGATCAAATGTATGGCCTACGCATTTCGCGGGAAGCCCCGCTTCGTCAGGGCCTTAGAATAGCATGAATACAATAAGAGTATTGTAGTAACCTAAGAATACAATATTTACAGGGTTATAAAACAATATTAGCAAGTATCCCTTTGCAACATCCTCAATCATAACTGGGCTTGCCTACCAGTATCAGGTAAGAGCCTACAACCTCTAGCTCTCTCTCCTTTATACTACCCTTCCCTTCCCTACTCATCTTTACAAACACAGTGTCAGTACAAATATTCACAATATAACCATTTACAAGTAAATACTGCTGGATAAAACTAAAACTGTGTCTGTCTTCATTTCAGGCTGCAAAGCAACATAATGTGATTATTTTAAAGGGGGTGATTCTTTTCTATAACCATTGTAGGACATTATAATATATAATATATATATATATATATATATATATATATATATATAATATAATATTTAAAAGTTTATTAAAGAAAAGTAACCAGCATTGCATTATGTAGATTGCTCAAAAAAGAACGCAATATAAACCATTGACTGTACCAAATTTGAAAATGTCATATGAGTAATTGTTCATATGATCCAGTTTTAGATTTTTACAGACTTTAATTCTTTTTCATTGTTCAATCGCTAATGTAATCAGAAAATGCTTTTTTTATCTCCTACATCAGCGTGTTGTGTGGGTGTTTTCCAAAGTCATCTCCTAGATAATGTTTTTCTTACTTTTTCCATGCAGCTAAGCATACAGATTTATGTCTGTTGTCATCATAGTATTACATTTTGTCATTTCAAGGACACAATGCTGACAACCTCCCGCAGCATTTTTTACTGACAAAACATGGGGAATTTACTGGCTGAGCAAATTTTTTACTGACAACCTGAGAAATTACAGAACTCCTATTGAAAACTAACATATATTATAGTTATACAGTACAAACATAATATGGAAACACTTATAATACCTAGAACAAAGTAATTTGCTTGATTTACACCTAAAAAGTCAACACAGCATGAAATTATCAGCCCCTAATATTTACTGGCAGTTGTAAAAAAATCACTGGTTGTTACAACTGTCAGTAAATTTACTGGCGGTTGGCAACCCTGCAAGGACATTCCTTGTGTGCTACTTACTATGTTGAATCGCAGAGTACAGATTTATACAGCTGCACAATCCCATGTACCTTACATCAGCAAACGAGTGCAATTTCAATAAATATGAATTGCTGTTTCAGATAGAACTGTGAATTTTGATTTGTTCTTTCCAAGTAGGGGCCTGCCTTTACTTTCATTTGGACTAGCCGTTCAAACAGTGCTTTTCCTATCTTTTTTAATAAACACATTTTGCACTTCATGGCAAGAGTGCTCTAAACTTCACACGGTCATTTATGAGTCTGCATACTAATAACATATTTCCCAAGAAGAGTGTGGCATCCTTATAGGTACAGGTATAGCCTATTTATATGGGTGCAACAACTTTAGCCTCACCCAGTCCTTTGTGGATGAATGGTACTTGCACTGGCATCTACACTGTGCTGCAGTATAGAAAAAGAAGGAAAGGGGAATGGGATGGGAAAGAAAAGGGATAGGGAAGGAAAAAAAGGTGGGAGGGGATAAACTCAATCACTTATAGTAATATGAATCATGTCAGTCATAATTTAACCCCTGAGGTACCCTCATAGCCAACGTTAATATGCAATATACCTCTCTTCAATTCAGTAAAGACATATTGAGGGTTATTTACGAAAGACAAATCCACTCTGCACTACAAGTGCACTTGGAAGTGCAGTCGCTGTAAATCTGAGGGGTAGATCTGAAATGAGTGGAAGCTCTGCTGATTTTATCATCCAAAGCACATGCAAGCTAAAATGCTGTTTTTTTATTTTCCTTGCATGTCCCACTCAGATCTACAGGGACTGCACTTCCAAGTGCACTTTGTAGTGCAAAGTGGATTTGCCTTTCGTAAATAACCCCCATTATCTCTCCCCAATCTGGTCTGTCCATTCAGTCTTTTATCTGTACCATTGAGGACACTTACCTCCAGCGTGTGAAAATATGGAATGCTACTAAATATGAAATTAATAAAGTACCTTTGTCCTAACATTAAAAAGAAAGATTGGCAATTGCAGAGGCAATGTGGACTTTCATGGTACAGTATAGACTTACACAATTGTAATACAAAAATATAAATTGATTATATTTTCCAGATTGTGTTAGAGAATAAGGTGCTTCTCTTTTGAGCAGCATCCTTTGTATATTGTATATCTGCCTATGTTTTAATAATTATGTTCTGTATATTTTTGTATTACAATTGTGTAAGTCTATACTGTACCATGAAAGTCCACATTGCCTCTCCAATTGCCAATCTTTCTATTTAATGTTAGGACAAAGGTACTTTATTAATTTCATATTTAGTAGCATTCCATATTTTCAGACACTGGAGGTAAGTGTCCTCAATGGTACAGATAAAAGAGAGAATGGACAGACCAGATTGGGGAGAGATAATGGGGGTTATTTACGAAAGGCAACTCCACTTTGCACTACAAGTGCACTGCAAGTGCACTTGGAAGTGCGGTCGCTGTAGATCCGACGGGGGACATGCAAGGAAAATAAAAAAACAGTATTTTAGCTTGTATATGATTGGATGATACAGCCAGCAGAGCTTCCACTCACTTCACATCTACCCCTCAGATTTACAGCAACTGCACTTCCAAGTGCACTTTTAGTGCACTTGTAGTGCAAATTGGATTTGCCTTTCGTAAATAACCCCCATTGTAATCATTTGATGAAGATTTTTCTTTTGTTTGTTCACTATGCTGCAATCGAAAACAATATAACATTTTTGTTTCAACCTATTTGAGAATTTATCGATTTGATCGCTTTGAATCGAAAAAATAGATAAATTCGAAGAAAATTTGAAAATTCCGAATGCGAATTCCGAATACGAATTGAACGGAACAACCAAACTTAACTAAATGAAATAACTAAATTAATGAATCAAAACGAAACAAAACAAATTTTATCTCTTGTGGGGATGTTTTTCTTCAGCAGGGACAGGGAAGCTGGTCATAGTTGATAGGAAGATGGATGGAGCCAAATAAATCTGTAATGCCGCGTACACACGAGCTGATTTTCAGTCGGAAAAATCTTGGATGTTTTTTCCGACGGAATTCCGCTCAAGCTGGGCTTGCATACACATGGTCACACAAAAGTTTGCTGAACTTTCGACCGTCAAGAGCGCAGTGACGTACAACACCACGACGAGCCGAGAAAATGCTCAATGCTTCCGAGCATGCGTCAAATTGTTTCAGAGCATGCGTAGGTAGATCAATGTATATTCATGTGTTAGAATGGCCCAATCAAAGTCCAGACCTAAATACAATTGAGAATCTGTGGCAATACTTAAAAATTGCTGTTTACAGATGCTCTCCATCCAATCTGACAGAGCTTGAGCTATTTTGCAAAGAAGAATGGGCAAAGATGTCACTCTTGGGATGTGCAAAGCTGGTAGTGACATCCCCAAAAAGACTTGTAGCTGTAATTGCAGCGAAATGTTGTTCTACAAAGTATTGACTCAGGGGGGCTGAATACAAATGCACGCCACACTTCACATATTTATTTGTAAAACATTGTGAAAACCATTTATCATTTTCCTTCAACTTCACAATTATGTGACACTTTGTGTTGAAACTGGGGATAGAACAAAGGCGCCACTCTAAGTGCAATAATTCAAATAATGTTTTAATAAAAGCTGTAAACACGGTACTCCGGGCGTGGCCAGGCAGCGGATGTAGCCGGTCACACTTTCAGACAGCTCCGCCGAAACTCCTCAACTATCCTGGGAAACACAGCTCATCTCCTTCCACAAACGGCACACTGGTGACCGGAGAGCCCCCTGACCCTGCTGATACCGCTAGAACCCCTCAGAGAGCCAGATGTCTGCCGCAAAACGTCACACTTCGTCCCACTCCGCGGACCTCATGGGCCAAAATGGCGCCAATACGCAGCGCTCTGCAAAGACACTACACAGGGAGGCAGCTGAGAAGCTGTTCTCCATGCCGCTGTCGTCGGAACAGGCTGCCTTCTCTAACGCTGCTGGGGATTCATCCGGAGGTGCATCTGAAACAGCAGGTGAACCCACACTGAGGGACATCTTTACAGCGGTGACTTCCTGCAACAAATCCATTGCAGCTTTCACCGCTGAAATAAAAGGGGTCAAGACTGAAATAACCTTCCTGCGCCAGGACACACAAAAATTGAAAGGACATCGGCGTTAGAGGGGAGGGTGAGCTCCATAGAGGATGACATGGTGCCTATGCAGAATGACCCCACGTACAATAACCACCTACTCTAACAACATGCCGCCCGTTTAGACGACATGGAGAACAGAATGAGGAGAAACAATGTGAGGGCCATAGGAATTCCAGAACGTATGGAAGGCAAGAACCCAGTGAAGTTCATTGAAGGATGGCTGACTAATGCCTTTGGTAGGGAAGTGTTCTCCCCCATGTTTTCGGTAGAGCGTGCACACAGAGTTCCAGCCAGACCTCCTCCACCTGGAGCCCCACCACGGCCCTTCCTGTTCAAACTACTCAACTATAAGGACAGAGATGTGATCCTACACAACGCCAGAATAAAGCCAGCCGCCTTCAAACTTGAAAATACTAAAGTGTCCCCCTTCCCAGATTTTTCTGCTGAATTGCAGAAGAAAAGAGCTAAATTCAATGATGTTAAACGCCGACTCAGAGATCTTGAACTCAAATATGCAATGCTATACCCAGCACGTCTATGAGTAGAAGTACTAGGGTCGGTGCAATTTTTTGATACCCCTGCAGCAGCTATGCAATGGCTAGACCGCGAAGAGCAATCCATCCAAGCAGATTACAACAGGCGCCCTGCACCGCGTTGAAATGTCCTACCTAGGAGCTTTTCAAGAAGAGATGTTTCACCACCCTTCCTGTTTCCCCTTAATATGTTGATAAGGCGGAGTTGACTGCCTGTCTATCTGTTTGTTGGAAACTAGCACAAAAGCTACGGCTGTGGTTCTTGCTGCTGAGAAGTCACTAAGGTGCGCTTCCACTGTTAGCCCCCAGGATGGTCAGTGTAGGATATCCAGTTTCAATATGGGAAATCTGCAAGGCCTGTTGGCCTATTGTTTTGTGGTTTTATTTTTATTTTTACTTTCTTTCACTTTTTTGCACATATTTTTTGCCATGGCCTCTTTCCTACTTTACCCATTTGCTATGCCGTACACCTCGCATGATGGTATGACTCTCTGGATTTCAGGGTTTTTACAGGTAAAGACTTTACAGCCCGCTACGGCCTACAGGGCAGTGTGCAGATCATGGGTAACACATACAAGAAAACAAGTATTATTGTATCTCACACATGTTTTATTTATAATGTTTATCCTCGCTAATATTATCCAAGTATATCAATGTCTGTGACAACGAGATGTATGACATAGAATGTTGGGGGCTTAAACAACCCTGTCAAGCGCTTGGCCGTACTCCGTACGATCAAGCGTTTGAATGCTGATGTTATTTGTCTACAGGAGACACATCTCCCCCCGACTTCTACCCCGTTAAAGGCACAAAGACTATTTTGTCATCAGTACCATGCCACAAATTCGGTGTATTCGAGGGGAGTGAGTATCCTGATCAACAGAGGAACACAATTTTCCCCTTTAGATGTCAAGATGGACCCAGAGGGCCGCTATATATTTCTTTTATGCTCCCTTTCCGGGACTAAATGTATTATTGCAGGGTTACACATTCCCCATCCATTCTCAGCAAGTCTCCTTACAATGTTGGCGGACTATATGTCACGATACCCGGGGATACCACTGCTTGCAGTGGGGGATTTCAATAACTATATCGATTTAGAAAGAGACAAGTTGAGAGCTTGTAGGGGGGAAGGGTCCCAATCCAAACACCGAACTACACCATTCGCCCGTCTACTTCTGGAGATGGGTTTCACGGATGTATGGAGGATGCATAACCCTGATGTCAATGTGTACTCTTGTCAGTCAGCTTCAATAGGGGGCTTATCACGTATTGATCTAGTTCTGGGGAATGAATACATGCTGCCCTTGATTGCTTCCTCACAGTATCACGTTAGACAGGAATCAGACCATTCGCCACTTACCATAGATATTCGCCTGGGAGCAGCTAGGGGAAGAAACATGTGGAAACTCAATCCTTTCTGGCTGTCACTCCTGCCTGACCCAGATCCGATACGAGAACACTTTCTATAACTTTCTTTAGGCACAACATAGGCTCTGCTGAGCTGACCATGGTATGGGAGGCAGCTAAGGCCTTTCTCCGTGGCCAGTTCATTAGAGAAATCGCTCACATTAAAACGAAAACTAAGGAATGGGAGAATATGATACTGACAGAAGCACAGAAAGCAGAAGCACTTTATATAGCAGACCCTAACGATAACTATAAAAGATTGTGACTTTCAGCACAATCCATGCTAAAAAATGTCTCATTGCAGATTGCAGAAAACAAGCGGTTTTTCCTGCAGCAGGCACAGTTTGAGGAAGGGGAAAGCACGGGCCACATGCTCGCCCTATTGGCCAAATCACAACAACCGCAATCACACATAGTGGCAATAGTGGATTCTCAGGGCTCTACATGTCAATCCATGCCTGACATTATGAATACTTTTAAGGAATTTTTCCAGGAGGTCTATACTTCGAAAGTTCACCCATCGGTAGAGGAAATTAATTCATTTTTAGATAGATATCCCATGCCTAGATTATCCACCACAGATACAAACCTACTAAATGTCCCACTGACAGAAGAAGAACTTTTAGAGGCCTTAGCTCATGCACAAAATGGGAAGGCACCTGGATCTGATGGTCTCCCATCGGAAGTATACAAACGGTACTCCACACAATTGCTCCCAATTCTCCTTAAGGTATATAATGAGGCATTTGAGACTGGACAGCTCCCCGCCTCTATGAGTGAGGCGTTGATAGTGGTTCTATTGAAACCTGGGAAGGATGCACTATCCCCAGACTCATACAGACCTATCTCATTACTTACATTTGATGTAAAGCTGCTGGCCAGAGTTTTGGCTAACAGGTTAGCAAAATGTATTCAATCTGTAATTCACAAGGCTCAATCTGGATTTATACTGACTAGATCAACAGCTCAGAATCTACGCAGATTGTTTCTCAACCTGCAAATACCTGTAGATAACCCTGGAAATAGAGCCATCCTCTCATTAGATGCTGCCAAAGCATTTGACAGCTTCGAATGGACATACCTATGGGAAACATTGACTAGATTTGGGGTGGGTCCCTCCTTTTTGAAATGGGTCCAACTATTATACAATACCCCCTCGGCCAGAATGCGAATTAATGGGAACGTGTCCGAACCTTTTAGACTTTTTAGGGGCACACGGCAGGGGTGCCCTTTATCACCCCTGCTGTTTGCCCTGGCACTAGAACCCCTGGCTATTCATGTCAGGGCGTCACACGACATTGTAGGCTTTCGTCGGGGCCCCAGAAAAGATGTCATTTCCTTATATGCAGACGACGCCTTAATCTACCTGGGTGACACTGACAACTCTCTGAACAACGTAATGCGCTTAATAGCCCAATTCAGTGAGTTGTCGGGATTCAGTATAAATTGGAATAAATCAATAATATTGCCTTTGGACCCCCTATCACAACCTCTGCCAAGGTGTGCAGAGGACATACTCACAGTGGAGGAGTTTCGATACCTTGGCATACAAGTGACCCCAGACCCCTCACGATATCTAACCCTGAATTTAACTCCCTTACTAAACAAATTTAGGATGAAATGCTCCTCATGGGTAAAACTACCTCTCTCTGCTACAGGGAGGGCAAATTTGATCAAAATGGTGTGGGCCCCACAATTATTATACGTGTTCCACAACGCCCCAGTGTGGATTCCACACAAGTTTTTTGCCCTTATTGACGCTCAGTTCAGAGACCTGATTTGGAGGAAAAAATCTGCAAGGATTAGCTTACATTCACTGCAACTAGCAAAGGACCAAGGTGGGCTAGCGATCCCCCATGACAGATCTTACTTTGTGGCATCCCAGGTTCAGCACCTAGGCAACTGGGGGAACCTAGAGACTGATGACCCCATCAGATTAGTACTATTTCCTACTGACTCCACACTGTCAGCATTGTCACACCTGGAGGCAGGTCTTACTCATTTGTCACAAACACTTCCTACAATAACACTACTGAACGCTCTGTGGAAGTACATCAGAACCATTATGAAAATTAGGGGTGCATGTTCATTCACCCCAATATGGAGGAACAAATACTATAAAGAACTATATAAACTTGTACATTTTCAACAATGGGAGACAATGGGTGTGCGGTACATTCCTCAGTTGTTCAGTGGTACCACGTTTAAATCCTTCACAGACTTACAAGAAGAATTTGCAATCCCTAGAACCCAGTTCTACCAATACCTACTCAGACACGCAGTAAACAGTGAACGTAGATCATCTTCTCTTGCGACAGTGACACATTCTTTGATGTCTGATGTGCTGCTGACAGAAGACAGGAAAGGCATGATTTCTAGAGTATACACCAAACTAATCCAGAGAACACATGGTGCCTCCACGCTACCCTGTAGAAAAAGATGGGAAAAAGATCTAGGTCCTATTGACGGGGAACAGTGGGAACTTTGCTTGACATCCGCACCGCTGGTCCTTTTTTTTCATGTCACATAGGATAGAACTCCATCTAGACTACACAGGGGGGGATTCCGTGATTCTCCATTATGCCCTAAATGCAACAGAGAGGTAGGGGATCTACTACATATGATGTGGAAATGTCCGAAATTATTCAGATACTGGCAGTATGTCTTGACAACTATTTCCCAAGTATTCCAGATCCCCGTTTTGAGAGACCCGTTGGTTTGTCTCCTTGGTACACTAGAGATACCCTCGCTCTCGTCTAATGGCCATACTGCAATTCTACGCCTACTTTACCTTGCCAGAAAGGCGATTGCAAGGTTTTGGATAACTCCCAGGGTGCCAACAGGGAAAGGTTGGGTAGAAATGGTAAACAGCATGTTGATAAGAGAAAAACTCACCTACCAACATAGGAATGTTCAAAGGAAATTTTTTGCACTATGGCAACCTTGGTTAGATACTCCGGGACTAGCCCCAACCCAATTAATCAGAGACAGATTACTACAAATGTAATTTATTAAAGGTGATGGGTATAACCAAAATAATTATTCCTGTGAAATACGCAGGTACTGTGAGTGAAGAGTGTCATGGTAAATACAAATATTTGATCATTAAGTTACAAAGAGTGAACAGAGGTTACAGTTGTTTTTTCTTGGTCTTTCTGGTCTTAACTTGAACAATGTCCACAAACTCTGAGTTAAACTTTATTGGATTAGCTGTTCCATGGACAAGGCATATGTTTATGTTGGTACAATCCACAACTCTACTCAGGATCTCCGGAACAGTAGGCTCCATATACATGGTCAAGTCTATTGACACTATATGAATAATAGTCCCTTTTATAGCGAATGACTTGTTATACTATTCAGTTCACATGTACAATTTGTTGTTATACACCTTTGTGCCATACTGTGATGGTACCTCTCTGAATGTATTGTTGTATCATTTTTTCTTTTTCAATAAAAACTTTCATGAACTTCCGGATATCCGTGAAGTGGATCAGACCCGTGGGCTGGATGATGGCGGTGTCTGGGAAGCAGGCTGCGTCAATGGTTGCTGACACTTCCTGTCATTGGAGCGCACGCTGACAACCATGGGGATGAGGTCACTTCTGGAAA
Source organism: Lithobates sylvaticus (assembly GCA_028564925.1). Taxonomy (NCBI): domain Eukaryota; kingdom Metazoa; phylum Chordata; class Amphibia; order Anura; family Ranidae; genus Lithobates; species Lithobates sylvaticus. The sequence goes on along the minus strand of CM053026.1, from coordinate 374,523,083 downwards.
CTAAAGCCAGTAGGCGAAACGTTTACGGAGCTACGCTCCTTCTTCAGGCCAGAAGAAGGCCTTCGAGGCCTGAAGAAGGAGCGTAGCTCTGCGAACGCGTATATTAGTCTCTTATCATGAGCAATCAGGTTGGTGGTTAGCATTGTATTGGTTTCTAGCGCTCACTTCATCTTTCTACACTTTGTGTTGGTCTATCAAATAAAATCCCAATAAAATACATTTACGTTTTTGGTTGTAACATGACAAAATGTGGAAAATTACAAGGGGTATGAGAATTTTTTCAAGGCACTGTATATCATATAAATTAACCCTTACTCTATCACACAGTCCTGTATGTTTCTTACTGACATATTAGACTTTAGAAGTTTTACATTTCAAAACATTTATTAGAATTCTCATGTTATAATAAAAAAAAATGGTTTTATCCTAAATTGTTTATTTGTAGCACACAATGGGGGTTATTTATGAAAGGCAAATCCACTTTGCACTACAAGTGCAAACTACAAGTGCAAAGTGCACTTGAAATTGCACTGAAAGTGCACTTGGAAGTGCAGTCGCTGTAGATCTGAGGGGTAGATCTGAAATGAGGGGAAGCTCTGCTGATTTTATTATCCAATCATGTTAATTTCCTTGCATGTCCCCCTCGGATCTACAGCGAGAAGCTGGGAAGAAGCTGGATGCATTACTTGAAAGCAGAAAGTAGGGGTCTGGAGGAGGACCAGAGGAAGGCTGCAGCTGCAGGAGAGGTGTGAGGGCCACATGAAATGGTCTGGAGGGCCGGATTCGGCCCACAGGCCTTGTGTTTGACACCTGTGCTCTAGAGGTTGCTGGGATTTCCTTGAACAATGAGCAATATCTACTTCTCAGATAGGTAACCATTGTCAGCAATGATCTCTTTACCTATCTGTAAGGGTGGTATTCCTCCCAATGACTACAAATGTAAGAAACTTTTTTCCCAGTGATCAACACTGATGTATCATGAGCTGTAGATACTGTAATTAATAGCAGGGGTTCATTGAGCCCCGAAAGCTATTTCAAGGATTCCTCTACACTACGCTGGAGAGGTGAAGAAAGGCTGAGATATAGTATGCCTGTCATGAGAAAATATAGAGCGTGCTACTACTGGCCTCCTTAAATTGCTAGTTGTTTGGATTTAATAATTTTGCATCACAGACCTGGAATAAGAATGCTGTAATTAACTGTCAGAATTCCTTATCTCTAGATTTGTTCCAGGTCAGTGAGTTTAACAAAGAATTAAAGCATCAGCATTTATGTATAAGCATGACAGTCAGGAAATTAACATTCTCAAAAGGAAAGGTCAGCAATGGAAGCCTCCATAACTCACTTATGATAGGTGTTCTTTACCTTTTTTTTCCCCTTCCTCATTTAAATAGGGGAAGGTTTGTCCCTTTTGCATGGAGATATTTTCCAGCAAGTTGAAAAATCTCTGTGTACCATGAGGGCACTTCCAATATCTTATAGTGCATATAAGGCCCCATGCACACGAGACGCAGATGCAAACTCTGCTGAACGCATGTTTTAAAAAGCAGAAACCTGCGTTTTAAAACGCGCGTTTTGCTGTGTTTTCATGTCGCGTTTAGACGCGTTTAGATGCGTTTGTGTCTATAAGCATTTGTAAAGATAACATCATATAGACCCTCCCCAAGCTCAGAAAGCATGTATTATTAACTATTTCTGCCATTTTGTGAGCAGCAGCAGCAGAGAGAGCCGTTGTACACTTGCATTTGCCTCTCTTTCTGTGTTTTTTTTTGGAAATGGATCCCATATTAAATATATGTCAGGAAATGCTCTTGATGTTGCTCTTGATGAAGCAGCAACGTCGTCGCAAATTTGCATGAGAGGTCCAGAATCAGAGCTTGTCGATATTGGACCCATCTGTTGATGGCACAGCGAATGTCCGTTGGATATTTCACAAACATGTATGCATTTCATAAACATGTATACACCAGTGAGTATATATGCTCTATGAACTATCTAAACTAATTACGACATTTTAAACAATTTTTTCTAGTATTTTTTATGGTTTACCATCATATTTCTGAGTTTTCTGGTCAAAAAAATTGGGTTCCTTTAAAAAGGCTTATATACGCAAACGCGGCTAAACGCAGGTGCCTGCGTTTAGCCGCGCTTAGCCGCGTTTAGCCGCGTTTAGCTGCGTTTTGCGTCTGAAACGTGGAAAACGCAAAGTGTCTGAACGCATTTTTTTGCTTCTGGAAAAACGAGGTTAAACGCAACTGCATAAAAACGGGAAAAAACGAGACTGTGTACATGGACACATAGGATAACATTGCATGCGTTCAGGTGCAGTTGAAAAAGGTGTCCAACTGCCTCTGAACGCGCGTTTAACTGCGTCTCGTGTGCATGGGGCCTTATTGCCTACCTAAGTTCTCATTAAACAGCCCTATTGTTTGTTGTGTGTGTTTGTTGTCATGCAAAAAATGCAATTGTGTTGTTTTGTGCTTTAATGAATATTAAGGCACATAAAATTAAAGGCAGTGTCAGGGAATCCCCGTGAGATATCTGGTGGGCAGATATGCACATGGTATTCCTGTTGGTGCCAGGCAGGCTATTTAAAGGATGCTCAAGCCCATGTTTTGTGCTGACTGATTTTCAGCTGTTCCCTGTGTCCTGTGTTTGTTCTGTATGATTCCCTTGTTGTTGACAAGGGAATCAACCTGTCCCATTCAAGTGCTTGCTTGGCTGTCTGCTGTACCAGCCCTGTGCACTGCTGAGTGTTCCTGCCTCAAATCTGGTGAGAGCTCTGACAAGCCACATGTCCTGAACCAGCAGCACAAGCGGAGTGACGCTTTAACTTGGCCTAGACTTCTGAACATTGGTACTGTTCCTGACCCATTGGTTCAGCAGTCTCCTTGGGACCGCATCTCCTGCTGCAAGTTCTCCTATCAACATCTGCTGGCACCCGTGTTCCTCCTGTACCCTCTGTTCCACTTTCAGTGGGGCCTGCGCTAGAAATATAAGAGGCCGGTCTTGTCATTTCAGTCTTCTATCGGGTACGTGACAGGCAGCTTCAATGCAGTGTTCCTCAGCACACAAAATGCCTGCTTTAATGTGCACAAGAATGTCAACAGACCCTTTGGATAACCGAAAATAAACTGTTAATAGCAAGTGATGCTCTTGTTTCTTGTTGTGAAAACCGGGCTTTTTCTAATCTCCTACAGGGAGACCAACTGCCCAAGGCAATTTTCCACCTTGTTAGAAATATTTCTGGACATATTTCTGAACATTTTTGCTTTCTAAAATAAACTTAAGAAACATAAACATAAGGAAGAAAAATACTGCACATGTGATACATAGTTCGTCATCCAAATAATGTGGTGAACTTCATTTAAAGACAAGCAGAATTTTATTGGCCCAACCTTCTTGGGCAGGTATCTGCTTCGCCTGCTCCTGGCTGATAATACCATTATTTAATGATTACAAATATGCCTACTATGAAGATACAACTGTATATTGTATAAAAGCTCCTTTAGCAGGACTAAGCTTTGCTATGATGACAAGACATTTAGATCCTTTACAGAAATTATGCATGACAGGAAAATGATTAACAGCCTGGAATATAGCATATAAGATACTAGGTTGGTAAGACCGAAAGTATCAAACACAGAGACAACCTAGCAACTAGCATTTTCACGAGGAGGCCAGCAAGGGCAGCCTTCGTAGTTCTATAGGTATTGGTTTTAAGGAGAAACGTTGGTGGTCTGATGGTCATTTCTTTTACTTTTTTGTTTTAAAGTAAAAAAAGAACAGGAATTGTAAAAATCTTGTATTTGTATAAAATCCTTATTTTATTAGATGTTTTATGTAGGGTGCATTCATGGTGTGAAATTGTTCATTTGTTTTGTTCTCCTGAGAATTGTGCCTAAACAAGGAATATATTTGGAAAACTCTATACATTTACTATAAAGACTTTTTTTTTATTTTATACTTTTTATGTAATCCTATTATCCTATATCCTATAAAACTATTATCATGTTAAAAGAATGCACAGTCTCCCTTTGTAAAATATATTTCTTTAAGCATGCCTTATATAAAAAGCATTTATTTGTAGCATAATTACATACTACAACAAGCTTAAAGGAATCAAACATGTATATAGGAATAATTACTATCATTACTTAACACAGCTTATTATTTCCGTATACAGATGAGGATCACTGGCTTCTGCTGCCCCTTGTTGTAAGGAAATCATGACAGGCTTGGAAATCATTTGTTGGTTGCTATAAAGCCTTTCACTGCTAAGGAGAAATAACAACACAGTCGAATACAAGAGTGTATATTGAGAAGCTTGCAAGTTCACCAGAAAGGACAATTACAGCTGTCATTAGGGCTTTTCATAAGAGGACACAGCAATTAGCTGTGAATGTGCTACGTCAACAGTTTGTTGATGATTCTATGGTTACTGAGACCAGACAATGTTCTGATGGGTAGAAGGCTGTACATGTATGTAACCAAAGGCACAAAGCTCACTACATTGCAGTTTTAGAAGGCATGTAACCACCACAGAACTTACTTTGGTCATACACTGAAACATGCAGGTCTTTAACCACTTAAGGACGGGAAGATTTTCCCCCTTAATGACCATGCCATTTTTTTGCGATAAGGAACTGCATCGCTTCAACTGAAAATTGTGCGGTCGTGCGGTGCTGTACCCAAACAAAATTGACATCCTTTTTTTCTCACAAAGAGAGCTTTCTTTTGGTGGTATTTGATCACCTCTGCGGTTTTTATTTTTTGTGCTATATTCATATTACTTATATTCATCACTTTGGAAAGCTACCTAAAGGATATTTATATTGTATATATGCATTTATGTTGCCTTTTACACATTTCAATATCATTATTTAATTTTGCCAGCAATTTATATGTATATTTACATGCACGTTAAATTAAGAATTTGTCGATATGTGGCACATATAAGCATTTGCATTCTTTCATAGTTATATGAAGGTTTATACATGTTAGCACACAGCAGGAATTTGATTGGACTGTAAGTGGTCACCACACATTTGTGTTTTTTTGGCAGCGCCATTTCACCCTATTAAATGTATATTTGCAAAGTTATTGGGTCTACAAAATAGGGAATAGATTTATGGCATTTTTATTATTATTATTTTTTACTAGTAATAGCGGTGATCTGCGATTTTTAGCAGGACCGAGACATTGTGGCGGACAGATCGGACACCTAACTAACATTTTTGACACTTTTTTGGGAACCAGTGACATTATTACTATTATTATTATTATTATTATTATTATTAATTCAAAATGCTAACCACAATATACAAGGCCATCCATATCGCCCCCAGCTACATCACCAACCTCATCTGCAGATATCGCTCACATCGTCCCCTCCGCTCCTCCCAGGACCTCTGGCTCTTTAGCTCCCTTGTTACCTCCTCTCATGCTCGCCTTCAGGACTTCTCCAGAGCATCTCCCATCCTCTGGAATTCCCTGCCCCAATATATCGGATCCGCCCCTAACCTGTCCACCTTTAGGAGATCCCTGAAAACTCACTTATTCAGGGAAGCCTACCCCACACCCACCTAACAACTGTCCCCGAGCCACCCCCATCAAATCATTCCCGGCATCTATTACCTTTTGTACCACCACCCCCTCCCTTTAGAATGTAAGCTCTACGAGCAGGGCCCTCCTGTCCCTTCTGTATTGAACTGTACTGTAATTGTGCTGTCCCCCCTCTACGTTAAGTGCTGCGTAAACTGTTGGTGCTATATAAATCGTGAATAATAATAATAATTATTACAGTAAATCAGTGCTAAAAATATGCACTGTTATTGTACTAATGACACTGGCAGGGAAGGGGTTATCAAGGGTTATCAAAGGGTTAAATGTATTCCCTGCAGGTGTTTTCTAACTGTATGGGGGATGGGCTGCCTGGGGAAACACACAGATCCATCTTCCTGCATAGCAGAAAGACAGGATCTGTGTGATTTCCCATGTCAGAATGGAGATTTGCCTTGTTTACACAGGCAGATCCCCGTTATGCCACTGCAGGGAACGTTCACAGGTGGCCAGCGGACATCGAGTCTGCCCCACCTGCTGACTGGCTCCCCCGCTGACCAGTGGGTGTGCGTGCGCTCCCACAGACTAGAGTTCCCAAGCCGAGGTACAATGATGGAGATTCATGGGAACGAGACGACATGCCCCCGTACAATGACGGCGGCTGGTCGGCAAGTACTGTTAGTTAAAGTGGATGTAAACCAGATTCATGAAATTTGACCTGGGCACATATCTGTAGTGTTTTCTTATCTCTCTCTAAAGCACTAAGTCCCATGATTTGTTCTTCTGTTATCAGCATGATAATTTCTGACAAGTTGTCCGACACTGGAGATAAAAGCAGCTGAAAATTTGTGTCGGGGTGGGTGCTATAAATAGAATAGCAGAAAGCTGGTCTATTCTCAGTACAGCTCTGCAAGTATCTTCGTTCTTCTGCCTATGTGGAGAGGGGGGGGGGTGTGCCTTTCCTCCAATCACCTGTCACACAGTGTATGCCAAGACTCCACTCCCACAGCTGAAACAGGAAGGATAAATTCTAACACTATGTGCACTTTCTAATGAATAGAGAAAGGAAAAGACAGCAGATATACATGTAAAACTAATGTAGGAAGATTTGTTTCATCCCTGTTTATCATCTGAGGCTGTTCACTTCACTGGGTATATGTGAGGGTTTACATCCACTATAAACAAAAATAGTATGTTTTTGTAAAATTTCTTTTTTATCTTTTTTTTCTAAGAAATAAGCAACATTTTGACAATGTTATTAATGTTCATTCATATTTTACTATCGGAAACACAATATGGAAAAGCTAGTTTAGCAAGTCTGTATGAAAGAAACCAATTTATTTTCCCTTCCACACTAAACAGCGTGGATAAAGGATCTCCTATGCCAGCAAATGTGTTCTGATAGAATACCCAAACAGTGACTTTGTCAAGCCAGATTGTGCACCTTGTTTGGCCAGCATAAGGTTAGGCTCACACATGTGCTTCTGCTTTCATGCAATTTTGGTGTGTTTTTGCAGCACGTTTTTGTGTATCTTCACTGGCATTTAAGCATGTTTTTGATGTGTTGCAATGCATTTTTAATATGTTTCCATGCTTTTTTGTTTCTGATCATTTGACTGACGAGGAAAATAAGGCTTTGAGATCACTATGCAACAATGAATCTATTATAATAAAAGCTTCAAATAAAGGAGGAAATGTAGTCCTTATGGACATACATTTCTATAAATCTATGTGCAAGAAAATTCTGAATAATCCATCTTGGTATAGATCCATTCCGGACAGATTAATTGACCAATTTAACCAGGAATTTTATATGTTTGTTGATCAAGCATATGAAGAAGGCATTATTTCAAAGGACCTTTTTGAATTTATACGGATTAAACATCCAAGGGTGGCTACTTTTTATAGCCTCCCAAAAGTACACAAGGACCCCATAAACCCTATGGAACATTCAATAGTCTCTGGTAAAGGAGGTATTTCCGAAAACCAGAGTAGAGTGATAGATGCATACTTACAACCATATGTTATAAGCATGCCACCCTTTGTTAAAGATACAGTTCATTTTTTAGAAACTATTGAGGAATTAACTATTCCCGATGACTCTATCCTTGTTGCTATAGATGTGGAGGCCTTGTACAGCTCAATCCCTTACAGTAAGGGATTGGCTGCTGTACATAGGATCCTCCAACAAGGCTCCTGTCAAGACAGAGCTCTGAATGAATTTATACTGAGTGGTCTTGTATATATTCTTACCCACACTTTTTTCATGTTTGATGGTTCCCACTACCTCCAGGTAAAGGGCGTAGTGATGGAGACATGTTGTGTCCCATCCTAAGCCAATCTGTACCTGGGGGAGTGGGAACATTCACTCCTAGGTGGCGAGGACCTTGTTGAGTATATGAGACATGTCTCTACATAGCTCCGATACATCAACGACGTCTTCGTCATCTGGGCGGGGGAAGAGGAGACGTTGTTGGAGTTCTTTCATAGGATCAACATCAATGATCTAAATTTAAAATTCACAGTGGTGCATGACAAAAACACCATCACATTTCTTGATGTTCAAGTGTTTTGTAACCCTGAAGGGAAATTATGCAGTACTCTGTTCTGAAAAAGAACGGCTGGTAACACGGTGCTGCATGCTGACAGCTTTCACCCAGCCATGCTAAAAAATTCTATTCCGTATGGGCAGTACCTGCGACTTCACAAAAACTGTTCCAACGATACCCTTTTTAGAGAGGAGGCAGGCAAACTCCAAAACAGGCTACGGGAGAGTGGGTACAGTCGTTCTTGTCTGCAAAAAGCTTACAATAGAGCGGCTGTAAAATCTCGACAAGAACTTCTTTTCAATCATAAATCTAAAAATATCTCAGATTGTGATCCATCTAGGATAGTTATGCTTTTTTTCCTAACATAAACAGATCAAAGAAATAATTCAACGACATTGGACAATACTTACGGATGATCCAAAGGTCCAACCATATGTCTCTGATACCCCATCTATTACATACAAAAGAGCCACATCTATCAAAGACATTGCCCAGCACGGGGTTCCTTCCCGTGTGGACATTGCTCTTATTGCCCCTTATTAAGAAAAAAATGAAGTAAAAATCCTTTCTCTTCCCAATGGTGATATTTTTCGCCCTGTCCATTTTGCCAATTGCCAAACTCTTGGATTGGTTTACCTGATGTTATGTGAATGCAGAGCATTCTACATAGGAAAGACAAAACAAGAGTTTTGGTGCCGCATTACCAAACACATTTATAGCATGCAGATCGGAAATCGATATTTGCCACTATGGCAGACATGTAGTATTCAGACATAACTACAAAATGCCCAAGGTCTCCTTCACCGCCCTAGATCGAGTTCATATTCCCGATCGGGGTAGTGATTGGAATAAAACTCTTTTGCAGCGGGAGCAGAGATGGATTTTCAGGTTACGGGCTACAACATAATCCGGCCTGAATGAGTCCATCTCCTTTGCTCCGTTTCTGCAGAGTTTTGCGCCTGACAAAACTCAATAGTATTCTTGTTGAACAAGCCTATTTAGATAATATATTTTCTTTTTTCAAAAATGTATTGCTAAATTGCAGTCACAGAGGTATATTCATTGAACATTATGCAAGCGCAGCTTGAATGTAAAATACAATTAAATGTATGAATAATGAATTTAAAAATGTATAATATCTATTAACTAAATAATTGTGTCAAACGACATTAATTATGTTGTTTTACTGGCTGTAGATTCTGGCGGACCATCTATTGGCCTCTCTAAGATGGGAATCTCTGCGATTGGAGTCCTGGCGCCCTTTTGGCTTCCCGGCAAGAAGGGGGAGTGTGGTTATACTGCATTCCCTTAATATGCTTCACATTGCGGCCATACCCCCTTTTGGCCACTGGGGTGAGCACTTTCTTGCCGACGGGGTCCCGTGATCACTTCCGGACGTTGTTTGCCGGCCGCGCATACGTTATTCATCCTGCGTGCACGCCGCATCATGACGTCACACTTTTTTGCCGCGGAAGTGATGACGATGGTCCGGGCTATGGCTTTCCAGGATGCAGAGGAAGCCATGCGTTGGCTGCTTATTTAGAAGTTTAGAAATCCTTCTGTAACCAATGCCATTGGTATGTTTTGCAAAGGTCTTGAGAGAGCTCTTTGCTTTTACACTTCATGAAATGTTTCTTGTGCGACACCTTGGTAATGAGACACCTTTTTTATTGGTCATCAGTTGAGACTGAATCAGCTAATATTAATTTGCACTGACAAGGGGCAGGATTGCTTTCTAATTACTGATAGATTTCAGCTAGTGTCTTGGCTTTCCATGCCTTTTTGCACCTCCCTTTTTTCATGTGTTCAATACTTTTTTCCCTGTGTCATTCCATTTTATTACACATAACTTAATTTCTTAACTTATTTGCTTTGGTTTCTTTGTATGTATAAATTGCATGGGTTGTTACAGACATGCAGTAAAAAATTTCATGTCAATAGCACCTTTTTTTTTTTTTTTAATTTGTTCTTTATTGAATTTTTTCATATATACAAAAATAACAGTAGCAAAGATCAATACCAGCAAACACATTCTTCATTTCGTAACATCTATTCGGCTCTGTACTACCGCTCTTTCTTTCCTCTCTTTCCTTTTTCCCCCTCCCCACCCTCCTCCCTCTCTCCTCCCTTCCAGCGTTCTAACATTGCACATATCATACTTTAGTAGCCACTCTTCCATTTAGCAAATAGAGAGCAGAGCAAGAAGTCTCCCTTCCTTTCCCATGTACTATTTTCTTTCCTCTTTTCTAGACTATAACCTCCACTAAATTCATTTCAGTTAACCATGGATTCCACATTTTATAGAACTCTTTGACATTTCTTCTCTTTATATATACTGCCTTTTCTCTATATAGTGTCTCATTCACTGTCCCAATCCAGTTGTCCATCGTAGGGGGTTCCTTTGATTGCCATTTACCTGCGATTAGTTTTCTAGCTTGGAATAGGCATCTCAGCACAGCCATATTTCTGCTTTTACTCTCTTTCTGTTCCTCTCTATATCCCAATATACACCCCTTGGGTTCCAGCTCTAATTTAACTCCAAATATCATGCTTATACTATTAGTTATTCCTTCCCAGTAGCGAACCAGTTTTGGGCACTTCCACAGCATGTGTATAAGGTCTCCTGTTTTTTGGCATCTGGGACATTTGTCATCATCCCTTCTGCCAAATCCAAACAACCGCTTAGGGGTATAGTACGCTCTATTGGTCAACATCAAATGTGAGACTCTCTGCTGAGGGGAGACTGACACCTTTGACCCCGCCTCCAAGATTCTCCTCCATTGTTTATCCGATATCAGGCCAAGATCATTTTCCTATTTTACTTTTACCTTTTCAAGTCTCCCCCTTGAATCTATTTCCTGCCCCATAAATTCATATAGCCCTGATATCAGCCCTTATCCTATCTGCAAGATCTTTTGGAAAAGTGGCATTTTTTGCCCTGTTAATGGTTGTTCTAAGAATTGTACCCCAAGAGCATGTTCCACTTGTAGGTATGAGAAGAGGGACTTTTGTGATATATTAAACTCTCGTTTTAGATCCGAATTTTTTTTGAATGTGTTCCCTTTATATAAATGGCACAAACTCTTAATCCCTTTTCTCTCCCAATCTCTAATCTTACCGATTAAATAGATCTCCTTGAGGTTTCTATTATTCCACAACGGCATTTGTTCAATCATGCCTTTATAATGTAGTTGTTTTTTAACCGTTGCCCAGATTTTCCTTATCATTTTTATAGTGGGATATTCATATCCGAATGAGCCCGCCTCTATCGTTTCTATTAGTGTATCATGACCCGCTTCCGCCAATATTAATTCTAGGTTCGGGGTGCCTCCTCCCGGAACCCCACATCCCACCAGCTGCTGCAACTGAGCTGACAGGAAATAGCGCTCCGGGTGGGGCACCGCGAGACCTCCCTCCTTCACCGGGAGCTGCAGGGTAGAAAGAGGGATTCTGGCTTGACCACCCCTCCAAATGAGTTCCCTAAAAAGGGTTTTGATTTTCCGGAACCAGCTCCTGCACACCCACACCGGGGAATTGTGTAGAACATACAGGAGTTGTGGCATCCAGATCATCTTTATTAGAGCACACCGTCCCGCGACTGACAAGGGAAGGTGTTTCCAAACAGCTATCTTCTTTTTAAACTTAGTCAGCAACGGTACCAAATTGAGATTCACATATTGATTAGGGTCTCTTGTCAGAACCACTCCCAGATACCTCAAAGCCTTAACCACTTCCAACTGGGGCATCCCTGGTATTCTAACTTCCACATTTGTATTAATTGGGAGTAATTCTGATTTCTTCCAATTTATTTCAAGCCCTGTAAACTTGCCAAAATTCTCCACTATACTCATTGCTTTAGTTAACGAGTGGTTCAGATCCCCCAAGAACAATAAGACATCGTCTGCATATAAGGCGATTTTTTCCTCCCTCCCCCCTTTCTTTGGAAACCTGTTATCCCAGTGCTGTTTCTAATTGCAATGGCTAATGGTTCCATTACAAGCTCGAAGAGGAGGGGTGACAGGGGGCACCCCTGTCTCGTTCCCCTCTCCAGCTCGATTACTTTTGACAGTTCACTATTAATTTTTACCCTGGCCTTTGGCTTATCATAGAGCAGTCTTATCCATTTGATAAACAGAGGACCTATTCCAAACTTCTCCAGCACTTTCCACATGTATCCCCACTCCACACTATCGAACGCCTTAGTTACATCGAGTGCCAACACCGCTCTTGGTCCCTCATTCACCCCCGGATCTTGCAGATTCAGGAAAGCCCTTCTTATGTTAATACTTGTAGATCTATCAGCTATAAAGCCTGTCTGGTCCGGGTGGACCAGCCTTGCAATAGCCTTATTCAGCCGTGCCACCAGTACTTTGGCCAATATTTTTGTATCAGAGCACAACAGAGAAATTGGTCTATATGCCGATGTATCTAAAGGGTCCTTCCCTTCTTTCTGTAAAATTATGATAGTGGCCTCTAGCATTGAATTGGGTAGCCTTCCTTCTTTGTTGGCCTCCTCCAACGTATTTAGCAGTATAGGAAGCAGGGTCTCTCCAGACCTTTTATATATCTCGACGGGCAGTCCATCGGGACCCGGTGTTTTCTGATTTGCCATGCTATTTACCGCCTGTTGGAGCTCTACCAATGTTATTGGTGCCTCCAAATCCTCTCTCTCTACTTGAGACACGGAGGGAAACTCCATTTCCCCCAAGAAATCCTCCATTACGCCTTCCATCCCAATCTTGTGTGCTGTGTATAAATTTTTATAAAAGTTCTTAAACGTCTGGATTATCCCTGTTGGGTTAGCTATAATCTCTCCACCCTCAGATCTAATAGCCTGGACCACAGAGGTCGGGGAGTTCGTTTTTACTATTTGTGCTAGCATTCTTCCTACGCTTTCCCCTTCCGCAAACGCGGATTGCCGTTGGAGGAGCCTTCTAGTCTCAACTTTTTCCATAATAACTAACTTATAGTTCCTTTGCCTGTCTATCCAATTTTTTTTATTCTCCACTGTGGGGTCTACTATAAAATAATTTTCCGCTTCCATCATTTCTCGCTGCACTTTTTCCTCTACCACTCTAGATTTTTTATTAAACTTGGCCACTTGTATCAAGATGCCTCTCAGGAATGCTTTCAATGTATCCCATATTATGCTAGGCGGTGCTGACTCTTTATTAAATGCTATGAATTCCTCTATTTTAGGCAAGGTCTCATCTGTTTCCTCAATCAGGTCTAACCACCCAGGATTTATCCTCCATTCCCCCCGTACTCTTTTTTCCCCCACCTTCATTGCCAATACTATTGGGGAATGATCCGATATCCCCCTTGGGCAATAATTAACTTTTTCCACCTTCGGCACCGCACCCACACTCCCCAGGATCAAATCTATCCTGGAGAGTGTGGAGTGCGTAGCCGAATAACATGAGTACTGCTGCACTTCGGGATTGCGAGTTCTCCATATATCCACCAGACCCAGTTCTTCTATAAGCTGACCCAATCTACTTTTCTCCGCAATATTGGGGGCTATCTTCATAGGGAACCTATCTAATTTATTATTCAAGACCTCGTTGAAGTCCCCCATTACCAATGCTGGGGTTTCCCCTTTATCTTGTAAAAATTCACTCAGTTTAAACAATACGTCCATTTTAAATGGCGGGGGGATGTAGACATTGGCGATCACATATGCTTCACTTTCAATCGTACAATACAAAAAAATATATCTTCTATTTTCATCGATATCAATCTGTCTGCAGGAGAAGTTAACTCCAGATCTTACCAACACACTAACCCCCCTACTATATGTGGAGTACACTGAATGATATTGAAATTGATATTTCTTGTTCTGCCGGGCCCGGGCAGTATGTTTAGTTAAATGAGTCTCCTGCAGACAAATCAATTCTGCTCCCCACCCCTCCATTACAGTAAGCACAGCTGCTTTCTTAGCCCGGGTCCCCAGTCCCCTAACACCACTGTCATTTCATCTTATATTCCCGCCGTGACATCGGACAGCCCGGTATATACCCTTGTTTGGGGGAGCCTCTGCAATTTTAATCATTTCCACTCTTAATCCTCTAATACTTTCCCCTTTCCTCACAAAAAACAACATGTCAATCCGTGGTCTCACCCTCATAGTGTCATAACAGTGAAAATCATACGCATATACTTCCCACATACCTGCTTCTTGCTTTATAATACACCCGTTATTTCTATGGCCTTTTAACTCCATTGTTTTGTGGTAATAATAAAAAAGAAAAAAAAAAGGAGGAAAAGAAGGGAAGGAAAGAACTATATAGATCCTCCCTCCCCAACAGAATTCCTTCATTTATGTACCTTATTATGTGAATGTTCTCCTTCTTAAAAATTAGTGAAATTTGTGCCACTCATTTAATGTCTTTATATTCTGTGTTGTGCACCTTTCTTCAACTTTATAAAAAAGATATTTAATCCTACCTACCCTTTTCCCTCCCCAACTCCCTCTCCCTCCCCCCTTTCTTTTCCACCTATCTAGGTGTTCCCCTAGGGGGCTATAGGTGACCAATTTCCATTCTAATTTTCCCATTCTTACCCTTACACACATATCCCTTTCTCACTTTCCGTGTATCCCCTGTGTATACTCCCACCCCCCCGTCTCCCACTTCAACACCTCATGTTACTATACAATAATCTTAAACATTTCTCCCACCCTCCCTCCGCCCCCCTCCATCCTCGGTATTTGCAAGTCTTTCTTTGTTTGCTTCCATCCATCTCTCCGCTGCCTCTGGGGAATTAAAGATCTGTGACTCCCCCCATGCTGTCACCCGTAATCTTGCAGGGTACATAAGGGCGTAAGGTATTTTAACCCTTTGGAGAGAGCGCTTGACCTGTATGAATTCCGCCCTTTGTCTCTGTAATTCTGGGGAAAAGTCAGAGTAGAACGAAATTCTAGTTCCATTAAAAAGGATATTTCCTATTTCTCTTGCTCTTCTCAGCAGTGCCACCTTGTCTTTATAGTTGAGGAATTTAAACAGTAGGGCCTAGGGAACTTTGCAGTTGGCGATGCTCTAAAAGGAATTCTATGAGCTCTTTCGATGGCAAATGCTGCTGAGAAAAATTCTCTACCAAAAAGTTATATTAGCCATTTCTCCATAAATTCCACGGGGTTCAACCCCTCAGTTTTCTCTGGCAGGCCAACCATCCTTACGTTGTCTCTACGAAGCCTATTTTCCATCTCCTCTAATTTTAATGTATGTCTTGCTATTTGTTCTTTCATATTTTTACATCCACCCTTAGAGGGGAGGTATCATCTTCTAATTGGCTTATTCTCCCTTCCAGCTCTGATGTCCTTTGCCCAACTTTTTCCAGTTCTTGTTTAACTATAATTATGTCTTCCTTCACTCCTCTTATCTCACCGCATAGTTCTTTGATTGAGCCATTACATATGTTTACCGCCAGTAGTACATCTTTTAAAGTTGGTTCTCTTTCAGAGGGTAGACCTATTTCAACAATTTCATTGGGTTTTATTTTTCCGTCCAAGCCAGCTGACTCTACTATAACCACCCCACCTGTTGGGTTTTTAGCATTAGGGCCTTTGGCTACCCCAGGGGTCAAGGCATTATTTGGTTGCCCTAGACTTTTCCTATCTGTAGATACACTTTGTTGTATTTTGGCCTGTACCCCCTTTTTGGGGGGTGTCTGTGCTGGGGCATGCGCATACTGCTCAAGCCTCGCTGCTGCTGAAGCAGATGCGGCAGCTATCTGTTGGTGGGTTTGTTGGGAGGTTTTCTCTTTGGCTGAGCATAGATGTTGCATGGTTGATAAGACAATGATGGTGATTGGGGTAGTAAGGGATAAAGAAATAGTATCCTATTATAGATGTTTACTAAATTTTGGTTAAGTGACACCTTGAGAAGTAGAGTCCAGCGTCAAAGCAGCAATACAAGCAGCAGAGAATGAATCACAGTGGAGAGTTTTTACTTTGAATCCTGAAAGCACTGGGGGGTGAGGGAAGGGAAGGGGGGGGCGGAAGAGCACCCACAGACGGAATTGCCTTCCCCACCTATTTGCTCTCCAATACGTGTTGGGAGGCAGAAGACAGACTTTATACTTTTATATGTTGCAAAAAAAAAAAAAGAGAGGGGAAAAAAAAAACCGAACAATTCATATGTAGTATGCCAGTATTAGAATCCTTTGCTTTCAGTTCGCCTTGTACCCTCAAGCACACATACCATAGGTGGCTACCTGGAGGCAACAATAAAAAAAAAGGGGCAACAGTCCATATAATTCAGATGGTTACCACAGATTACCACGTAGTTTTCACATAATTCAGCCCTTTAATAAATAATTATTTTGTATAGCACAGTCAATGGTTCAGCACCTTAAACCTCTGTTCCGTCTGCCTTTGCTTTCACTTGTATGACTTACATGTATTCAGCCTAGCACATTTCAGGCACCTTAGAATTTCAGTCAGTCAGGCTCATCGGTAAAAAACAAGGTCAAATAGAGTCAGCAGCAAATTACTTTTACTTTTAAAAACAGGCAAGGTTTTTTTTTTTTTTTTTCCCCTTACCGGTACCAAACCGAGGTCACCACCAGGATATGTGTCTCATGGGTCTCCGTGGGCTTTGTATATTTCCCCCGTATTAATTCCGGTTTCAGCCCTGGGGGGGCATTACTCAGCGGCAGCCATGCACATGGGGTCTCCCAGGAGTTGGTCCGGTTTGTGCGCTGTGTGCTGTGTCTATCAAATCCGTACTGTACACTGTGACACTCTAGCAGATACTCCAGACCGCCAGCAGCTCCCCTGTCTCCTCTCCTCTCACCAAGCCCGCAGCAGCCCGGCGCTCAGCGTGTGACGTCACACCTCCTTCAGGATTCTCCGAGCTTAATCAGGACGATAGCAGCCGAGCCACCAAGCGCATCCGTACAGGGCTGCACGCCGAGCCACAGTTTCACTGCTCCAAGGGCGGCAATCACACTCCGTACAGCCAGGCTACTCCTTCCTCCTTCCTGCGGGGGTTTTCAGGCTGGATATCTCCGTAGGGTGTCGGCATAACAGTGGGGCATCTCAGCAGGGTGGAGGACGGGAGGACACACACGCCTGACCTCACTCAATCCTCATAACTTTCAACTCCCTCATCCCACACGTCCGGTCCGGTCACACCCCCCCCCCCCAATAGCACCTTAATGCCGTGTACACACGGGTGGACTTTTTGACAGCAAAGGTCAGACGGAACGAATCCGTCGGACAATTCAATGTGTAGGCTTCATCGGACCTTTGATGTTGAAAAATCAGACGGACTTTAGATTTAGAACATGTTTCAAAGCTTTCCGACGGACTCGAGTCCAGTCGAAAAATCAGTTTGTCTGGATGCTAGTCCGACAGACGAAAACCAACGCTAGGCAGCTATTGGCTACTGGCTATGAACTTCCTTATTCTAGTCCGGTCGTACGTCATCACGGTCGAATCCGTCGGAGTTTGGTGTGATTGTGTGTGGCCAAGTCCATTTATTTGGAAAGTCCGTTGGAAGTCCGTCGAAAGTCCGTCGGAAAGACCGTCGGAAAGACCGTCGGACCTAGTCTGCCGGAAAGTCCGGTCGTGTGTACACGGCATTAGAAATATATTTACCTAGAACAATGGTGACGTGTTCAATGTGTACTTATTTTATCCTGCAGCCCATTGAAATCTTTACATTTGGTAAGCAATATCTTTGCACTGGTCCTTCTTGTGCAGTTTATTCCATAGGCTTCTTTGGTTCCATCTCCCAAGTGACTTCAGAATTTGTGAAATTACTGTTCACACTTGGACAAAACAAATGGCTAGTAACACTTTATTCTTCATAACTTCCCTGTGTCAGAAATAGATTTCCAATGTCACTGCTGCAATTGAATACAGAAATGTTGAAATTTGAAAAGTTAAATTCAGCTACTAAAGGAGATTGTAACACTAGCCATGGACATAAAGTGGTGGCTGGATGATGAAATATTTTTATTTTCAGCAGGCACATTAACCACTGCCCTTATTTATGCATCTGTGTGACTAACATAAGGCTGCTAGCTGATGATTCCCAGCTATCAATGACCTTAGTGCATGTTGAGGTGTTCTGCTGATTGCCTAACTATCTATCTTCTGTTGCTGATAAAATCACATATTTCAGATAACAGATATCCCCTATCTATATCTACTATAGGGCAACGCTGTATCCTGGCCTAGGCCGACAAGGCCGAGGCCTAGGGCAGCACTTTGCAGGTGGGCAGCATGGAAAGAGTCCCCGCCGGCGTGCGCTACACTGTAATGCCCTGTACCGACGAAAAATGTGCGATCGGATTGTGTTGTCGGAATTTCCCACCGTGTGGGCTCCATCTGACTTTTTCCATCGGATCTAAAATTTTCCGACAACAAAATCCAATCGTTTAAATTCCGATCGTGTGTACACAAATCCGACGCACGAAGTGCCACGCATGCTCAGAATAAATTACGAGACAAAAGCTATTGGCTCCTGGCCTGTTTATAGTCCCGTCTAATTATTTTTATTTTTTTTCTAAACTGCCCCTTTAACCGTTTCCCGACCGGCGCACGACAATATACGTCGGCAGAATGGCACGGACAGGCAGGAGGGCGTATATATAAGTCCCTCCTTAATGCCGTCCGTGCCATCGGGAGCGTGCCGGTCAGGACCCCCGTGAGGCCGGTCGCGGGTCCCGCGGACTCGATCGCTGTGGGGACACCCGCGATCGTCTCACGGGAAGGCTGAATGGGGAGATGCGGAAATACACAGCATCTCCCCGTTCTGCCTAGCAACTAGTGACGCCGATCTCTGCTCCCTGTGATTGGAGCAGAGATCAGCATTCACTAGCTGACAGCCATGCCCCCCCACAGTAAGAAACACACCCCTAGGCATACTTAACCCAGCGCCAGACACAGTGCACTATGGGAAGCGGCACATCAATACAATCACGAGATTGCAGACGTGGCGCTTCATTTGCAGGCTTTTAACCCGCCTTGTAGCTTCCGCTCGTAGAACCACTGTGATTCTGCGGGCGGGAGCATTGTTGTTTAAATCTTGAATTTACTTCTGGGTTTCATGTAATAGACCACAGTAAGAAACACACCCCTAGGCATACTTAACCCCTACACTGCCCCCTTGTGGTTAACCCCTTCACTGCCAGTGTCATTTATACAGGAATCAATGCATTTAAATAGCATTGATTGCTGTATAAATGACAATGGTCCCAAAATTGTGTCAAAAATGTCCGATGTGTCCGCCATAATGTCGCAGTCACAATAAAAATCGCTGATCGCCGCCATTACTAATAAAAAAAAATTATTAATAAAAATGCTATAAAACTATCCCCTATCTTGTAAACGCTATAACTTCTGCGCAAACCAATTAATAATCGCTTATTGCGATTTTTTTTACCAAAAATATGTAGAAGAATACGTATCGGCCTAAACTGGGGAAAAAAATGTTTTTTTATATATTTTTGGGTGATATTTATTATAGCAAAAAATAAAAAAGAATGCTTTTTTTTTAAAATTGTCGCTCTTTTTTGTTTATAGTGCAAAAAATAAAAACCGCAGGGGCAATCAAATACCACCAAAAGAAAGCTCTATTTGTGGGAAAAAAAGGACGTCAATTTTGTTTGGGAGCCACGTCGCACGACCGCGCAATTGTCAGGTAAAGCGACGCAGTGCCGAATCCCAAAAAGGGGCCTGGTTCTTTGGCTGCAAATTGGTCCGGTCTGAAAGTGGTTAAAGCGGTTCTGCACTCATTTCATTTAGTAAATCTCTTTGCCTTCCAAATCAGGCAAAGAGTACTAAATGAAATGTTTTTTTTTTTTTTTTTTTTTTTTTACTTACCTTGTAATTGAAGACTTCCGGTCTTCTCCCTCTGCGGCGGCGGGCGGGGTCTTGCGTCGATCGTCGTCACGCCGCACTGTCTCCTGGGATCTGGTGTCATTGATCCCAGGAGCCAGTGCGGGCATCTTCCGAAATCTCGCGAGATTTCGGCCACATCTTCTGAAATCTCCCGAGATTTCGGCCGCATCTGCCGAAATCTCGTGAGATCTCGGCAGATGAGCCGTTACTGCGCACGCGCGAGTAACGGCAGTGCATGCTGGGCCATCTAAAGTCCCTGTGGGTGTTTCACATGCCCACAGGCAAGATGGCCCCCAGCACTAAAGAAGAAGACGAGGAACTTCATCGGACGAAAACCGGCGGCGATCGAGATGGAAGATGGAACAGGTGAGTCCCTAATAAAGGTAAGCACACTTTATATTACATCCTAAAAAAAAAAAAAATTTTTTTTCAGAGTGCAGAACCGCTTTAAGAAAAAAAAAAGTAATTTAATTAGGTGCACTGTGTTCGAGCGCCAGACACAGTGCACTATGGGAAGCGGCACATCAATACAATCAGGAGATTGCAGACGTGGCGCTTCATTTGCAGGCTTTTAACCCGCCTTGTAGCTTCCGCTCGTAGAACCACTGTGATTCTGCGGGCGGGAGCATTGTTGTTTAAATCTTGAATTTACTTCTGGGTTTCATGTAATAGACCAAAACTGGAAGTGACGTCATGTCGGCCACTCCGTTCTTCGGCTAGAGCGGAGCTGCTGGAAGCCAGGTAAGGAGATCTTGCGTACCATGCAGCATGATGTAAAAATACACTTTAAGTGTGGGATTCCTGCCAGGCTGCCACTGAAATGCTGAAGGACTAGTTTAAACTTTGTAATACTGTGTTTAATGGGGAGATAATGGCTCCAGGATTTATTTATTTGTAGGTGATGTTTAAGTAAAACTTGATAGAAAACCAAATCCTTCCTCAGGCCAGTCGCATACATCACAAGGATTTTAATTATTTTTTTTATTTTTTTTTCAAATAACGTTTTATTTCAAAAAGAATAAGACAGCAGAACATAGGTAAATATATGGTAGACATATGGTACATGGACATATACAGGGATGCATTTTTAAGCATGCTTATCAGGCAGACAGTAAAGAGTCTTCCTGCAGTGTTTGGCATCACATAGTTCAACAATAATACCCTTGCTTTGGGTTGTGTGTGTAGTGTATTGTACCTTGAGTCCAATGTCTTGATTAACTGTATGTAATTATCCAGATGGACAGAAAAAGAAAGAGGGAGGAAAAAAAAGAACAGGAGGGGGAGGGGGTCAAGGCAGACCATATTAGAAAGAATATGTGCATAGCTAAAAAGTACTAGAATACCTCTGTGTTTTGACCACCGGGTCATAACGGGTCCTCCCGAGAATGCCATCGCTCCCAGACACCATTGTGTTCGTCCAGTTTGTCCCGCAGCCTGGCTGTCATCTTCTCCATTAGTTCCACGTCTTTGACCCTAGCATAAAGGGCCTCTTGAGATGGGGGCACTGTTTTCTTCCAGTGGAGGGCTATTCCACAGGGCACCTCGCCGCCGTAAGAATGTGCCTAAGTAGTTTTTTGTGTGGTTTGGCTATTTTCGGTTGGGAGAGACCTAGCAAGAAGAGTTTCGGAGTCAAGGGTATGGGTGTTTCGAAGAGGCGAGTCAGCAGTTGCTGCGTGGAGGACCAGAACGGGACTATTAAGGGGCATGTCCAGTAAATGTGGAAGAGTGTGCCTCTGGTTTGCTGGCAACGCCAGCAGCGATCGGAGGTGGAGGGGTATATTTTGTGGAGTGTGTCTGGAGTCAGGTACCAGTAGAAGAGAATCTTATAGGTATTTTCCTTGTACAGGGTACACAGGGAGCTCTTGGCAGCCTGACTCCAGACCGCTCTCCAGGCCTCCTCCGGGATTTCTTCTGCCAGTTCTTTTTCCCATCGGAGCATGTATGTATGTTTGCCCTGAGTTTTTATGGAATGTTTATTAAGGATTCGATATATGTCAGATATCAGTCCTTTGTGCGATCTGCCCTCCAGTATGATTATTCAAACAGAGAGGGTGCAGAGAACTGCAGGTGTGGGGCTATAGTTTGGGCGTAGTGTCGTATCTGTAAATAGCTGTAAAATACTTGTCTGGGAAGGTCATGTTTGGATTGTAGTTCGGAGAACGGGAGCAGCTTGTGGGACTTGGGGTCCACCAGATGTCCATAGTGAAAGAGATTTCGTGAGGCCCAACGCCATGACATTTGATGG
The DNA here is from genome assembly GCA_028564925.1 of Lithobates sylvaticus. Taxonomy (NCBI): domain Eukaryota; kingdom Metazoa; phylum Chordata; class Amphibia; order Anura; family Ranidae; genus Lithobates; species Lithobates sylvaticus. The sequence continues at coordinate 374,500,876 of CM053026.1, read as the reverse complement.
GTGAGGCTAGCTGGCACCTCGGGATTGCACAAAAAGGAGGTCATTTAATTATTTTAATTGCAGATTCCTATCGTGTTCTGTTCTGTACATTCTAACATACCATTCCAGTGAGTTGCTGATAGAAAGTGCTAACTAGGACGATCTGCTTGCTTTAATCACATGACCCATCCTAATGTCGAAATAAACATCCCTGTAGAGTGTAGACGTTAAGAAGCCTTAGCCAGCATATATCCAAGATGAAAGGGTAACTCCAGCCTCTGTGGTGCATTGCAGTGCAAACGAGGCTCATAGAAAATGATCATTTACCCCTCCATCTCTCTCTCTCTCTGTGCAGTGTGAATTACAGTTTGTATGGCTGAAATCGCATCTCATTTGGACCAAAATGCTGCAGAACCCTTTTTTTTGTCCACAGTGGAATCGGATCGCGTGTTCAGACCCGTGCAATCCGATTCCATCAGATTTCACAGTTCATACTGCGTTCTGCAAACCAATTTGGGGGTGCCATTAACTTTATATTGACACCCGCAGCGGTTTGCAGAGAGCAGTGTAAACTGCCTGCGAATCAGATGCAATGTGAGAACAGGAATCGCTGTGGTTCCTGCATCACACCAGTGAGCCTAAAACTAATGTGAAAAAAAATTGGATCGCTTGTTACTTTTTAGCGATAGAATTCTTATTTTTTTTTATTTATGAGTGACAGTACTGCTGCAAAAGGTATATTTTGTCTAAAGCCCCATACACACGGTCGGATTTTCCGATGGATTCTGTCCTATCGGACAATGTTGTCGGAAATTCCCACCGTGTGTAGGCACCATCGGACAGTTTCCATCGGATTGTCCGACGGACAAAGTCCTATCTCCTGCTGGATAGATTTTTCGACAACAAAGTCCGATCACACCAAATCCGATCGTGTGTATCGAATTCCGACGGACAAAGTGCTACGCATGCTCAGATCACATTACAAGACCAAAGCTATTGGCTACTAGCCTCTACGTAGTCCCGTCGTACGCAACAAACGTCACCACGTTCAGAATGATCGGATTTTCCGACAACTTTGTCCGACAGTGTGTATGCAACACCAGTGTCGGACTAAATCCGTCGGACAAAATCCGATGGATTTGGTGGTCGGATTTTCCGACCGTGTGTATGGGGCTTAAGACCCCTTTCACACTGGGGCCGCCCGTGTGTTAGCGGTAAAGCGCTGCTCATTTCAGCGTCGCTTTTCGGACACTATCGGGGCGCTTTTAACCCCCGCTAGCGGCCGAAGAAGGGGTTAAAAACTACCATGTTGCGGCGCTATTGAAACACTTTTCAGGTGCTCTGGAAATTGCTTACACACAGCCTTTTTAAGAAATGCAATTCTGTACCTGCACTCCACTGGGTACTGCCCTCTAGGGAAAGGCGGAGAGCTAAGGAAGCTGCCTTCCCTTCCAGTGCTTCCACTTCACTTTACTGACTGAGCTCCTGCTGTGCCAATGTACAATGAACCCGAGGAAGCCATGGCGCTGCGACCGTGGAGGGGTTTGTTTGCCGCCCACCCCCAAAAAAAGTTTAACACCAGCCGCCACTGGTTCTAACCCTTTAGTACTGTATCCAAGACAAACAAAAATACAGCATTACAGTGGGTGGACTAAGGAATTTCTAGTCTGCACAATTCTTGGCATCGGGTCATGGTGTTCCTAAAACACCAGGCTATCAGTAACAAGGTAATTTTGGACAGTGTGCTACTATAGCAAAGCATGCATGAAAAACAAGAACACAGGCAGTTAGGCTGTTTCCCAGCATACATTTCAGTAGCTAGTTTGCAGTTTTAATATTAATATACAAATATGTCTTTTTTAATGTGCATACACATAATACATTTTTTTTACATATATTAAATAAAATAAAAGTTGATCTTCTTATCTTGCCAAATACCAGGAGAGTAAATAATTCAGTAAGTACCCATGTGCAGTGCTGCCATTAGTACATTCATTATTCATAAATATTAATACATTATTTACAGTTTATTAATATGAGATTACTTCATAATAATTACATTAGATACCAACTAATCAAAGAACAGAACTGTATCTACAGTATCAGAGTGAAATTAAAACAAATTGGATACTGACAAATCTTGAGCTCATAATAAGTTCAAGCTTGGGGAAACTTTGATTAGTGAGAGAAAATGAATGCTCTCGCAGGTCTGTCTTCTGAGTTAGGAAACTCCCTGCCACCTGGCAATACAATTATACTTGATTGAGAGCCAGCCTTTTATTATCATCACTGTTACAGAGTTCTAAGTCTCTGTTTTATTTTTTAAATATTATATTATGGTGGCACACACAAGAACACCCAAAACTCCAAAGTGGGCAGGAATTATGGCATGGAGAACTTACTACTGGACTCCCTTTATAAATAAAAATCCAGTGGGAAACTTGGTCCTCAGTCACCCTCTAAATTATAACCTGTTTTTTTTTTTGTTTTTTTTAATAGAATTTTTTTTCCATTCAACCCAGCTGGCTGAACGGAAAAAACTGAGAGGTTGCCCTACTAACTAAGCGATGTTAGTGCGGCAATCTCATCCGCTGTGCCTTTGTGTTCCGACAGAGGGACTCCCCCGCCAGAACACACTAATCAATGCTCACAGCCACTGGCTGCGAGCGGTGATCTGATGCTGGTTTTCCAGAACGTTCCTTCGTCAAAAGCCGGTTGTTAGATCAGTTTCTGTCAGACAGGATGCTGTACACACTGCCGGCGGTCGGCTGGTTTCTGTTGAACTGTCTGATATTTGGCCCATGTGTACCAGCCTTAAATGGAGAGTTTTTCGAGGATTTGGGGGGTCCCCCTGTCAGAACACAATAGAACAGCAGGGGATATCGCTGTACTAACATAGGATAGTTAGTACAGTGGCTCTTCCAGAGCTGTCAGTTTTTTTGTTCAGCTCTGCTGGGTTGAATGAAAAAAAAAAAAAACTACTAGTGTGTTCTAGTCTTAAGGCTTCCTAACTGCCTCAGTCTTGGCCTCTCTACTTACTGGGTTCTTCAGTCACCAGACTAAACGTCTGGTCTCATACTAATGGCTACACACTCAGCTTGGATACATCAATGTGGTCGGATGTGGACTACCTCTGTCCCATTAAACTCTAATGCCACGTACACACGTGCGGAGTTTTGCCGGCGGACTTAGTCCAGCAGACAATCCGCCGGACTTTCCAGCGGGGCTTCGCCGGACTTTCCGAGCGTGTGACTTGACCACACACGCACGGACTTCTCCGGCGGATAATCCGCCGGCCAAAAGTCTGCGGGACTTTTGAAAATGAACGGACTTGCCCACACACGGAGCAGTCCGTTCATTTAGAACGTAACTTCAGGTTACGTAGCTAGCGTAGGCAGTAAATGCCGCCGCGCTAGCTCCGTGACCTGCCATGGATTTAAGGGGACTCCCCACGCCGAAAAAACGGCGTGGGGGTTCCCCCCAAATCCATGTCAGACCCTCATCCGAGCACGCAGCCTGGCAGGCCATGAAAGGGGTGGGGACGAACGAGCGCCCCCCCTCCTGAGCCGTACCAGGCCGCGTGCCCTCAACATGGGGGGTGCCCTGGGGAAAGGGGGCTGTGCGGCCCCCCCACCCCAAAGCACCTTGTCCCCATGTTGATGAGGACAAGGGCCTCTTCCCGACAACCCTGGCCGTTGGCTGTCGGGGTCTGCGGGCGGGGGCTTATCGGAATCTGGGAGCCCCCTTTAATAAGGGGGCCCTCAGATCCCGGCCCCCCACCCTATGTGAATGAGTATGGGGTACGATGTACCCCTACCCATTCACCTAAGGTGTAAAATGTAAAGTACAAAAACACACACACTTTTGAAAAAATATTTTATTGCACTGCTCCGGGGGTCTTCTTCCGTCTTGGGGGTCTTCTCGCCGGACTCCTCCGCCATTTACCAAGCTCTTTTACCGAGCGGAGAAGTCCGGCTACCTTCTTCGTCGTCGCCGCCGTCGTCTGGGGGTCTTGATCCGCCTTCGGGGGTCTTCCGGGGTCTTCCGGGGGTCTCTTCTGTTCTTGCGGCGGTCGTCGTCTTCCGCGCCGCCGGCGCCTTCTGCTTCTTGTTCTTCTTCTTGTTCTTCTTCCGATGTTGACCCGTCGCTGTCTCTGCCCGGAATGCCAGAACCGCGCTGCGCTGGGACTTATATAGGGACATGGGGACAGGGTCACATGCTCATGTCACATGGTGACCCCGCCCCCTTGTGATGTCACAGTCCCAGCATCGTCCGGGACTGTGACATTGCAAGGGGGCGGGGTCACCATGTGACATGAGCATGTGACCCTGTCCCCATGTCCCTATATAAGTCCCAGCGCAGCGCGGTTCTGGCATTCCGGGCAGAGACAGCGACGGGTCAACATCGGAAGAAGAAGAAGAACAAGAAGAAGAACAAGAAGCAGAAGGCGCCGGCGGCGCGGAAGACGACGACTGCCGCAAGAACAGAAGAGACCCCCGGAAGACCCCCGAAGGCGGATCGAGACCCCCAGACGACGACGGCGACGACGACGAAGAAGGTAGCCGGCCTCCTCCGCTCGTGAAAGAGCTAGGTAAAAGAGCAGAAGAGAGCGGAGGAGTCCGGCGAGAAGACCCCCAAGACGGAAGAAGACCCCCGGAGCAGTGCAATAAAATATTTTTTCAAAAGTGTGTGTGTTTTTGTACTTTACATTTTACACCTTAGGTGAATGGGTAGGGGTACATCGTACCCCATACTCATTCACATAGGGTGGGGGGCCGGTATCTGGGGCCCCCTTATTAAAGGGGGCTCCCAGATTCCGATAAGCCCCCGCCCGCAGACCCCGACAACCAACGGCCAGGGTTGTCGTGAAGAGGCCCTTGTCCTCATCAACATGGGGACAAGGTGCTTTGGGGTGGGGGGGGCGCACGGCCCCCCTTTCCCCAGGGCACCCCCATGTTGAGGGCACGCGGCCTGGTACGGCTCAGGAGGGGGGGGCGCTCGTTCGTCCCCACCCCTTTCCTGGCCTGCCAGGCTGCGTGCTCGGATAAGGGTCTGACATGGATTTGGGTGGAACCCCCGCGCCGTTTTTCGGCGTGGGGAGTCCCTTTAAATCCATGCCAGCTTACGGAGCTAGCGCGGCGGCATTTACTGCCTACGCTAGCTACGTAACCTGAAGTCACGTGCTAAATGAACGGACTTGCCGACGAGCGGCAAGTCCGTTCATTTAAAAAGTCCGGCGGACTAGCCTACTAACGGCGGGATTGTCCGCCGGACTGCCAAGTCCAGCGGATAGTTTTAAAACAAAACTTAAAACTTTGGTCCGCCGGACTTTGGCGCCAAAAAGTCCGCCGACGCCCACACACGAGGGGATTGTCCTCTGGACTTGAGTCCAGAGGATAATCCCGCGGGATTGTCCCTTCGTGTGTACGCGGCATAAGACATCAGTCTGGCTCAGTAACTTACCTGCAAAGGTTAGATAGGCCTGAAGGTTAGATAGGCCTGTTATGTGCCCCCCACATATCATGCTTCAAGCTGCTTTCGCAGCACACAGTAACAGGGAGTAACTAGAGAATACATTCTTTTGTGGACAACACCTACTTGTCTCCAATCAGTTTCACCCCTGTTCGGGGACCCTTTTCCTGCTGAAGCAGACAATATCTTTGCATAGTGACAGAATATATATACAAAATTACCAAAAGTATTGGGACACCTGCCTTTACATGCACATAAATATTAATGGCATCCCAATCTTAGTACATAGGGTTCAATATTGAGTCGACCCACCCTTTACAGCTATAACAGTTTCTACTCTTTTGGGAAGGCTGTCCACAAGGTTTAGGAGTGTTTCTATGGGAATATTTAACCATTCTTCTAGAAGCACATTTGTGAGGTCAGGCAGTGATGTGGATGAGAAGGCATGGCTCGCAGTCTCCGTTCTAATTTATCCCAAAGGTGTTCTATCAGGTTGAGGTCAGGGCTCTGTGCAGGCCAGTCAAGTTCCTCCACCCCAAACTCGCTCATCCATGTTTTTAAGGGACCTTGCTTTGTGCACTGGTCAGAATTATTTGGTGTAAGAGGGGTTATGGTGTGGCGTTGTTTTTCAAGGTTTGGGCTTGGCCCCTTAGTTCCAGTGAAGAGAACTCTTAAGGTGTCAGCATACCAAGACATTTTGGACAATTTCATGCTCCCAACGTTGTGGGAACAGTTTGGGGATGGCATGACTGCGCACCAGTGCACAAAGCAAGATCCAAAAAGACATGGATGAGTTAGTCTGGGGTTAAGGAACTTGACTAAATAGTGGTCAAATCTTCCTATAGACACACTCTTAACCTTGTGGACAGCCTTCCCAGTTGAAGATGTTATAGCTGCAAATGGTGGGCCAACTCAATATTGAACCCTACGGACTAAGACTGGAATGCTATTAAAATCTATGTGCGTGTAAAGGCAGGCGTCCCAATACTTTTTGGTAATATAGTGTATATATTTCTCCAGCACTGGTTCTGTATGTACTGCAGCTTCTGATTCAGTTGGAGCTACTAACTGTGCTATTGGTTGCTCAACAACTCCAGGGAGCACACGGGAAAGGTGGTACTTGCTGTTCTTGCCCAGTGAGTTTTGACTCGGTTGCGCCTCCACGGCTAGACTCGATCGTCCATGAGTGCTGCCCACCTTGCTCATTCAGATCATTTTCAGCTGGGAGCACACTGCCTGAATCTGGGGAGCTGAACCTGGAAGCTGTTTGAGAGATGGCCTGCTCCATCATGGATCAAAAGTTGAGGGCCTCCTGCTAAAATATAATGTTTCTTCATCTGGATTGTAGCTGAAAATTTTTTAATGTTTTCTGCAGGGAAAATCCTGCGTTGGGCCTCAAAGCTTATTACCATACTTCAGCACTGTGAAATGTCTAACATTTGCTGCAGAGTAAATCATGGCCTGTATCTTCATGTTTACAGCCTATTCTGGTGCTTTGGCTCTATAAAGATGCCAATGTTTCCACAGCTGGGCCTCATTTGCCAAATTTGAAATGTTTGCTGTAGGTAAATTCTATTACTGGTTCATAATATTTCACAGTTTTTATCCTCTCTACTTTGCGTACTATGCTGAAGCAAAGAAATGAAAGGTTTGCATCCGTGTACCTGTTGTATCCCCTGGAAGGCAAACAAGAGTCCATTAAGGTATGACAGTAGAAGACCTTTTCCAAAGGTGAGAGTCATTTTTTCTTTGGGCATTGGATTTAGGAGCTGGAAATATATGCGAAAAAGGTGGAGCGGCAAAGACAACATGAATATCTACATTTTGTGATGTTGCACTTTCAAACGGATTAATTAATCATGTTATGCACTGGAAAATCTGAGGATATTGTGTTATACATAATAATGAGGATCACATTATTCATTATATCCTAAATGGTTATTTTGCACTCGGCACTCAGCAGAAAAAAAAAAAACAACAAAAAGGTCCTCTTCACAAGATCCCACCATAGCAGAAATTATTCCCCAAGGAAGAGCTCCTCTCCACAAGGTTACCCTCACAGCAGAAATTACCCCCAGCAAAGAGCTTCTCAAATCACAGCCCAGTACAGAGCTCTGTGCCACAAGAACCCCCTCCATCCTAAACAGAATCACCCCTTCTAGCAAAGAGCTCTCTCCCACCCTAATGGCAAAAGATATACCCCACAACAAAGAGCTCACCCCACAAGACCCCCCCCCCCCCCCCCCTGCACAACAGAATCACCTGCCAACAAAAAGCTTATAGCAGAATCATCTCTAGAAAAAGTTTTTTGCCACAAAACCCCCACAGGATAATCACCCCCTAGCAAAGAGCTCCTTGCTACAAGGGCGCCCCGAAGCAGAATCGCCTCTCTAGCAAATATCTCCTCTCCAGCAGATACCCACACTAAGAAATCACTTCTCCCCCAGCAAAAAGTTTCTCCCCCCAAGATTTTCCCAAAGGAGAATCATTCCCCGCTTCCAAAGATCTCTTTCCCACAAGACTCCCCACAGTAGAATCATGCCCCCAGCAAAGATATTCTCCTCATCAGATTCCCCCCGCCTCAGAAGTCACTCCTCCCCTAGCAAAAATTTCCTCTTCAAAAAAAAAACTCCCCATAACAGAATCACCCCCCCCCCCCCTTGCAAATAGTTCCCCTCCCAAAAAAAAAAAACACAATGGAATCACTCCCTTAGCTCCAGATCCTCCCACAGCAAAAATTCCTGCCCACAAGACACCCCCCCCACCCACACACACACGCACAGAAGAATTACACCCTCAACAAAAAAATCCCCTTCCCAGAATTCACCGTCCAACTTACAGACCTCACTTTCTTCTGGTGGTATTTGATCACCTCTGGGTTTTTTTATTTTTTGCGCTATAAATGAAGAAAGACCGAAAATTTTGAAAAATAATTTTTTTTTCTTTGTTTCTGTGATAAAATTTTGCAAATTATTAATTTTTCAGAGAATATCACCTTGGAGAGCCTTCACTTACAACTTGACCTGCCGTGTTACCCTTGTAGTAGTGGCTTTACTTCATACTCCCTATGTACTTTACTGATCCTAGTTCTTTTATACGCCAGGAACCCATTTAAATGACTTCAGGATGGTTGGTGCAACTTTTACTTGAAACATACTGATGATACATTTCATTGTGAACATATAAAACAGCACATCCCTAACTAACTCTATTAGGCTGCCCAGGCATACCTCCACAAGGTAGTAGTGCATGCTTGGTGTTCTCCAGGGACTGGTGGATCTCCTTATTCCTGGTGTCTTTCGACTTTCTGCAAGTCACAGCAGCTCTCCTCCAGACTCCGCAGCAGTCATGGCATTTCTTCTTGCACAGGCTCAAAAAGACTCCGGAATCCCAGCCTTTCACCATATTTATATTACTGGGCGGATAGGCTGAGTCCAAAAAGCTTGGGAACAGAGGTGCAGCACATTAAAGTGGAGTTCCACCCATTAAAAAAAGTGTAGCTGCTGACTTTTATTAATCGGACACTCACCTGTCCCATGGTCCAGCAATGCGGGCGAACAAAGCCCTGCTCCTCTCCCCCTCCTCTCTGCGGCGCCGGCATTGTCACTGTGGGCACCTGGCTGTAGCTTCACAGCCGGGTATGCACTGCGCATGTGCGAGCCACGCTGCGCACTGTGACTGGCCGGGCAATTATCTGGGACCTGTGACGCGTCCCAGATGATTGCCAAGAGAGAGGGGGGAGAGGTGAACTTTTTTTTTTTTTTAATTATCAGTCTTTTTTTTTTATAGCGCAAAAAATAAAAACCGCAGAGGTGATCAAGTACCACCAAAATAAAGCTCTAATTGTGGGGAAAAAAAGGACATTTTGTTTGGGTACAATGTCGCACGACCGTCCAATTGTCAGTTAAAGCGACGCAGTGCCATATCGCAAAAAATGGCCTGGTCATTAAGGGGGTAAATCCTTCTGGGGTTAGTAGTTAAAACTGCCATCCCCCTGAGGAAAACCTAATTAATCAAAATGCATCGGGGCTCTGGATATGTGTAAAGGACATTGCGTTTTCACGCCATTCTTCCATCATCATCAGTGATGAAATGTTATGATTATTATTATTATTCACGATTTATATAGCGCCAAGTTTACGTATTGCTTTACAGGGGACATAGGGGGACAACACAATTACAGTACAATACAAAAGGTACAGGAGGGCCCTGCTCGTAGAGCTTACATTCTAAAGGGAGGGGGTGGTGGTAAAGCAAAGGATTTGTCAAAAACTGCCCTTTGTGTTTATTACTTTTTGCCACTTTTTTGGTAAATGGTTAAGGGTACTATGTGCCTGATATTCATTCACATAGGGGGGGCTGGGATCTGGGGGCCCCCTTGTTAAAGGAGGCTTCTTGATTCCTTTAAGCCCTCTGTCCGCAGATCCCGATAACCACAGCCCAGGGTTGTTGGGAAGAGGCCCCTGTTCCCATCAACATGGGGACAAGGGGCTTTGGGGCGGGGCCATAGCAAGCTGCTTGCTGTGGGGGCACTGAACAGGAGGGAGGGGCCAGGAGCACAGAAGAGGGACCTGAGAAGAGGAGGATCCAGGCTGCACTGTGCAAATCCACTGCAACAGAGCAGGTAAGTATAACATGTTTGTTATTTTTATAGGAAGAAAAACAAACCTTTACAATCACTTTAAATTAATTTATTTTCCTCAAAATTCTACCAAAAAATACCCCATAATGACAAAACGTGAAAGAAGTTTGTTTGAAATCTTTGCAAATTTATGAACATAAGTAATCACAGCCTTTGCTCAATACTTTGTTGAAGCACCTTTGGCACCAATTACATTACCATTTTAAGATCTCTTGAGAGATGTTCAATCAGGTTCAAGTCTGGGCTCTGTTATCTTGGCTGTGTGCTTAGGGTCGTTGTCCTGTTGGAAGATGAACCTTCACCCGTCTGAGGTCCAGAGCACTCTGGAGCAGGTTTTCTTCAAGGATGTCTCTGTACATTGCTGAATTCATCTTTCCCTCGATCCTGACTAGTCTCCCAGTTCCTACCGCTAAAAAAACTATCTCCAAAACATGATGCCGACACCACCATGCTTCACTGTAGGGATTCTATTGGCCAGGTGATAAGCGATACATGGTCTCCTCCAGACATGACGCTTGCCATTCAGGCCAAAGAGTTCAATCTTTGTTTCATCTGACCAGAGAATTTTGTTTCCCCTGGGCTGGGAGTCCTTCAGGTGCCTTTTGGCAAACTCCAGGTGGGCTGCCATGTGCCTTTTGCTGAGGAGTGGCTTTTGTCTGGCCACTCTTCCATACAGGCCTTATTGGTGGAATGATGCAGAGTTGTTCTCCTCTATCCACAGAGAAACACTGGCGCTCTGTCAGAGTGACCATTGGGTTCTTGGTCACCTTTCTGACTAAGGCCCTTCTCCCCCGACAGCTCAGATTGGCCGGGCGGCCTGCTCTAGGAAGAGTCCTGGTGGTTCGAAACGTCATTTACAGATGGAGGCCACTGTGCTCATTGGGACAGAAATATTTCTGTACCCTTTCCCAGATCTGTGCCTCTATACAATCCTGTCTTGGAGGTCTACAGACAATTCCTTGGACATTATGGCTTGGTTTTTGCTCTGACATGCACTGTTACCTGTGGGACCTTATATAGACAGGTGTGTGCCTTTCCAAATCATGTCCAATCAATGGAATTGACCACAGGTGGACTCCAATCAAGTTGTAGAAACATCTCAAGGATGATCAATGGAAACAAGATGCACCTGAGCTCAATTTTGTCATGGCAAAGGCTGTAAATACTTACAATATGTACATGTGATTTTTTTTCTTAATAAATTTGCAAAGATTTCAAACAAACTTCTTTCACGTTGTAATTATGGGAATTGTTTGTAGAATTTTGAGGAAAATAATGAATTGAATCCATTTTGGAATAAGGCTGTAACATAACAAAATGTGGAAAAAGTGAAGCGCTGTGAATACTTTCTGGATGTACTGTATGTGCATGGGAAAACAAATTTTATCACTGACTCTTTAACTAGTGTCCAAATTGCACGTTTCAGAGAGCTTCTTCCGAATGCAGATCTGGTGGGACTCTCTTGCCCAAGTCATCTTTGGAACTTAACTGCTTGCCAACCAGCTGCCGTCATTATACTGCGGCAAGGTGGCACAATCCTGCAAATTGCCATAGGTGTACGTCTGTCTCGGGAACTCGCCTTTGTGAGCGGTGTGCGTTCCCATTGGTCAGCGGAGGAGCTAATCAGCGGGTCTGGTGGACTCGTTGTTCGCCGGCCATCCGCTATCGTTCCCTGCAGTGACAGAACGGGGATCTGCCTATGTAAACAAGACAGGGGAGATCACACAGATCCTGTCTTTCTGCTAATCAGGAAGATGGATCTGTGTTTCTCCAGTCACACAGTCCCCCCATACAGTTAGAAAACACCTGCAGGAAACACATTTAACCCCTTGATCGCCCCTGATGTTAACTCCTTCTCTGCCAGTGTCATTAGTACAATAACAGTGCATATACTGGTTCCCAAAAAAGTGTCAAATGTCAGTTAGGTGTCCGATCTGTAATGTCGCAATCCTGCTAAAAGACACTGGTCGCTGCCATTACTAGTAAAAAATAAAAAAATAAAAATAATAAAAATGCCATAAATCTATCCCCTATTTTGTAGATGCAATAACTTTTGCGCAAACCAATCAATATACGCTTATTGGGATTTTTTTTAACAAACATATGTAGCAGAATACATATCGGCCTAAACTGATAAATGAATTCGTTTTTTTTACATTTTTTTTTTTTTGGAAAGGTTTTATAGAAGAAAGTAAAAATAAAAAATATATTTTTTTTTTTCACAATTGTCACCCTTTTTTGTTTATAGCACAAAAAATAAAAACTGCAGAGGTGATCAAATACCACCAAAAGAAAGCTCTGTTTGTGGGGAAAAAAGGACATCAATTTTGTTTGGGTACAGCGTTGCATGACCACGCAATTGACGGTTAAAGCGTCGCAGTGCCGTATCACATGGCCTGGTTAGGATTGGGTAAATCCTTCCTTCCTAGTTTTTTTTCTCTGATAGCAAGCTTTTAAGAGGTATAGAAGGGCCAATTTTTTTCCGGATACTTGTAGGCCCATCTCGTTAGATGCATTAAAGAGGCTTTGTTTGCCCACTTCTTCTGTCTGCTACTCAGCATATGAAGTGTTGCTGTTTTCTTCAGCTTTTATTATGTTTTTTTTTCTGCGCTTCATATCTCCGAGTTGGTGTCTGTCAGAAGAGTTGGCCAGTCAGGCCTTATGTTTAGTGATGATGTTCTTGACTCTTCAAGGTTTGATTTCAACAGCCTACAACTGATCAATTCTCCAAAGGTCAATGGCTTAGTGATACTAAAGCCTCCCTTTTTTTTTTTGTTAAAATAACAAACATGTTATACTTACCTGCTATACTTACCTGCTCTGTGCAGTGGTTTTGCACAGAGCGGCACAGATCCTGCTCTGCTTGGGTCCCTCTTTAGTGCTCCTGGCCCCTACCTCCTGTTGTGTTCCCCCACAGCAAGCATCTTGCTATAGGGGCACCCAAACCAAGCCACATTCAGACATGGCCTTTCTCTCCTCATTGGCTGATTGACTTTGATTGACAGCAGCAGGGAGCAAATTACACCATGCTGCTGTCTCAGCCAATGAGGAGGGGAGTCTCGGGCAGCCGAGACACTCCAACATCGCTGGATCTAGATGGGGCTCTGGTAAGTATTAGAGGGGCTGAGGGGGGCTGCTGCCCACTGAAGGTTTTTTATCCTAATACATAGAATGCATTAAGATAATAAAAAAACTTCTGCATTTTACAGCCACTTTAATCTAGCTGCTTATAGGTATCCTATCATATATTCTCATATAGTGATTTCTAAGTATTTGTCTATTAGACCTAATGGTCAGGGTACTTTTTTTGTTCATAAGGATCTTTCTTCTTTGACAAAATTAAAATTTTCTTCTGTATCTCAACGGAATCTCAACGGTTTAATCTGTATGTACGACCTACTGCAACTTATCTTTTACATTTTCTTTCTGTGAGATTTTCAGTTTGGAGTCTTGGACATTATTTCATTCACTGGCCTCGGAAACGGGCATCTCAGCATTGTTCTGAAAATGTATCTTTGCATGCTGATCAGTTTCATGTTTTCCGGAAGGATATTCAAGGTTTGCAATGGCCTAAGGCCCCTTTCACACTGGGGCGGGAGCCGCGGCGACGGTAAAGCAGCGCTATATTTAGCGCTGCTTTACCGTCGTTTTAGCCGCGGTATTCGGCTTAAACCCCCGCTAGCGGCCAAAACCCCCGTAGCGGCGCTTTGCAGCGGTATTGCCTTATAAACGCCCCAATGTGAAAGGGGCCTAACCTTATTTTTCTAGGTTGTCGCAAGTTTGGCCATCTCCATCTATTTTGATTTTTCATTTAGGTGGAAATATCAGCAAATTGAAAACTTTGGACTTAACCACTTGCCAATTGCTGCACGCCGATTTACGTCGACAGAATGGCACAAGGGCATACCCATACGCCCCTTTGAATTTACCGCCTAGCGGGTCCCACAAACTCTATGTTTGCCGGCGGCCCGCAAATCCAGTGAGGAGAGGCAGAACGGGGAGATGCTTATGTAAACAATATTGCTTTTTTTTTTCAAAATTGTCTGTCCTTTTTTGTTTATCAAAATAAACTGGTATGAAAATCGCTCGCCCTCCTACTATTCCACACCACCACTGCGCACAAAGAAAAATTAATTAAACACCTATGTGTATAAAAATAAACTAAGCAGCTACTTAAATAGATAAATAATGTAAAGTGATTTTAAATGAATAAAAACAGTAGCGCTAATAATCACAGTGTCTGTGAATAAACTAAATATTTAACCTGTGTAAACAATACTGAAAAATATGTATAAACAGTGCTAAAAAAACAACACAATTAATCACCTATATACATAAAGTGAAAAATTAAAATGAAAAATTAAACTCCAATGATTAAGCCACTTCGGTGAAACATGTCTGGGTATGGTTACATGGCAACTGTGAGGAGCATTTAACATTCAACGTTCCAGTTACTGGGTGTGCTGTGCCGTGTGAAGTGAAAGAGAAAGGAGACAGCGTGGAGGGTGAGACATATTGGTATTAACGCCGGGTCCGCCGAGACCATAATATATCGGGTCACCACTGCTGGGTCCTTGTTTCCTGTTGAAAAGTTATGCTGAAGTGCCTTATTTTTATATGAAGGATGTGAGTACAATGGTTGAGGAATTTTGTGTGCTGTTGAAATAAATGGTTTACTCTACTTCACTATTGGAAGCATCTCTTTTTTTCCTTATATGTGGAGTGCAATTATCTAACATTCTGTCTGGATCCATCTGTGACCCATGTGGAGCTATTAAGCGAGTTGGCCGAGCATGAGAGTGCAAGGCATATACTGCTGGTGAGTGCGATTCTTTAGGGTGCGGTAGCACTGAACACAGGTGGTGTGGTGGAAGATATTTTTTTCAAGTCACTTCAAGAATTTTGTTTAAAGACACTTCAAAACTTTATTTGCTTCAGGATTTTTCATTCACTTTTCTGTCACTTTTTGAAACATTATCACTACAAGTAACAGTTTATGGACTTTTGTTTGGATTTGTTTCCCTTTTTTGGACACCTGCAAAAATATATAATCACACTTCACTTTAATTTTTCACTTTATGTATATAGGTGATTAATTGTGTTGTTTTTTTTTAGCACTGTTTATACATATTTTTCAGTATTGTTTACACAGGTTAAATATTTAGTTTATTCACAGACACTGTGATTATTAGCGCTACTGTTTATTCATTTAAAATCACTTTACACTTTTTTGTTTATAGAAATAAATAATCCTTTAAGGGCTGAAGTGGTTAATCGTTATGATTAAAACTGATTTACACCATTTTAAGATGCTATTTCCTAATGCTGTCAGAATTGTTTCGGAAATTGTCCCACACCTTCTAAGGCTTTCCTCTCCAGATCTTAAACCCCTGGAGAAGATTAGGAGGCGTATTAATCCTTTATGCCTTTGATCAATGGCTTTTCATTCCACCATGTTGATCTAGAAGGTTTTACTGGCCTTAATAGGCAAGATGGAATTCATTTGTCAGACATAGGCTTAGCTATCTACAATCTAGGTCTTCAAACTTGTATAGAAATGGCTTCAGGTTTAGGTGGGCCGATCCTTGGTTGCAACTAGTCTCGGCTGGAAGGATTTGCCCCCTTCCCGACAAGGCCATTTTTTGTGATACGGCACTGCATTTTAACTGACAACTGCGCTGTCGTGCGACGTTGTTACCAAACAAAATGTATGTCCTTTTTTTCCCCCACAAATAGAGCATTCTTTTGGTGGTATTTGATCACCTCTGCGGTTTTAAATTTTTGCGCTATAAACAAAAAAAAGTGACAATTTTGAAAAAAACATAATATTTTGTACTTTTTGCTATAATAATTATCCAAAAATAAGCTTATATTGATTGGTTTCAACAAAAGTTATAGCATCTACAAAATAGGGAATAGATTTATGGCATTTTTATTATTATTATTTTTTTATTAGTAATGGCAGTGATCTGCGGTATTGTGGTGGACAGATGGGACACTTTTGACACTTTTTTGGGATCATTTACGTTTATACAGCGCTAAAAATAGCCACTGATTGCTGTATAAATGTCACTGGCAGGGAAGGGGGTTAACACTAGGGGCAATCAAGGGGTTAATTGTGTTCCCTAGGTGTGTTATAACTGTGGGTGGGGCGATGGGATTGAGTAGGGGAGAAGAACGATCGTTGTTCCCACTTAGTAGGAGCACACGATCTGTCTCCTCTCCCCTGAGAGTACTGGGATTTGTGTGTTTATACACACACACAGATCCTGGTTCTCACGCTGTCCTGAGCGATGGGGGGTGCCCGGTGGTCATCGCGCCCACCGGGCACACGCATCGGCTCCGGGAACACCCTGCAGGCGCGCGTCTGCTACAGCGTCTTCAAAAGCCCTTTTACAGCCATGACAGCTCGCACAGCAGTGCCAACCTGCCGCAGTATAACTGCGGTGGCTGGTTGGGAAGGGGTTAATCTGGATTATATTTCACTTGAGCTCTGTGACTAAGCGATATTTGTTTAATTTTACTATATCTCAATGTTATTTGATTTAATAAAGATGTGTTCATTCATATTAAACCAATAAAAGTGCCGAGGCCATTTCTATGCCAAAATTATTTGTGTGTGTTTTCTCTATTCAACTTACCGTATATACTCGAGTATAAGCCGAGTTTTTCAGCACATTTTTTTGTGCTGAAAGTGCCCCCCTCGGCTTATACTCGAGTCAAGCACTTTTCTGCAGCAAAAAAAAAAATGTTCCAACCCGACTTTGGGGCCCCGTATCTCGGGGCCACTTGGGTCTAGGAGTCCCAAATTTGGTGTGCCAACCCAGTGGACCTAGCACTATTATAACATATCCAAATATGGGGTTCCTAGCACTATGTGGCCCCGAGATACGGGGCCCCAAAGTCGGTTCGGAAAATGTCATTCTGTGCTGCAGAAAAGTGCTTGACATTTTCTGACCCGAATTTGGGGCCCCATATCTCGGGGACACTTGGAGCTAGGAACCCCAAATTTGGCATTCAAACCCAGTTGAACTAGCACTACAACATATCCAAAGATGGAGTTCCTAGCACTAAGTGGCCCCGAGATACGGGGCCCCAAAGTCGGTTCGGAAAATGTCATTCTGTGCTGCAGAAAAGTGCTTGACATTTTCTGACCCGAATTTGGGGCCCCATATCTCGGGGACACTTGGTGCTAGGAACCCCAAATGTTGTATTCCAACTCAGTGGAATTAGCACTACAACATATCTAAAGATGGGGTTCCTAGCACTAAGTGACCCTGAGATACAGGGCCCCAAATCGGTCAACTGTGTCCATCTGCATGGGCACAGTGAGGCTGCAAATGGGCATCATTGACCCTCTTTTCCACTTACAGTAGCTGCGCATTTCTCACCCTAGGCTTATACTCGAGTCAATAAGTTTTCCCAGTTGTTTGTGGTAAAATTAGGTGCCTCGGCTTATATTCGGGTCGGCCTATACTCGAGTATATACGGGTAAGTATTTTCTTATGGTTATATCTGACATTTTTGAAGGGTGCAGCCTTCTGTCCCATGGAAGGGCCCACACACATGGGACAGAGGATACCGCATTATTAATTATAATAAAATATGTGTGTGTGTGTGTATACAGTATCTCACAAAAGTGAGTACACCCCTCACGGTTTGTAAATATTTTATTATATCTTTTTATGTGACAACACTGAATAAATTACACTGCTACAATGTAAAGTAGTGAGTGCTGTCCCCTCAAAATAACTCAACACACAGCCATTAATGTCTAAACTGCTGGCAACAAAAGTGAGTACACCCCTAAGTGAAACAAAGTGTCAATATATTGTGTGGCCACCATTATATTCCAGCACTGCCTTAACCCTCTTGGGCATGGAGTTCACCAGAGCTTCACAGGTTGCCACTGGAGTCCTCTTCCACTCCTCCATGACGACATCACGGAGCTGGTGGATGTTAGAAACCTTGCGCTGCTCTACCTTCCGCTTGAGGATGGCCCACAGATGCTTAATAGGGTTTAGGTCTGGAGACATGCTTGGCCAGTCCATGACCTTTACACTCAGCTTCTTTAGCAAGGCAGTGGTGGTCTTGGAGGTATGTTTAGGGTCATTATCACGTTGGAATACTGCCCCGCAGCCCAGTCTTCGAAGGGAGGGGATCATGCTCTGCTTCAGTATGTCACAGTACATGTTGGCATTCATGGTTCCCTCAATGAACTATAGCTCCCCAGTGCTGGAAGCACTCATGCAGCCCCAGACCATGACACTCCCACCACCATGCTTGACTGGAGGCAGGGCACACTTGTCTTTGTACTCCTCACCTGGTTGATGCCACACACGCTTGACACCATCTGAACTAAATAAGTTTATCTTGGCCTCATCAGACCACAGGACATGGTTCCAGTAATCCATGTCCTTAGTCTGCTTGTCTTCAGCAAACTGTTTGTGGGCTTTCTTGTGCATCATCTTTAGAAGAGTCTTCCTTCTGCGACAACAGCCATGCAGACCAATTTGATGCAGTGTGTGGCTTATGGTCTGAGCACTGACAGGGTGACCCCCCACGCCTTCAACCTCTGCAGCAATGCTGGCAGCACTCATACGTCTATTTCCCAAAGACAACCTCTGGATATGATTCTGAGCACGTGCACTCAACTTCTTTGGTCGACCATGGTGAGGCCTGTTCTGAGTGGAACCTGTCCTGTTAAACCTCTGTATGGTCTTGGCCACCATGCTGCAGCTCAGTTTCAGGGTCTTGGCAATCTTCAATCTTCTTATAGCCAAGGACATCTTTATGTAGAGCAACAATCTTTTTTTCAGATTCTCAGTGTTCTTTGCCTTGAGGTGCCATGTTGAACTTCCAGTGACCAGTATGAGAGAGAGAGCGATAACACCAAGTTTAACACACATGCTCCCCATTCACACCTGAGACCTTGTAACACTAAGGAGTCACATGACACCGGGAGGGAAAACGGCTAATTGGGCCCAATTTGGATATTTAGACTTAGGGGTGTACTCACTTATTCACTTTTGTTGCCAGCGGTTTAAACATTAATAGATGTGTGTTGAGTTATTTTGAGAGGACAGCAAATTGACACTGTTTTACAAGCTGTACATTCACTACTTTACATTGTAGAAAAGTGTAATTTCTTCAGTGTTGTCACATGAAAAGATATAATAAAATATTTACAAAAATGTGAGGAGTGTACTCACTTTTGTGAGAAACTGTATATGTATGTGCGTGTCTCTATCGCCCTCTCTCTATCATCTCTCTATTTTCTCTCTCTCCTGGGCTACTGGCCCTTTAGGATTTCAGCTCACCTGTCACATGGATTGTGGCGGGAAGGCTGAAGTCTGCGTGCCCCTTCTGGAACTTTTGGTACTCCTATATAAAGGGGTTTTGGCTGGGGTCTTTCACAGTTGATTGGCATCTGCCTGGCGAGCTCCCCTCCCTCCCACCCCTGTCCACAGGCACTTTATATGGTATGTCACCCTTGATTCAAGGGGGGACTTTGGTTATGCTTAATCTGGATTATATTTTGCTTGAGTTCTGTGACTAAGCAATATTTGTTTAATTTACTATATCTCAATGTTATTTGATTTCATAAAGATAGATTATTCATATTAAACCAGTAAAAGTGCCGTGGCCATTTCTATGCCAAAATTATATGTGTGTGTGTTTTTTCTATTTAACTTAAGTATTTCCTTATGGTTATATCTGAAGGTTTTTGACGGGTGCAGCCTTCTGTCCCATGGGTACACCTGTTCTGGTGACAACTGTCTAAGAGTAGAATTCCCTTTCACATTTTGTAGAGGTTTCCTCTTATCTTCATCTCTAGGATTCGGGTAGCAAAAAATATCCCTTCCCAACTCTATCCATAACTAAAAACAAAGGTTTCACTTTACATATATATATATAGAGTTTTACCATCTTTCACTGCATCGTTGGTATCATTCGAGAGGATGTTCATTCTTTGACATTGATTGCAGTATTCAACAGTGGAGAAGTTTTAATCTGAAAGCTAATGTGTCTAGTGCTGAAAATTATTGGATTTCCCAAATTAATATTTTACAGTCTAGCGGTTTTAATATAGTTTATTAGTAATGATTTTCTTCAAGGCTGCTTCAAATACGATATTACTATTGGTGTTATGATATTCTAAGCACTGTTTTCTCTTGACAAGCAACCATATAATTTCTCTTTTCTTTCCACTGTCCTCTTAAAACAAAAATATGATGGCTGGGGTTGGCTTTAAGAAAAGCTACAGAAGGTTGTAGTGTAGTGTAAAGTTACCAATCAGTTCTTGAATAGTTCCAAAGCTGTACAAATTTGGAAGAAGAGTTTCCTTCCTGATCATCTGTTTGGTGGTAGAGAAGGCATTATTTGGATATATCCACTGCTAAAATAAACAGAATATAGTGCACATTGTGTGTAAAAATGTACATAATAAACATTTCCCCCAAAGTGCAAAAAAATGAAATCAATGAATAAATATAATTACTAAACTATTAATTCATAAGCAAGTAAATTAAATTAGGGCGGAGCTAGCAAAGTGACATCAGCACGCATGGACAAGTTGACAGCAATTGCGGACGTGCATATCAGAGCTGTTTGCTTGTTAGATCGTTATATTCTATGTGCAACACCTTTTATTAATACATCTTTTAAATGCAGTATAGCACTGAGTTCTCTTCTTTGCTTTTAAAGAGGAAGTACAACCTGATGGGTTTTACTTGCTCTTTATTCCCCTGCAAAGTAAAAGCCTAATGGGCTAGTATGCATCGCATACTAGCCCATTATGTGCCACTTACCTGCAAACGAAGTCTGCAATGTCCTTGCTGGTGCCTGCATACATCTTCACCCCTCTTACTTCAGGGGCCGTGGACTCCGGCTCTCTGACTGGCCGAAGTTGCTTGATGTCACTTACGCGCGAAAGCCGACGGTCACAGCACGGGCCCTATAGAATCGTGCCCTTTCCTTAGTGCGCATGCAGCAATGACGTTAGTTTAGGAGATATTTCCAGTACTTACAGGTAAGCCTTATAGGCTTACCTGTAGATAAAAGCGGTCTGTAAGGGATTACAACCACTTTAATCCATGCATACGTGGGAGCTAGCTGGTGGAATATAGCATGACAAGTAGGGAAAGTGTCAGTCCAGACGGGATTACTTTTAAGTGCTGATGATCTCCTTATGTGAGAACCTTTTGGTCTGGTAAGCAGCCTGTTTGCTCTAAGGAGCACATTTGTGACACAAGCACTTTAAATCGTTTTCAGCACAGAGCACTTTTCTTTGCACTTGGATGGACTTCATTTGGACTTTTTTATTTTTATTTTTTTTACTTGCTTATGAATTAATAGTTTAGTAATTATATTTATTCACTAATTAAATTTTTTCACTTTATGGAAAATGTTTATTATGCACATTTTTACACATGATTTGCACTATAGTCTGTTATTTTAGCAGTGGATATATGACACATTAAGATATAAAATAATTTTATTTAGATTTTTTTTTTTTAAATCATATTATTTTTAAATCACATTATTTTTAAATCACATTATTTTTAAATCACATTATTTTTAAATCACATTTGAGGTGGTCCAGTATTCAGAAATATTGTTTAGTGAAGCAGTCTCGCCTTAATTGTGGCCGAGGACAAGTCCCATCAATTTTCTATTTAATTATTTGGATGTAGGAGGGTATTAGAGCCCAGGGTTTACATACAGCCACCTGGTCAAATCAGTAACACGCTGTGTCTTTACATTGGTAACGTCACATCCATCCCTGTATGGAAGTAAATGCTCAAATGTACAGTTGCCAATACACAGCTGCAGCCTGTCTTTGATTTGTACAAGCAGCTGTAGGCAAACACCTGTCATTTCCAAGCAGAGACCCCCACTGTGCTCCTTGGTTCCATCTACTAACCCATATGTCACTGCAGGACAGAGTTATGACTAAGGGGCTGATGGAAGGAACCACAGAGCGTAAAGGGGAACCAAGCATCTAACACTACCGGATTTGTGATGGATAGTGCACATTCCTTCGCAAGCTTATCTCTTCTAACAAAGTTTGTCAGTGCAGGAATTGGAACAGGAAAGTACATTGATTTACAAAGAGCTGCTGTTTTCCTTTTCTTAAACTAGTGATACATTTTGTTTTAAAGTCAAGTCCCAAGGCTAGTATCAACATTTTTTATTGCTCTTTATTGACACATGGAGGCCGTGGAAATAGTTTGTGTACACTTATGCCTATTTGTGGGAGGTCTCACAACCTGGCTGAGCCCCCAGGTCTGTTATTTGGCCCCGGGCAAGACAGATTGCTACTCCTGGCTTCTCTTTTCTCCCTTTGCTTCCTTTCTTCTTCACCTCTTCTTCCATCCTCTCCTTTCCCCCTCCCCTCCCCCTACCCAACTTATTCCTTTCCCATATCCTTTATGAAGTTCTGAGATACATCCCTTGTGGTTTCGATAGTTATCCAGTCTTTATATTTTGTCCATTTGGTTGCAGGCCCTGCCTGGGTCATTATGGTCTCCAGGTCCTTTCTGGCGACCCCGGTTTTCTTTTTTTTTCTTTTTTCATATTGAGCATAATTGCATTCTTTTTTTTTTAAACTAATTTTTATTGTACAAAAGGAAGTTATAACAACCAAAAACATCCGAGAGACATTCCAGTAAGGCACACCCGCCAATGCAACATATACAGCATGTTAAAGGATTGCAATTCTCTCATCCATACATATATAGCAAGTTTTTTTTTTTTTGAAAAAACATAGACAACCATCCCTGTCCCTTAAACTCCAACCCCTCCCACCCCCCTCCCCTTCGTCTCTATGCGTTCACTGCCCATTTATCAAATAACCCACGGTACTCTCTTGATTGAAGGAAAAATTACCAGAGCATACTGAAAGAGTGCTGCCCTGCGGTGACCATGTTTGTTATGTGGATAGCAACCTTTTTACTCTATACCTCTACAGTACCTTACATTCCATTGGAGCCTTCATAATTCAGTTTCCCGTAAAGGGTACATAGTTGGTGTCATTCATTCCTCCCCTTCCAGGGTATATTCAGACTCCACCCACCTAGACCACACCTTCCTAAATTTCTTAGGTGCCCCCCTAGCTTCATATGTCATTTTATACATTTGAACATCCGCATTAACCACCCTTAGCCACATTCCTATTGTCAGCTGCTCTTCATGAATCCACCTCCTGGCAACAAGTTTCCTTACTGCAAAATACAGGAGTCTGAGAAACAGTTTCGTATGAGCATTCATCTCCTCCTGGTCAAATACCCCCAGAAGGCATCTTAGGGGGGAACAAATATTCAGCAGATCAAATTGTTCTGAAATAAAGCCCGTGACCTGAGACCACAGTGGCCTAATCTTGACGCATTTCCACACCATGTGAAGAAAAGTGCCCTCCCCACTCATACACTTATGACATAACGCTGAGTCCCTTCTACGCATTTTATACAATCTCTGTGGGGTGCATAATTGCATTCTTATGCTGCAGTTCATCTGTACATGATGGAGGCTCTCATCTGCCACCTCTTTTTGAGACTTTTATGTTTTTTGTGGGTAGTCACTTGATTTGCAGATTGTCATTTCTTGGGTGCTCAGTGATGCAATGCAGACTTTATTGCATTGCCACTGATTTTTGCATGTCTGTCTACTCATGTGACCTTGTTATGCACTATTTTTGCACATGTTTTTAAAATGCAACTTCTTGTTTAAATGAATTACGAATAAAAAAACTTTTTTATTGCTGCTTGGATTCCTGTTCAAGAGATTTCTACTCAAATTTATTAGATCAGAAGTCTCCAAACTTTTTAAGCAAAGGGGCATTTTATTGTCCTTTAGGCTTTAGGGGGGTCAGACTGTGGTCAGTAGTAGTAAAAAAAGGCCCGGCATCAGTGCTCTATCATTTAATGGGAGGAATAGTTTCCCATCAATGGTGTCAGTAGTGGAATGGTGCCTCACTGGTACAACACGACTGTTGTACGACTATCATCCTACTTTGCCCTGCTAAATCTGTCCTACATCGGTACTACTTTGGTCCTACTTCCATCCGACTTGAATGAACAAGATAAGATTTTTCTCTGACTTTGCGATAGTACGACTTGTCCTTTGACCAATAAAAACAATCCCAGAGTGACATAAATAATTTTTACTGCTGCTGTAATCACCATGTTGGATGGTTACGACAAGGATCCTACTTTTATCCGACTTCAATGATATTCAATGGGCTGAAGTAGGACCAAAGTCGGACCACAGTAGTGCAGGAAGCATTTTCAAAGTTGGACCGACTCTTATCGGACCAGTTAAGACGGCATAGGGAATCATTGATTTGCACACGTCATGCGACATGCGATCCCAATGTTGGAGCGTTTGTCTTACCAGTGTGAACCCAGCCTCAAGGGCCAGATAAAGGCAAGCAAAAGGGCCACATCTGGCCCCCGGGCAGCAGTTTGGAGACCCCTGTTTTAGATTGTGTCAGACAGAAGATGCAAAAAATAACCTCTCTCCAATTCTAGTCTGATATGTCAGATAAAACAGTAATTTAAAGGAGATATTCCCCGTTGAAATTCTAGTATCACAAAGGAGATTGAAAGCCTCTGTCAGAAATATATCATTCCTCCTCTGGGTTCCACTCAGGGAGATTATCCCTCACTTCCTGTTCACGTGACAAATGCCAAACAAAACAGGAAATGAGAAATCTCCTCAATGTGGACATTGTGGGCAGTCAAAACAATCTGACAAAGATATCAAATTTAATAGGATACATAATACATATAGCACCAGATGGAACCAGTTCTTGTGGAAACTTATTCCACATTTTACAGCTCTTACTGAAAAGAACCCTTTTAACATGCAAATATTAAACCTTAACCTCTTGCGGTTGCATATCTTGTGTAGTTTTGCAAACTTTTTGCTGTAGGAATGATGCAAATCAAATCTAGCGGTGGAGACATACATATATTACACTTTTCAGCTGAAAATCATACATTTTTGTACAAGGTCAAGCAAATTTCTCATTCTTACTTATGTCTTTCTGGCCACTGATGAAAAGTCCTTTCACTGAAAGTGACAGTTCATCTTTATGTGAATCATTGAACCATTGAACTTATCATTTTCCTGGACTGGGCAGAAGAATAGGTGCAATGCATGTGTAGTAATTTTTTTTTTTTAAATGGGATTAAATGTTCGACCTATACTAGCAGCTACAAGTGTTGCTAGGCCTCTGCTAAATATAAGTATGTAGTGAAAACAGTTGCTATAGCATCAGTGCTATCACTACCTTTGTGCATTAGCATCCAATTATGCTGTTTATATTGCTCAAATACCCTTAACTACCAACCCACAAAGCCAGTCGCCAAGAAATGTTTACGTAATATGTATACATGGTTCCTTCTTTTGACTCTTTATGATGTACAATCTAGTTTATTTGTAAGAAAAATTACACATTTTAAACTGGGGCAAGCCATGCAACCGGATCCATTCAAAGTGCCTTTTCCAGGCCGAATTGAATGGTACCCGGGCCTCGTGTCTGAAAAAACAAGGTTTTGCCTGTAACGCTTCTCTTTTTTAGAGAGCTGCCACAAATGTGCCCATCAGATTGTATAGTGTAAGAATATGCTGAGTCATTCCTAAGCAACTCACTTGAGTCTGAGAACAGACGATTACAAGAATAAATATAAATGTACCCTCACATTAGCCACAAGTGAAGTACTACCAGGATACCTAGGATTGGGCAACTTCCAGAGTGCTACACAGTGCCAAAAACTGTGAATGTCTTATACCCCTGCACTTTCACCTCTTATCTTAATCATTGAGACTAAGATCATTATATTGGACTTTTACATTTTGATTTAATTATGTCTATTCACATTGGGAGATAGATAATTATTTTGCACATTTGTATATTTTTTTATGAATCATTTTTTTTGTATT
Organism: Lithobates sylvaticus; assembly: GCA_028564925.1. Lineage (NCBI taxonomy): Eukaryota > Metazoa > Chordata > Amphibia > Anura > Ranidae > Lithobates > Lithobates sylvaticus. The sequence goes on along the minus strand of CM053026.1, from coordinate 374,474,835 downwards.
TGCACGTATATTTTATTTTTTAGGAAGTTCCATTGCACTACTCTTATAAGGATTACTTGTATTTATTAAACTAAACACATTAACACACAAATAATTTTTAACACATTAGGTTTAATTTAAATGAACAGCGCCACACCTACTTCTCTTACCTATCTTTTGTCATTCATTTACCCCACTTAGGTGGGAGTAACCAGTAGGGGCAGCAGTTCTTTTTGACCTTCATTTTTTATACACACTTTTTCTTGCTGGTACTTAAATCTCCATTGCGCGGAATCACATTCTCTTTTTTTGCATTTTCTAGTGCCCATGAGCCGGCACCAAGCTTATACAGCAGTTAGAATGGATGAAGGTATCGCTGTGTGTTTCCTATACCGGCGTGCGCTACAAGCCTCGTTTTCACCCACCTTGAGGTTCAAACCTTGTTTTCGCCCGGCAGGAAGTGACATAGTACTACAATAGCAGCTTTCAAATATGTCCACTGCTGTGCACTATCAATCAAAGGTAAAGTAGACCTGATGGGGAACTGCTCTCAGGCTCCACCCATCCAGAGACAAGTCGTTTCCCAAATATGGGCTAATGACATTATCTGCATTCCCATTTAGCTTTTTGCCAGATAATCTCCTGGCTGACAGCTGAATAGGGCTGGGGATGCAGCTCTGTGTGAGAAGCTGACACATACTTGACCACAGACACTGAGCACAGACACTTACTTCTGGTGGAGTACTGGTGTCTCTCTGTACGCCAGCTCAGAGCTAGTCTTAATTATTGCCAGTTTCCTAATCTGAGAACTGGTAGTAATTCTTTAGGATTATGTTGATGTTATAGTGACAGATTGTTAAAATGGCAGTAGTATGAACTACCTGAATTTGCTGCATGTGTCAGTAATGTTACTGACATTGGTGCAAATGCTTGCCTGAATTAGGTGCAGGTAGTTTGGCTGTACTTCTCCTGTGGATCACAGGAGTGCAGTTCGCTCTGCACTCCTGTGACCCATTTTCAGCAGACAGCAGGCTGACGTTACAGAGCCGATCCAGGTTCGGGAAAGATTGCAATTATATGGTCAAAATCCGCTTTACATGCCTGGACCAGCACCCAGCTCAGCCTCTCAGCGAGTTGCTGAGAGCCTGAGCTGGCCACCTCTGCCCCCACCACAGCCCAGCGCTCCAATGGGCACTGGAAGGGCAGAGCAGAAAGTGGTGACTGACAGTCACCATCTCTACTCAGGGAGCTCTAAGAAACCAAGAGATTGGTGTTTGATCGCTCGGTTCTCAACCTTAGAGTCTGCGGGGAACCGATGCTGCATCTACCTATTTAAGTATGATTCTAAAATAAAAAAGTGCCTGCTCAGTAAGTTGGGCATTTACCCACCAGTTACCCACCATGAGCGTTGCCCATTGTGCCCATTTACCCACCATGAGCATTGAAAAAGGGGAGAGCTGGTGTAACAGTCATACACACGCACACCTACCGAATTGGCCTAGCCCTGTAAAATAATTTTTATACTGGTGTAGCAAGGTCTTTTACCTCTTTTGATCTGATGAGAACCTCCAAGGCCAAAGATAGCTGACATCCTTAAATATGTGGTGGGTTGTAAGGCATAGTGGGTGCAAAGATGGTAAAAGTCATTGGGCGCCAGACACTTCTTGAATGTAAAAGAGGTTTTATTTCTTTTGACAGTCCTTTTTATATATTTTGGGGGAAGGATGGTTAGGGCCAGGACATCCTTAGATAGTTGCAAACTTGATTGGCAGATTCAGAGACTTCAATAGGAGAGCGGCTGCACAGGGAAAGGCCTCAGCGAGGCGCCATTTCTGCACATGCAGGATTGCTGTCTCCTATAGTAACAGTCCTTTAACAGTTCCTAACTCAAACCTATCAGTTCTTTTAGCTCCACTACAACTGTTCCTTGTAGTTCTTCAATACTGAGCTCCTGGTCTCTCACTAGACCCTCTGATTCACTGACTATGAATACCTTGAGCTCCTCCATGGTTTGCGGTGGTATCCCCTCAAGCGTCACCCCCGATTCTTTGCTGGGTCGCTAGTTTGGCACTCCAGATACTCCTCAAGCTTCACCACTGCTAACCTGGCTTGGTCCCTGGCTTGACACACAGGGCTGCTCTGCAAGTGTCTCCTCCACTGGTTGGGTCCCTGACTTGATCACCGCCTGAAGTTTCCTGATTCTCCACTGTGCCTTTCGGTGAGAATATGATTCTGGTACTTGCTTCAGTTACTCACTGTGGTCCCTGGTAAAGGCGATTGGTCCCTTTGTGGCGACAGCTTCCCTTCTACCTCAGACCCCTACAGGTTCTCCGGCTGACAGAACGGTCACTTTTGGTTGGACTGCAAGCCGCAGTCCCAACCCTGCACTGCTCTCTTACTTCTGGACAGGCCCTCACGCAGCCTGGCAGCCAGATGCCCCCAGGATAGGCACAATCTCTGGCCTACTAGCCCGGGGCAGATGACACACATCCACCCAGATGGCAGTCCGGGTGGCACAGAACACAGATCACCTGACCTCGACCAAAATAACTACTCTTGGCAAGTAAATTTGTGAGGAGCTCCTTGACTAAACTCCAGGGTGCTACATCAGCTAACACTTTTATTTACTTTTTGGATAAAATCATATTCTTATACAGATGTAGAATGCACCTATCTAAAAGAACAATATGTTTACTTGATCTGCGATTATTCAGTTACTTTTGTTAAATATTTTCTGTTTCCTGCATGCATTATTATTTAAAATTGAATTTTTATTTATTGGTTCAAACATTTTGAAAAGCGTGTGGGAAGATGCTTGGCAGGGAGTTTTGGTACTCAGTTATTTTTGAGTCACTATTTCCACTAGTACATTTGAGTGGTCTGTGTGTATGTGTTGTCTGGTTTGTTGTTCACAGTGAGCACTATGATTTATGTTTTTACTCTGAGCCATACTGGATAAGGATAGGATAGCTTGACAGATTTTTCAAGCCAGTAACTCCTGTTGATGTAAAGTAGTGGTGACGGTTTGCCTTTTATAAACAAGTGTGTAATTGACCCCCTGCCACTTAAGAGGTCCAAGTCTGAAGGTGGGCAAGATTGGAGATATATGGGCACATGGTGCATGGTGAAGACAATTTGGGAACACACATAGATTATTGCATCATATATACGTTGGACTATACAAAGGAAGTAAAAAAACACAAATACCCATGCTAAATACAATCACAAAAGGTACCAATGATGGTAAAAGTGAAAGCTGCTGGCACAATTCTCCTGGTACAGAAAATAATCACAATATCATAAATCATAAGTGCAGTGCTAAAAGCTAGTATAAATAGTTCAAATACTAGAAAGATAAGTAAAAGATATATAAAGATATGTAAAAATAGTCCAATGAGTGCAGGTCCACACAAAGAAGTGCTGGGAAGGATCCGTCACCAGAGGGGAAAATTCCCACTGACTCTTACCCCAACAGATGGACCACTTAATCAAAAGTAGTCAACAGCGCTTATAAGTAATTCACTTCAGTCTCGCCATACACATGAAAAGATGAATTGTTGGAACACCAATAAGATCCTCCTTAAACAAGCTCTCATCGCATCAGATCATCATGAAAATAGGCATAAAGAAACCTTATTGCGCAGCATTACTGACGAGTACATTTATTAAAAGCACAGCAGTAGCCAGAATATTCACAAAGTAGCAAAAACAGATGTAAATCCAATTGACACAGACAATGTTTCCAACCGGTATGATGGCCGACTATTAAGCTTGGCAACATCATGTTGGACTATGTTTTGAACTTTTTATCATTTTGGAGGACTTGAATTATTCTTGTTCACTTTATTTATTGAATACTTTGTTAGAGGCATGAATCATTTTTTGGGTGCCGGCAGGCAAAATTTCATTTTGGTATAACTAGATGGCAGGGCAGTGTGCCACAGTCTGGTTTTATGGTGGCACTGTTAGATATCAGAGTTGAAGGCCTCTACCAAATTTAAAGGAGGAAAATAAATGAGTTGTAAACTTATAAGAGAGTAAGCGGGAGAAATTAAATCTTGAGTGGACATCTCTCCTTTGCAAAATTGGAAATAAGCACACAATAGGGCTGAGCCTGGAGGTATTTGTGCAGCTCTTGCAAATTACACAGTTGGCATGGTAAAGAAGTCTCTGGCATCCTACTGTGAAAATGGTAGAAACAGCACACATAGTATACAAAATAGGAGGAGAAAGAAACATTTTTCTATTATGGCCAGGCTTTATTTGACCTTCCTTTTTACTGACTTTTAGCACATCTGTAAGGCCCCTTTCACACTGGGGTGCTTTGCAGGCACTACCGTGCTAAAAATAGCACCTGCAAAGTGCCCTGAAACAGCCGATGCTGTGTCTCCAGTGTGAAAGCCCTGTGGGCTTTCACACTGGAGCTGTAGGAGCGGTATATTTACAGCTCCAAAAGTGCCACTTCCCATTGAAAACAATGGGGCATCGCTGCAAACCCGCCTGCAAAGTGCCACTGCAGTGCCACTTTGCGGGCGGTTTAAACCCTTTTTCGGCCACTAGCGGGGGTTAAAACCGCCCCGCTAGCGGCCGAATAGCGCCGCTAAAACGACAGTAAAGCGACGCTAAATATAGTGTTGCTTTACCGCCAGCGCCCACAACGCTTCAGTGTGAAAGTAGCCTTAGTAAAGTGTGAGCTCTTTCTTGTATTAAACTCAGTCTGCTGGGATATTGCATGCAGGGCTATTACTACTGCAGAGCAAGCTGATTATTTAATATCAAGTGGCACAAATTAGGTTTTCACTTTATTACCTAGACTTGTTAAAATGAATCATTCGTTTTAGTAGGGTAAGATTCAAGCAAACCTGTGGGGATTTTATTTTTTATTTTTTTAGCTTAAGTTACAATGCAGGCACCTCTAGGTACATGTTCCTCAGCGCATGGCAGCAGTTAAAATACACAAAAACATTCACTAGAAGAACCAAATGCAGTGTCGTTTATCCTCCATCTTTAAACCATTACACTATACTGTATTTATTACTACAATACTGGTGTGCTTTTAGAATAGCATGGTGCTTTGGTTTTGGTCTGACCTTTAAATGAAAAAAAAATACACTTTACACATTTGGTAAAGAATTACAGGACATGAAGTGCATTTAGAATTGTATAGCCTATGACAGCATTGTTGTTGATTGCCATATTTGACATTCATATTATCTGCAGGTGACAGTTGCATTTGCATGCTGTTTGTTTTGCTTGCAGACCTTTCACATTTAAGCATGTATTTTATTCTAAGTATAAACTTAGATCGCAGCTTCCTGCTTTGGTCCTGCAGGATTCTGTTTTCCAGGAGTGAATTTAGTTACAAAAGGCATGCTCCATCTCAGTACAGGAGATAAACACAGAAGGGCGCACCAGCCGAGCGCATTGTCTCACATAAACACTTTGCAAAGTCAACAGACACTGTACTGAGAAGGATCAAACAGTCAACGAAAATGCCTCCTGCACATGAATGTGGTAGCCTGGTACAAGTGTTGGAGATGAATTCACACAACAGGGATACACTTTAAGCTTTGCTGCCCTTTATGAGTGGGGATGTTCTGAAGTCACTACAAGAGATAAACACAGAAGGGCGCAACAGTCTAGTGCGTTATCCCACAAACACATTATCCCATTAACTACCTCAATACCAGGCATTTTCACTCCCTTCCTACCCAGACAAATTTTCAGCTTCCAGCGCTCTCACACTTTGAATGAGAATTACTCAGTTATGCAACACTGTACCGAAATCATTATTTTATTTTATCTTTTTTTCACACAAATAGAGCTTTCTTTTGGTGGTATTAAATCCCCACTGGAGTTATTTTTTGCGCTACAAATGAAAAAAAAAGATTTTTTTTTTTGAAAAAATTAGTTTTTACTAGTTTCCGTTATAAAGTTTTGCAAATAAGTAATTTTTCTTCATAAGTTTTGACTAAAATTTATACTGCTACATTTCTTTGGTAAAAATAACCCAAATCAGTGTATATAATTTGGTCAGTGTGAAAGTTATTGAGTCTACAAGCTATGGTACCAATCATTGAAAATTTATCACACCTGTTGTACTGGCGGCTCATTTCTTGAGGTCCTAACATGTCAAGACAGTACAAATATTCCCCAAATTACCCCTTTTTGGAAAGTAGACTGTCAAATGTATTTAGTAAGAGGCATGACAAGTTTTTTGAAGTTGTAATTTTTTTCCCACAATTCTTTGGAAAATGTATTTATTTATTAATTTTTTTTTTTTTCACCAAAATTTCATATTAAAGAGGAGTGCCCACTAAAAATTTTTTTTTTTAAAAGTCAGCAGCTACAAATACTGCAGCTGATGACTTTTAATAATCAGACACTTACCTGTCCCAGGGTACAGCGATGCGGGGGAACGAGGCCACCCCCCCTCGTTCCCCACTCCGCTCGCGGTGCCGGCATTCTTAATGTGGGCACCTGGCTTTGGCTTCATATCCACTTTAACAAGTTATTTTTCACACACAGCATAGGCATACTTGCAACTACACCCCAAAACACATTCTGCTACTCGTATGGTAATACCACATGTGTGAGCCTTTTTCACAGCCTGTCCACCTTCAGGCATTATCAACTTTAAGACCAGACCTTATTCTGCCACTTTTTGTTTACAAGTAAAAATCTGTAGTTTTGCTAGAAAATTACCCCCAAACATTATATATTTTTGTAGCAGAGGCCCTAGAGAATAAAATGGTGGGATTTGCAAATTTTTGTCACGTACCTGGTTTGTGAACCTGACGTGTAGAGGAGAGCCTCTCGTACCACACCGGCTTATGGGTCACTGAAGGTGAGACAGCAACCACAGAAGCACGGTGACGTAGGAGTGCCTGGGGTCAGTCCAGTAGTCATGAGAAAGCACGTCAGCAAAAGCTAGCGGGCTTAAAAAGAGGTTGGGACTTTATATGAAGCTCATGATTTGCAACACAACAGTGGGTGGGTTCATAAGTTGTTTAATAGCTCATATTGATACAAAAGTAACCAAAATAATTATATTGACACTTCACACAACATTTAGACTAAGTACTAGCACTGGGTACAGTGATCAACATACATATTGCTAATGTTATATGGCAAGACAGATATAATGGAAAATAGCAAATTATATCAATGAATATGAACAAAATTGCTAGATAAAACAAAGGGACCACCAATGACTGGATAAGTACACAGATATTGTACAATAATGCCTGCATGATCTTTGGCCTCAGGATTCCTGTAATGGTAGATAATCCATATAAAAGGTAAGAGGTGATTGGGGGGTATCAGGTAGCTCTACGCGTTTCGTGGTTCTGGACCACTCATCAGGAGAAGACACGCCATATTTCTAAAAATACAATGATATAATAGGTCAGCAAAATAATTAAAATAGGTATAGGAGATGCACACCGATCCTCCAGAAGGATCTCGGTACTCACTGAGATACATATGTTGGTGGGTGAAGGCCAGAAGGTGGGAAACCATCCAGAAATGTCGCAACCGGGAGCTGAGCCGCTGCGACCACACACAGGCGCCCACCGGGGGGACATAGAAACACGGGGCACCCTAGAGAGACAGGCGGTGAAAATGAAATGTGTGAAAAAATATATTGGGTAAAAATGTGATGGGGTGTCTGTGCAAAATATAAAAAGAAAAGTGGGGTCACAGTGGAGTCAAAAAAATGTCAAAATGGTCAAAAAAGTATGCAGGTGGCAGTAATGAAAAGTTACTTGAAAAAAGTGAACCTAAATTGTGAAAGAGTATAAAGTGTGAGGATGAGGGTTTTCACCCTGAGCGTGGTATCAATGTGCAGTGAAGTGCTAAAATGGGATCTAAGTGACTGGAAACTAGCAAAATTACCTGGTGCTGCAAGACAAGCATGTAGTGCCGTGTGAACCACCAGCCCGTACAATAAGGTGTCCCGAGTGTCACATCCCCCCAGAGCAAAAGAGGGCGCCCATAAATGGAAAGCCCGCCAACGACACGCACGCTGGGCAGAGAGGCGGGTGAGGGGCCAGGGACGGAAGCCGACATACTGTCAGCAACGGCCCAAGCCACCTCCACGCATTTAGACTAAGTACTAGCACTGGGTACAGTGATCAACATACATAATCTAAATGTTGTGTGAAGTGTAAATATAATTATTTTGGTTACTTTTGTATCAATATGAACTATTAAACAACTTATGAACCCACCCACTGTTGTGTTGCAAATCATGAGCTTCATATAAAGTCCCAACCTCTTTTTAAGCCCGCTAGCTTTTGCTGACGTGCTTTCTCATAACTAAATTGACAGGGATGGAAATACACGACCTTACCAGGCCGTACATTTCGCTCAAAGTCACAAATTCCCTTCCCCCCTTTTTTACATTCAACAGGGATGGAAGCTCTTGGTTTGCTCTATTTGCCTAATTTTGATTATCCTGCTCCGGATTGATCTTTTGTTAGTCTCGCCTGTTTTTATCGTTACTTTATTTAATTTTATTTGTTACCTATGTCACGCCATATTTCTGACCAATCATGGTCTAATAGTTAATTATTACTTTTTTACTTGATATCTACAGCTTATGGTTTAATTCCCTTGCTGTATGGGTTTGGTCCGTCTGTGGGGCCGTCTGGCCCTTGCGTGATCCGGGAGCTGCGATGGGCACTGTCGGGCCTTGGTCCCCCTCCCCTTCCCTCCTTGTGACATGGGTGGGGGCGTGGCTCCGCCACTGCGCATCGACGTCACGCCACCCGCGGCGGACGTGCAGCACCTCTCTTGGCGCGGGTATGCCCGCGGCGTTTGCTGTTTTCACACTCGCGGGCAGCGTGGAGGTGGCTTGGGCCTTTGCTGACAGTATGTCGGCTTCCGTCCCTGGCCCCTCCCCCGCCTCTCTGCCCAGCGCGCGTGTCGTTGGTGGGCTTTCCCGCGGCGGCGCCCATTTATGGGCGCCCTCTTTTGCTCTGGGGGGATGTGACACTCGGGACACCTTATTGTACGGGCTGGTGGTTCACACGGCACTACATGCTTGTCTTGCAGCACCAGGTAATTTTGCTAGTTTCCAGTCACTTAGATCCCATTTTAGCACTTCACTGCACATTGATACCACGCTCAGGGTGAAAACCCTCATCCCCACACTTTATACTCTTTCACAATTTAGGTTCACTTTTTTCAAGTAACTTTTCATTACTGCCACCTGCATACTTTTTAGACCATTTAGAATTTTTTTTGACTCCACTGTGACCCCACTTTTCTTTTTATATTTTGCACAGACACCCCATCACATTTTTACCCAATATATTTTTTCACACATTTCATTTTCACCGCCTGTCTCTCTAGGGTGCCCCGTGTTTCTATGTCCCCCCGGTGGGCGCCTGTGTGTGGTCGCTGCGGCTGTTTCGCCCGCCTCAGCTCCCGGTTGCGACATTTCTGGATGGTTTCCCACCTTCTGGCCTTCACCCACCAACATATGTATCTCAGTGAGTACCGAGATCCTTCTGGAGGATCGGTGTGCATCTCCTATACCTATTTTAATTATTTTGCTGACCTATTATATCATTGTATTTTTAGAAATATGGCGTGTCTGCTCCTGATGAGTGGTCCAAAACCACGAAACGCGTAGAGCTACCTGATACCCCCCAATCACCTCTTACCTTTTATATGGATTATCTACCATCACAGGAATCCTGAGGCCAAAGATCATGCAGGCATTATTGTACAATATCTGTGTACTTATCCAGTCATTGGTGGTCCCTTTGTTTTATCTAGCAATTCTGTTCATATTCATTGATATCATTTGCCTTTTTTCCATTATATCTGTCTTGCCATATAACATTAGCAATATGTATGTAGATCACTGTACCCAGTGCTAGTACTTAGTCTAAATGTTGTGTGAAGTGTCAATATAATAATTTTGGTTACTTTTGTATCAATATGAACTATTAAACAACTTATGAACCCACCCACTGTTGTGTTGCAAATCATGAACTTCATATAAAGTCCCAACCTCTTTTTAAGCCCGCTAGCTTTTGCTGACGTGCTTTCTCATAACTAAATTGACAAGGATGGAAATACACGACCTTACCAGGCCGTACATTTCGCTCAAAGTCCCAAATTCCCTTCCCCCCTTTTTTTCAGTCCAGTAGTCAGTATAGCTGGTTGTCCGTGGCCAGATGGCTGGCTGGTGATGGTTGGGCAAACCAGAGTTGTGGCAGGCTGGGATCGCAGCAGGAGCAGGAACCGGATGCAATTTGCAGAGCTGTGGCAGGCTGGATGAGTAGGTGCAGGGTCAGGCAACCCGGGTTGGTAACGTTCAGGCAGCTAAGCAGAGCAACAGGCAGAAAAGAAGTCCAAAACAAGCCGGGGTCAGGGTATCACTAACTGTTCCCACTAACAGTGTTAGTGGGAACAAGCCGGATCAAGATCAGTGGTCAGCACAGGTAACAGGTCAGAACACACAAAAGCTGCAGACCAAACAGCCAAGAGTCTAACCTCACCAGTTTAACCTCTTGCTTACTGGGCACCTAAACCCCCCCCCCCAATTATGGGGCAGCCAGGAAGCAAAGGAGGGACTGAGAGGCAGCCAGAGCAGCCGCCGACCATAGCTGGTGGACGGGAACACCTGAGCGTGACATCATACGATCGGGAACGCAGGTCCAAAATGAGGCTTGACCTTAAGAAGGGCCATGCCCCGATACACGTAGTCAAGACAACAGCTATCTTTCCTCTCTACTCTCCTCAGCTTGCCCTCCACCTGTTGTGCTTCACGCCTCGTTTTGGACCGGTGTTCCCTGATCGTATGACGTCATGTTCGGGTGTTCCCGTCCACCAGCTCCGGTTGGTGGCTGCTCCGGCTGCCTCTCTGTCCCTCCTTTGCTACCTGGCTGTCCCATCATTCAGGCTCCACATTGTCCATCTGGCTCTGCACACGCTGGCTTCCCTCCTCCTGGTGACAGCCAGGAACACATGACACATGAAGGTTTTGCCATCGCAGCAATGCCCCACCAAGCCAGTCCAAACCGACTGTTGCTTACGGTACTGTCACAGTGAGGAGCATGCTTTGCAGTTGTTCCATCCATGCAAAGAGATGTCTAGATAATTGTTGATCCCATCATATGTTATTAATAAATCGGCACATGCTTTTATCTCATTGAACGTTTTAATTATTTGACTGTTTGTCCTTTCAAGACTGTCCCGATTAGCGCTTTAAGTTGTGGTTGCTCCTGAATGTTTTGGCGTTATTATATGAAAACTCTGCTAGTGGCAAAAGAGATACCCAGTCATCCTGGGCAAAGGACATGAAAAACATTAGATGCATTGCTCCAGGGTTTGATTGGTCCTTTCTGTCTGCCCGTTGGTTTGGGGGTGGTAAGCTGAGGATAGAGAAAGCTCAATCTTTAAAGACCCACATAATGCCTTCCAAAACCTCAAAGTAAATTGGACTCCACGGTCTGACACAATGTTCATTGGAATGCCATGAAGTCTGATAACCTCCTTGATAAAGACCCGAGTGGTCTCAGCAGCGGATAGGGTACCCTTCAGGGGTAGCAAGTGTGCCATTTTTGATAAGCGGTCCACCACCAAAAATAGCAGAACAATCTTCAAATGGTGGAAGCTTGACAACAAAGTCCATGGCAATCATCTTCCAAGGCCTATCAGGTACAGTTAAGGGTCTGAGTAAGCCCCAAGCTTTATTTTGGGTGTTCTTGCTACAAATGCAGGTAGTGCATGCATTGACCTAAGCCTTGCAATCCTTCTCCATCCCAGGCCACCAGAATGTACGTTGTACCAATTCTAAGGTCTTGTGGATTCCGAAATGGCCTGCTAATGGGTGATCATGGCAGAACCCTAAGACAGTCGCTCAGGTGGTTTCTGGCACAAAGATTTGCTCCCCTTTCAATAGTACACCATTCTTTGTCTGCAATGTGACCCCTGGAGGACTGGATGTACCTGCTGAGGCTTGCTGCAATTGTTATAGTAGGCCTGACTGTAACAGAAGGAAACTTCCGGCTGGTAAGATGGTATCTGGTGAAGGCATGTCTTTTGGATCCTCAAACATGCGTGATAACGTGTCAGGTTTGGTGTTCTTTGATCCGGGTCTGTAAGTAATATAAAAAGAGAACCTTGAGAAAAGAGCACCCAGCAGGCCTGACGTGGATTGAGACGTTTTGCAGTTCGCAAATACTCAAGGTTCTTATGGTTTGTAAAGATTAGTATTGGATGAGTGGCTCCTTCCAGCAAATACCTCCATTCCTCTAATGCTGCTTTGATCGCCAGAAGATCCCGATCTCCCACGTCATAATTCTTTTCTGGTTGGGTAAGCTTTCGGTAAAAGAATGCGATCGGATGGATCACATCTTTGGGGTCCTGTCGCTGCGACAAGACTACTCCAACTGCGCTTTCTGATGCATCCACTTCTAAGATGTAAGACAGAGTGGAATCAGGATGACTTAGAACAGGGTGTAAAAAGTGTAAAAGAAAATTGCTGCGCTACTAGTGAAAAAATAATTATAAATGACGTAGTAAAAGCTGCCAGCACTAAACAAAAAGGCTAATTGTAAACAGAGAATGTGAAAGGAAGTGCAGCGCTTTGACTACATATAATTTCCAGAAATAAACTGGGTAATAAGTGAACACACACAACGATCAATTGTGCAAAATGTAAACTGGACTAATCAATAGATCCAGTGCTAGTATGAGATACCATAAGGTCAATACCTTATGGATCAAGTAAGTACCAACCAAGTTTAAAAAAACAAGGAATATACCATATATACGTGAGTATAAGCCGACTTTTTCAGCACATTTTTTTATGCTGAAAAAGCCCCCCTCAGCTTATACTCGAGTGAGGGTCTTAAATGTGGGTGCAGCCTCACTGTGCCCATCTGCAGCTGTACCTTTGATAACAAAAACAGAGGGTATCTCCCGCTGTGTCATGCAGTCTGTTCGGCGGCCTTCCACTGTAACAAAGCCCCACCTTCTCCTCATCTGTGATAGACGGAACACTGATACAATGCTTGGAAACAAAATCAGTGTTCCGTCTATGACAGACGAGGAGGAGGCGTGGCTTTGTTACAGTAGACGGCCGCCGAACAGACTGCATGATACAGCGGGAGACCCGCTGTTTTTGTTATCAAAGGTACAGCTGCAGATGGGCACAGTGAAGCTGCAGATGGGCACAGTGAGGCTGCAAATGGGCACAGTGAGGCTGCAGATGGGCACAGTGAGTGTCAGGTACTCACCAAGGCCGAGATGCTGAGAGCGGCTCTCCCTGCAGCTGAGTGCGCTCTACCCCTGAAGGTGGCACAGAGGGTATAGGGCACAGAGAGGCACGGTTCGCCAGCAGGTAGAAGAGGCTTGCGTGGAGATCTTCTGAAGGAGAGATGAACCGCGCAGGGTGGACTTGACACTGGACTGGATGAGAAGCCCGGCCGGGATCTGACACCTTGATCCGGAAATGGAGACTGGAGCAGGGTCTGAGGAGGAGGCCGAGGGTTAAACACAGGGATCAGGCAGCGGAGAAGTCCTTAAGCCAGCCGAGGGTCAAACACAGAGATCAGGCAAATAGAGAAGTCCTTTAAGCAAGCCGAGGGTCAAGTGTTGGAGAGATTCAGAGGAAGTCAGGGTCAATCCGGGTCACAACAGGCAAGCACAGGTACACAGAGCTTGGAACAGGAACACTTGAAGCTAAAAAGACAAACTAGAAATTAAGCAAGGGGCTGAACTGCCTTTTATAGGTCCACCAGGGGATCTCACGTTGTGCACGCTATGGCGTGCACGCGCCTGCGCCGATGCGCTGTATTGCGCACCCATATGCGCCGTATCACAACTCTGCCGCGCAGGCGCACAGGGAAGTGCTGATACTGGCAAGTTCATTTCTGCCATTCCTCTGACAGTACCCCTTCGGCTGCCCAATCTGGCCAACATTCCTGGGTATCTTCTGTGAAAGTCTTGTACCAAACGAGGAGCGTGTACATTGCTCGAAGGTTCCCAGGAATTATCTTCTGGGGGCTACCCTTTCCATTTAATGAGATACTGGATCCGTCCCCCCCTTTTTCTACAGTCCATTATTGCCTCCACTTCAAACTCATTTTCACCTTCAATTTCAACTGGTGGAGGCAGTAGCTCCTCTCTTCCTGAAAAAGGGCTGGGGACCACCGGCTTCAGTAAAAATGCATGGAACACAGGGTATATTTTGTAAGAACTGGGTAAAGCTAGTTTGAAGGCCACAGGATTAACCACTCTCTTTATTTCGAAGGGGCCAATAAATTTTAGGGCCCAATTTTCATGATGGACTGGGTAATTTGAGATTGATAGCGTATAGCCATACCTTGTCTCCACTCTTGAAGTTTGGGTTACTCCTTCTCCCCCTGTCATAATATTCCTTATAATTGTTTTTGTCTTTCTTCATGGTTTTCTGGATCTGCAAAAAGTTTGTTTGGATGAAGTTTATCCAATCTTGTACTGCAGGAGTTGAGACTTCAGGAATAGAATCCGCCAGAAAGGAGGGGTGAAAACCATAATTGGCCCAAAAGGGAGTTTGGTTGATGGCAGAATGTATGAAATTGTTGTAAGCAAACTCTGCACAGGGGAGAAGGGAAGACCAGTTATCTTGGGAGCAAGAACAGAAGCAACGGAGATATTGTTCTAAAGTCCGATTAGTCCTCTCTGTTTGGCCATTGCTTTGTGGGTGGTATGTTGAAGAGAGGGAGATCTTGATTTCTAGGGATTTACAGAGGTCCTTCCAGAACTTAGAGGTGAATTGGATTCCCCTGTCAGACACGATGTTGTGGGGGACACCATGAAGTCTTACTACTTCTTTAATGAATACATTTGCCGTATCCAGGGCAGAAGGGGTGCCCATCATGGGCATAAAGTGTGCCATCTTTGATGTGAATTTTTCAGAGGGAGGTAGGTCAACGATAAAGTCCATAGAGACTTCCCTCCAGGGTTGTTCAGGAACAGGTAAGGGTCTTAGTAGCCCCCAGGCATTAGTGTTTGACCCCTTGCTGCGTTGGCAGGTAATGCAAGATTGAACATAGTCCTTACAGTCCCGTCTCCAACCCGGCCACCAGAAGGAACGATGAACTAATTCAGAGGTTTTCTGTAGGTTTTCTGTAAGTTTCCTGCCATTTATTGTCATGGAAGGTCTTTAAAATTTGAAGTCTTACTTGAGGTCTAACGAACAGTTTGTTCTGGGCCCACAGCAAACCATCTCTTCTTTCTAAGGAAGATACTTCTGTTTCAGTGTACTGGCTGGAGGCCTGTTTAATGGCAGATTTAAGATCAGGCTGGATGAGATGAAGAAAGTTGTGGGGGGATAAGATGGTACCAGGTTCTGTCGACTCGATGGTTTCTGGGAACATTCGGGAAAGTGCGTCCACTTTCCCATTCTTTGAGCCGGGTCGGTAGGAGATATGGAAGTTGAACCTGGAGAAAAATAATGCCCATCGGGCTTGTCGGGGTCTAATGCCGCATACACACGAGCAGACTTTCCGCGGAGTTCCGACAGACTTTCTGAATGAACGGACTTGGCCACACACAATCACACCAAAGTCCGACGGATGACGTGATGACATACGACCAGACTAGAATAAGGAAGTTCATAGCCAGTAGCCAATAGCTGCCCTAGCATCGGTTTTGTCCGTCGGACTAGCATACACACAAACAGATTTTTCGACCAGACTCTAGACCGTCGGAAAAAACATGTTCTATTTCTAAAGTCCTTCAGATTTTTGGACAGCGAAGGTCCGATGGAGCCAACACACAATCGAATTGTCCGACGGATTCGTTCCGTCGGACCTAGTCCGTCGAAAAGTCCCATTGTGTGTGCGCAGCATAAGACGTTTGGCTGTTCTGAGATACTCCAGGTTCTTGTGATCAGTGAAGATCATGATGGGCTGGGACGCACCCTCCAGTAAGTATCTCCACTCCTCCAGAGCAAATTTTATAGCTAATAGTTCCCGGTCCCCTACGTCGTAGTTCTTTTCAAGTGGGCTTAATTTGCGAGAAGCAAAAGCCACTGGGTGGAGAAGCGCCTTCTGATCACTTCTCTGGGACAAAATTGCTCCTGTTGCTGACTTCGAGGCATCTACTTCCAGTACATAAGGTAAGGCTTGATCAGGATGTTGATTCTTTAATCTATTGAAAGCTTCCTGGGACCATTGGAACAGGATTTGTTGGCGAGTCAACTGGGTGATGGGGAAGATGATTGAAAAGAACCCTTTAATAAATCTGCGGTAAAAACTGGTGAAGCCAACAAATCGCTGGATTCCTTTTTTATCCGAGGGGGCTGGCCACTCCTGGATGGCTTTTACCTTTTGTGGGTCCATTGCAACCCCTTCTGTGGAGATGATGAGCCCAAGGAACTGGATGGTAGTTTTTTCGAACATTTCTCTCCTTTCAAGAACAGTCCGTGTTTCCTGAGGATTGAGAGTACCTTCTTTACATGAGTTCGGTGCAATTGTACTGTGGTGGAGAAGATCAAAATGTCATCAAGATAGACAATCACAAAGTTGTCCAGGTACTCTCGGAAAATGTTGTTTACTAGATGCTGAATTGTGGCCGGGGCATTGCAAAGCCCAAAAGGCATCACTAAGTACTCCAAGTGTCCAAACCTGGATCTGAAGGCTGTCTTCCATTCGTCCCCAGCACGTATCCGAACAAGATTGTATGCACCCCGTAGATCCAGTTTGGTGAACATTCAGGCGGTTCAGAAACGTTGAAAAAGTTCTGGAATGAGAGGGAGCGGATAAAGATTCTTAATAGTAATTTTATTGAGTTCCCTGTAGTCCACCACACAAGGTCTAAGAGAGACATCTTTTTTTTCAACGAAGAAGATACCCGCTCCAGCTGGGGAAGAGGAAGGGCGGATGAACCCTTTTTCGAGATTCTCATCGATATAGGAACGGAGAGCTTCCAACTCGGTCTCAGACAGTGGAAATATGCGGCCAAAAGGAATCTTGGAAACCGGGTAAGAGATCAAAAGGGCAGTCATAAGGCCGATGAGTTGAACTGTCGGCTTTCTCTTTATCAAAAATGTCCAAGAATTTGTGATAAACTGGGGGGACATGCTGGAGATTGTCTGTTACTGGCTGTATGGTCAGACAGGAGGCAGTATTATTGGAAACTGGCACAAAGCAATGCTGGGAGCAGTACACAGAGGAGAAGGAAATTTCTCTTTTATTCCAATGATCTGTTGGAATGAGGGTCATGAGCTTGCAACTATGGAAATCCCAAGATGATGGGAAACATGGGCGAGCATATGATGTCAAAGCAAAGAAATTCTTGGTGGCCAGAGTCTGTAGAGGTAAGAATGGGTCTGGTTTCTTGGGTGACAGGTCCCGAGCAGGGTAGAGATCCATCTGCCAGGTGTATTTTAGGGTTCTGTTTTTTGACTCGAAGGGGAATATGCAGTTTTTGGGCCAGGGAGGCATCCAGGAAAAAGCTGCATGCCCCGGAGTCAATGATGGCCAACAGCCGAATGTAATGAGACTCGGAGGACAAGGTGAGATTGAACCGAACCAGCAACTTGAAAGTTCATGGCGTACTGTGGGCGACACTTACTGGGTCTCACACGACAGTTGCGCAAGAAATGGCCTGCTCCTCCACAGTAAAGGCAGAGATTGGCTTGACGCCGGCGTTGTCTCTCATCAGGAGTGAGCGGAGAACGGACCAAACCGAGTTGCATGGGTTCACTGTCCGAAGAGGAAGAAGGAACCGGAGAGGGTGAATGAACTGGAGGAATCCGATGTAGCATCCAGGTAGGCCGTGAAGACTGGTAGCGTTCAGAGCAGCGCTCTCGCAGGCATCTGTCTAGTTTAATGGCCAGTTGGATTAGATCTTCCAGGGAGGTAGGAGTGCCCACCCGAGCCAGTTCATCCTTAAGTGTTTTAGAAAGACCCTGGCGGTACTGGTATTTGAGAGCAGCCTATACTCGCGTATATATGGTATATATAAACAATATATCAGTGAATTATGTGTGAATAATAAAATGCAACCTAAATGCACATTATCACAATACAAAGTCCATCAAATTATGAATGTCATAGTATACTCTTCCACATGAGTGTCGGATAAATCCTAAAGGCATGGATGGTGATGTTCCCGTACTTTTAAAACACCCAGGACTGTGCTTCCACCATCGCAGGGAGAGGAGTAGGTACTCTTACCATAGGGCGTGGACACACAAGCATCATGGACACCCAAGTCCAAGATCACGATCTCTGATGATGGAAAGGTGCAGGCACACGATCCTGGGTCTCTATCTGCTGAGCTATGCACATTTTGCCAAATTTTATGAATTTCTTTGTGATCACATTTTATCAGTCACACTTTTCTGTCTTGGCGTAAAGTCCATGCTGGCGGAGTCGGAGAAGTACACTCTTGAGGTGTCCCCGTTGTATCTCGAATGAAATGGAAAATATCAAACTGTCGTCCAGGTAGATGACGACAAAGATATCTAGGAAGTCTCTGGAGATATCGTTGACGAAGTGTTGAAAAGTGGCTGGTGCGTTGCACAGGCCAAATGGCATGACCAGATACTCATAGTGACCGAAGCGGTTAAGAAAGGTGGTCTTCCACTTATCGCCCTCCCTGATCCATCTAAGTTATAGGCTCCTCATAAATCAAGTTTGGTAAACACACT
This sequence comes from Lithobates sylvaticus, assembly GCA_028564925.1. NCBI lineage: Eukaryota > Metazoa > Chordata > Amphibia > Anura > Ranidae > Lithobates > Lithobates sylvaticus. The sequence continues at coordinate 374,456,192 of CM053026.1, read as the reverse complement.
TGCAGACTTGAGTCTTTAAAAGAGTTCAGGAACTAAGGGCTCTTGCTCAGACAGGGGAAAGATACATCTGAATGGAATTTCTGCCCCCGGAAGAAGTTCAATGGGACAGTCAGATGGTCTGTGTGGAGGAAGGGTATCTGCACCCCGTTTACTGAACACATCCAGGTATTCATGGTAGCATTTGGGGACTACCTGACACAGTTCGGCATGTGATTCCAAGAATAGTAAAGAAGCAGGAAGTTGAAGCGGTGCTGGACAGCATTGTTTCTGACAGTAAGGTGATAGGAACTCTATTCTTCCAGACTTCCAGTCACTATATGGGTTGTGAGCTTGCAACCAAAGGAGGCCCAAGATGACAGGGAAAAGTGGTGATGAAATCGCATCCAAGCTTAATAGTTACTGGTGGTTGGTAGCAGTGGTGGTGAGAAACGGAGAGGTCTCCTTGGTCACAAGTCCTGACTTGATGCAAGATCCATCAGCCAGGAACACAGTGAGCCCTTGGTTCTTAGGTTGTAGCAGAAGGTGTTGCTGAGCCGCGAAGGACAGTTCAATGAAGCAACTGCAAGCTCCCGACTCAATGATTGCGGTCACTGGCAAGTTGGAATGAGATAGGCAGGACTAGGTGAGCTGAATTGGCAGATATGTTGGGTTGATTAACTGAAGACTACGTAGATTAGCAGGGCTAGTGCGTACGTAGTGACCGGACTCCCTACAGTAGAGGCATATGTTGTTCAACCGTCGACATTAGCGTTCCTCTGGGGTTAGTGACGGGCGGATCAGGCCCAACTGCATCAATTCAGGTGCCTCTGGAACAAGTGGAGCAGGGTTTCCAAACACAGGGGTCAGCAGGCATGGGTGCCTTGGGCAACATCTATACTGGTTTGAACTGGTGCGAGGATCTCTCAGATCTGTGTTCGCGTAAACGTCGATCAATCTGTATTGATAATGTGATCAGAGCCTCCAGTGTGTTTGGAACGCCTACCCGGGCAAGTTCATCTTTAAGACCTTCTGAGAGAAGTTAAGGAATAGTAATATGTACTCACAAACGTATCAATAAAAAAGCTACTCCTCCAAAGATTGACAGTCCTAGACACAGTGCACTTCAGAATACAGGGGGACCCTATCGGAGTCCAATCTGGCTGACCCCTTTTTGAAGGTCGGACCTTCTTCATCAGAGCCCATTCATATGTTTGTGAGTCAATTTTTTCCTTAATAAAGTGTTTTTGTGTGATAATTCACTAGGCTGGAGCACCCTTCTGTGTTTATCTCTTGTAGTGACTTCAGGACATCCCCGGACCTAAAGGGCAGCCAAGCTTGAAGTGTATCCCTGTGATGTGAATTAATCTCCAATACTTGTACCAGGCTACCACATTCTTGCGCAGGAGGCATTTTCTTTGACTGATCCATCTCAGTACAGTGTTTGTTCACTTTGCAGTCTTTAGAGACTGTGTGCACAATATTCATCTGGGTCAACGTAGATTAGAGCATCCCAATCAGTATTGTATATGAACTTACTGTTTTCCCTTAGTCTCTCTGCAAAGTCCCAAAAATATGCTACCAGTAAAGTCCACCTCTTGCAGCTTCCTGTGATGGGGTGACAACAGTGCTGCACTGCTCATGAATTTAGAGCAGTGTTGCCACCAACATGTAGGCTATGCTGCCTTTTACTACAATGGAATGAGAAAATATTGCAGGGGGCATGGCTATTACCATTACCATGCTGATTCACACGCCTGTACCTATTGAACCTGTACCTGTACCTAGCCCTGCCCACTGCTTTCTGTTTCAGCAGCACTGCCCGTTTCTAAAATCCTCCCCCTGTGAGCTACAGTGCCACAGATGAACAGGAACAGATAGGCATGGATAGCAGCAAGATATGCCATATTTCTGTAATTTAATATCAGTATAAATGCAGCTGTTCTGTGAAGCCCTCAGAGGTTTGTTAAAGAACCTTAGTAAATAAACAGAATCATGAAGGCCAGGGAACACACGAGACAGGTCAGGAATAAAGTTGTGGAGCAGTTTAAAGCAGGGTTAGGTTATAATAAAAATATCCCAAGCTTTGAACACCTCACGGAGCACTGTTCAATCCATCATCCGAAAATGGAAAGAGTATGGCACAACTGCAAACTTACCAAGAAATGTCTGTCCACCTAAACTGACAGGCTGGGCAAGGAGAGCATTAACCACTTCACATCCGGCCGTAGCCGAATGACGGCCACAGCGCGGATGTGAAATCCCGGGAGGCCGTCATATGACGGCCTCCCCTTTCCTCGTTCCCTGTGCGCGCTCACGAGAGCGCAGCAGGGAAATTCTGTGTTGGCCGTGTCCCTCGGACACGGCCAATCACAGATCGCTGTAAACGGCCAATCGCAGCGGCCGTTTACAGCGCGATCGCCCTGGCCAATGAGAGATGATCTCATATGTAAACATATGAGATCATCTGTCAGCGCCGCTCCCCCTCCTCACACAGAGACAGCGTGTGAGGAGGGGGAGATGAACGGCTGCAGCGCCGTAAGTTTTAAAAAAAATAAAAATTTAAATTAAATGCCATCTGTGCCCACTGCCACCACTGCAATCTGTCCCCAATGCCATCTGTGCCCAGTGACATCGCCATCTGCCAGTGCCACCCCCAGTGCCATCTGCCAGTGCCATCCCCAGTGCCATCTGCCAGTGCCATCCCCAGTGCCATCTGCCAGTGCCATCCCCAGTGCCATCTGTAGTCAGTGCCATCTGCCAGTGCCATCTGTAGTCAGTGCCATCTGCCAGTGCCATCTGTAGTCAGTGCCATCTGTAGTCAGTGCCATCTGCCAGTGCCATCTGTAGTCAGTGCCATCTGTAGTCAGTGCCACCTGTCATCAGTGCCACCTGTCATTAGTGCCATCTGTCATCAGTGCCACATAGTGCCATCTGTCATCAGTGCCACATATTAGTGCCATCTGTCATCAGTGTCACGTATTAGTGCCATCTGTCATCAGTGCCACCTGTCATCAATGCCACGTATCAGTGCCATCTGTCATCAGTGTCATGTGTCATCAGTGCCACGTATTAGTGCCATCTCTCATGAGTGCCACATATTAGTGCCACGTGATATCAGTGCCATGTATGAGTGCCATCTCTCATCAGTGCCACATATTAGTGCCATCTGTCATCAGTGTCATGTGTCATCAGTGCCCCGTATTAGTACCATCTGTCATCAGTGCCACGTCAGTGTCACGTGTCATCAGTGCCACGTCAGTGTCACGTGTCATCAGTGCCACGTCAGTGTCACGTGTCATCAGTGCCACGTCAGTGTCACGTGTCATTGTCCTGTTGCTCCAGGGCCTTCAAAAGTGTAATAGGTAGTCAACAATTTAGATGTGTAATTTATGCTCCAGAACACGTGATGGCGCTCCCTGCATGTTGGCCTCTCTATGTGGCCAGGCTGTGTAAAAGTCCCACATATGTGGTATCGTAATAATCAGGAGGAGTAGCAGAATTTATTTTGGGGTGTCATTTGTGGTATACACATGCCATGTGAGAGAAATAACCTATTACAATGACAATTTTGTAGAAAAAAAATAAAAAATAAAAAAAATATTCATTTTGCAAAGAATTGTGGGAAAAAAAAAATGACAACATCAAAAAGCTCACCATGCCTCTTACTAAATACCTTGGAATGTCTACTTTCAAAAAAAGGGGTCATTTGGGGGGTATTTGTACTTTCCTGGCTTGTTCGGGTCGCAAGAAATGAGATTGGCCACCAGTGCATCAGATGTGATCAATTTTGTATAATTCGCACCACAGATTGTAGAGTCTGTAACTTTCACAAAGACCAAATAATTTCCACTAATTTGGGTTATTTTTTACCAAAGATATGTGGCAGTATAAATTGTGGCCAAAATTTATGAAGAAAAATTAATAATTTCCTAAATTGTATCACAGAAACAAAGAAAAATGCGTTTTTTTTTTTTTTTTTTCAAAATTTTCGGTCTTTTTTCAATTATAGCGCAAAAAAAAAAAACCCAGAGGTGATCAAATACCACCAAAAGAAAGCTCTATTTGTGGGAAAAAAAGGACAAAAAATTAATTTGGGTACAGTGTTGCAATGACTGAGTAATTGTCAGTCAAAGCATGAGAGCACCGAAAGCTGAAAATTGGTCTGGATGGGAGGGGGGTTTAAGTGCCTGGTAGGCAAGTGGTTAATCAGATAAGCAGACAAGAGCCCCATGGTAACTCTGGAGGAGCTGCAGAGATCCATAGCTCAGGTGGGAGAATCTGTCTACAGGACAACTATTAGTCAGGCAGTCCACAAATTTATGGAAGAGTGGCAAGAATAAAGCCATTGTTAAAAGAAAGCCATAAGAGTTCCCATTTGAAGTTTGCGAGAAGCCATGTGGGGAACACAGAAAACGTGGAAAAAGGTGCTCTGGTCAGATGAGACCAAAATTGAACTTTTTGGCATAAAAGCAAAACACTATGTGTGGCGGAAAACTAACACTGCACATTACCCTGAACAGACCATCCCCACCGTGAGACATGGTGGTGGCAGCATCATGTTGTGGGTATGCTGTTCTTCAGCAGGGACAGGGAAGCTGGTCCGAGTTGATGGGAGGATGGATGGAGCCAAAAACAGGGCAATCTTAGAGGAAAACCTGTTAGAGTCTGCAAAATACTTGAGACTGGGGCGGAGGTTCACCTTCCAACAGGACAACGACCCTAAACATACAGCCAGAGCCAGGGCTGGTGCAAGGATTTTTGACACCCTAGGCGAAAACCTCATTTTGCTGCCCCCTTTGACTCCACCCCTGACTCCACCCCCCTTAGCCCTGCCCATGTATACCCCACCTTTTCAATGAAGCACCCATCAAATGCAGCCCACCAGCGCCCATCAAATGCACCCTCACCAGCTCCCATCAAATGCAGTCCGCCAGCGCCCATTAAATGCAGCCTCACCAGCTCCCATCAAATGCAGCCTCATCGGCACCCATCAAATGCAGCCTCATCGGCACCCATCAAATGCAGCCTCACCGGTGCCCATCAAATGTAGCCTCACCAGCGCCCATCAAATGCAGCCTCACCAGCGCCCATCAATGCAGCCTCACCAGTGCCCATCAATGCAACCTCACCAGTGCCCATCAGTGCAGCGTACCAGTGCCCATCAATGCAGCCTACCAGTGCCCATCAATGAATGTTTGCTTGCTTCTATTCATTCGGGAGTTGGGACACAGTCCTTCGCCTCTGACACTATGTGCGAACGGAGCGGAAGCTGCCTGCTGATGCTGAGACTTAGTTGCTTGCTGCAGTAGGAACACCAGTGGCTGGGCACCCTAGGCAACAGTGCACCCTAGGCGGCTGCCTAGTTTGCCTAGTGGAAGCACCGGCCCTGGCCAGAGCTACAATGTTTAGTTCAAAGCATATTCATGTGTTAGAATGGCCCAGTCAAAATCCAGACCTAAATCCAATTGAGAATCTGTGGCAAGACTTAAAAAATGCTGTTCACAGACACTCTCCATGCAATCTGACAGAGCTTGAGCTATTTTGCAAAGAATGGCCAAAAATGTCACTCTCTAGACCTGAAAAGCTGGTAGAGACATCCCCAAAAAGAAACGGAAAAATAAACAAAGTATTGACTCAGGAGGGCTGAATACAAATGCATTTATAATTTTCCTTCTACTTCACAATTATGTGCCACTTTGTGTTGGTCAATCACATCAAATCCTAATAAAATACATTTATGTTTTTGGTTGTAACATGAAAAAATGTGAAAAATTTCAAGGGGTATAAATACTTTTTTAAGGCACTGTATATAGCCAGGCCCGGATTTACTCCCTTTGCCGCCCCAAGGCCGGGTCCTTCAATGCCGCCCCCCCCCCCCTCAACACACACACACCGCCATTCTCGTCCTTTATCAATGACTGCTACAATAGATCAATTAAAAACATATCTCCACACACGAGAACACTGAAAAACACTGTGTGTATAGCACCGTCTTCATACTTGCTGTTAAACGCTGACTATTGTTGACATTAATTGTTAGACGCTTCTTTGGAGCCTTCCTTGTTGGAGCCTCCCCTTGGAGTGGTATCCATTAATACCTGCAAGCGCCACATTTTTTACGTATTTAACATTACAGAAGATGGTCAGAGACTGGGGACACATTACAGGAGATGGTCAGAGACTGGGGACACATTACAGGAGATGGTCAGAGACTGGGGACACATTACAGGAGATGGTCAGAGACTGGGGACACATTACAGGAGATGGTCAGAGACTGGGGACACATTACAGGAGATGGTCAGAGACTGGGGACACATTACAGGAGATGGTCAGAGACTGGGGACACATTACAGAAGATGGTCAGAGACTGGGGACACATTACAGAAGATGGTCAGAGACTGGGGACACATTACAGAAGATGGTCAGAGACTGGGGACACATTACAGGAGATGGTCAGAGACTAGGGACACATTACAGAAGATGGTCAGAGACTGGGGACACATTACAGGAGATGGTCAGAGACTGGGGACACATTACAGGAGATGGTCAGAGACTGGGGACACATTACAGGAGATGGTCAGAGACTGGGGAAACATTACAGGAGATGGTCAGAGACTGGGGACACATTACAGGAGATGGTCAGAGACTGGGGACACATTACAGAAGATGGTCAGAGACTGGGGACACATTACAGAAGATGGTCAGAGACTGGGGACACATTACAGGAGATGGTCAGGGACTGGGGACACATTACAGGAGATGGTCAGAGACTGGGGACACATTACAGGAGATGGTCAGAGACTGGGGACACATTACAGGAGATGGTCAGAGACTGGGGACACATTACAGGAGATGGTCAGAGACTGGGGACACATTACAGGAGATGGTCAGGGACTGGGGACACATTACAGAAGATGGTCAGAGACTGGGGACACATTACAGAAGATGGTCAGAGACTGGGGACACAGTACAGGAGATGGTCAGAGACTGGGGACACATTACAGGAGATGGTCAGAGACTGGGGACACATTACAGGAGATGGTCAGAGACTGGGGACACATTACAGGAGATGGTCAGAGACTGGGGACACATTACAGGAGATGGTCAGAGACTGGGGACACATTACAGGAGATGGTCAGAGACTGGGGACACATTACAGGAGATGGTCAGAGACTGGGGACACATTACAGAAGATGGTCAGAGACTGGGGACACATTACAGGAGATGGTCAGGGACTGGGGACACATTACAGAAGATGGTCAGAGACTGGGGACACATTACAGAGATGGTCAGAGACTGGGGACACATTACAGGAGATGGTCAGAGACTGGGGACACATTACAGAAGATGGTCAGAGACTGGGGACACATTACAGGAGATGGTCAGAGACTGGGGACACATTACAGGAGATGGTCAGAGACTGGGGACACATTACAGGAGATGGTCAGAGACTGGGGACACATTACAGGAGATGGTCAGAGACTGGGGACACATTACAGGAGATGGTCAGGGACTGGGGACACATTACAGAAGATGGTCAGAGACTGGGGACACATTACAGGAGATGGTCAGAGACTGGGGACACATTACAGGAGATGGTCAGAGACTGGGGACACATTACAGGAGATGGTCAGAGACTGGGGACACATTACAGGAGATGAGGGGATTAGTTGGACTAGTCCGCTGGGGGGGGGAGGGTGCTAGATGAGCCCGCGGGGGGGGGGCGGGTGCTAGATGAGTCCGCTGGCGGGGGGGGAGGGTGGTAGATGAGTCTGCTGGCGGCGGGGAGGGTGATAGATGAGTCCGCTGGCTGGGGGGGAGGGTGCTAGATGAGTCCGCTGGCTGGGGGGAGGGTGCTAGATGAGTCCGCTGGTGGGGGGGAGGGTGCTATGATGAGTTTGGGGGGGGGGGGAGGGTGCTAGATGAGTCCGCTGGGCGGGGGAGGGTGCTAGATGAGTCCGCTGGGGGGGTGGGGGGAGGGTGCTAGATGAGTCCGCTGGTGGGGGGAGGGTGCTAGATGAGTTTGCTGGGGGGGGAGGGTGCTAGATGAGTCCGCTGGTGGGGGGGGGGGGAGGGTGCTAGATGAGTCCGCTGGGGGGGGGGGGGTGCTGGATGAGTCCGCTGGGGGGAGGAGGGTGCTAGATGAGTTTGCTGGTGGGGGGAGGGTGCTGGATGAGTTTGTTGGGGGGGGGGGTGCTAGAGAAGTTTGCTGGGGGGGGGGGAGGGTGCTGGATGAGTCCGCTGGTGGGGGGGGGGGGGGGTGCTAGAGAAGTTTGCTGGGGGGAGGGTGCTGGATGAGTTTTCTGGTGGGGGGGGGGAGGTGCTAGAGAAGTTTGCTGGGGGGGGGGGGTGCTGGATGAGTCCGCTGGCGGGGGGGGGTGCTAGATGAGTCCGCTGGTGGGGGGGGGGAGGGTGCTAGATGAGTCCGCTGGGGGGGGGGGGGGGGGTGCTAGATGAGTCCGCTGGTGGGGGGAGGGTGCTAGATGAGTCCGCTGGTGGGGGGGGGAGGGTGCTAGATGAGTCCGCTGTGCGGGGGGGTGGGTGCTGGATGAGTCCGCTGGATGAGTCCGCTGGGGGGGAGGGTGCTAGATGAGTCCGCTGGTGGGGGGGGGGCTGGGGAGGGTGCTAGATGAGTCCGCTGGTGGGGGGGGGGTGCTGGATGAGTTTGCTGGGGGGGGAGGGTGCTGGATGAGTCCGCTGGTGGGGGGGGGGGGGTGCTAGATGAGTTTGCTGGGGGGGGGGGGCTGGATGAGTCCGCTGGGGGGGGGGGGTGCTAGAGAAGTTTGCTAGGGGGGGGGGGGGGGTGCTGGATGAGTCCGCTGGTGGGGGGGGGGGGTGCTAGAGAAGTTTGCTGGGGGGGGGGGGGGTGCTGGATGAGTCCGCTGGTGGGGGGGGGGGGGGGTGCTAGAGAAGTTTGCTGGGGGGGGGGAGGGTGCTGGATGAGTCCGCTGGGGGGGGGGGGGGTGCTAGAGAAGTTGTGGGGGGGGGGGAGGGTGCTAGATGAGTTTGTGTGGGGGGGGAGGGTGCTGGAGAAGTTTGCTGGGGGGGGGGAGGGTGCTGGATGAGTCCGCTGGTGTGGGGGGGGGGGGGGTGCTAGAGAAGTTTGCTGGGGGGGGGAGGGTGCTGGATGAGTCCGCTGGTGGGGGGGGGGGGGGGGGTGCTAGAGAAGTTGGCTGGGGGGGGGGGGGCTGGATGAGTCTGCTGGTGGGGGGGGGGGGGGGGGGGGTGCTAGAGAAGTTTGGGGGGGGGGAGGGTGCTGGATGAGTCCGCTGGTGGGGGGGGGGGGGGGGGGGGTGCTAGAGAAGTTTGCTGGGGGGGGGGGGGGGAGGAGCTGGGGGAGGAGCTGGTGGGGGGGGGGGGATGCTAGAGACGTTTGCTGGGGGGGGGGGGGTGCTAGATGAGTCCGCTGGTGGGGGGGGGGGGTGCTAGATGAGTTTGCTGGGGGGGGGGGGAGGGTGCTGGATGAGTCCGCTGGTGGGGGGGGGGTGCTAGAGAAGTTTGCTGGGGGGGGGAGGGTGCTGGATGAGTCCGCTGGTGGGGGGGGGGATGGAGAGTTTGCTGGGGGGTGGGGGTTGGCTGGAGTGTGGGGGGGGGGGGTGCTGGATGAGTTTGGGGGGGGGGGAGGGTGCTGGATGAGTCCGCTGGGGGGGGGGGTGCTAGAGAAGTTTTGTGGGGGGGGGGGGGGGGTGCGGTGAGTCGTGGTGGTGGGGGGGGGATGCTAGAGAAGTTTTGGGGGGGGGGGGGGTGGGTGAGTCCGCTGGTGGGGGGGGGGCTAGAGAAGTTTGCTGGGGGGGGGGGGGGTGCGTCCGCTGGTGGGGGCGGGGGGGGGGGGTGCTGGGATGGGGGGGGGAGAGAGTCTGGTGGGGGGGGGGGGATGCTAGAGAAGTTTGCTGGGCTGGGGGGGGGGAGGGTGGCTGGATGAGTCCGCTGGTGGGGTGGGGGATGCTAGAGAAGTGTGCTGGGGGGGGGGGGAGAGTGCTGGATGAGTCCGCTGGTGGGGGGAGGGTGCTAGAGAAGTTTGCTGGCGGGGGGGGGGTGCTGGATGAGTCTGCTGGTGGGGGGGGGGGGGGTGCTAGAGAAGTTTGCTGGGGGGGGGGGATGGGGGGGGGGCTGGGGAGCTGATGGTGGGGGGGGGGTGCTAGATGAGTTTGCTGGGGGGGGGGGGGAGGGTGCTGGATGAGTCCGCTAGTGGGGGGGGGGGGGGGTGCTAGAGAAGTTTGCTGGGGGGGGAGGGTGCTGGATGAGTCCGCTGTGGGGGGGGGGGGTGCTAGAGAAGTTTGCTGGGGGGGGAGGGCTGGTGGGATGAGTCGCTGGTGGGGGGGGGGGATGCTAGAGAAGTTTGCTGGGGGGGGAGGGTGCTGGATGAGTCCGCTGGTGGGGGGGGATGCTAGAGAAGTTTGGGGGGGGCTGGGGGGGGGGGGGGTGCTGGATGAGTCCGCTGGTGGGGGGGGGGGGGGTGCTAGAGAAGTTTGCTGGGGGGGGGGGGGAGGGTGCTGGATGAGTCTGCTGGGGGGGGAGGGTGCTGGGGGGGGGGGGATGCTAGAGAAGTTTGCTGGGGGGGGGGGTGCTGGGTGAGTCCGCTGGTGGGGGGGGGGTGCTGGATGAGTTTGCGGGGGGGGAGGGTGGGGGTCGGGGGGGGAGGGTGCTAGAGAAGTTTGCTGGGGGGGGGAGGGTGCTGGATGAGTCCGCTGGTGGGGGGGGGGATGCTAGAGAAGTTTGCTGGGGGGGGGGGGTGCTGGATGAGTCCGCTGGGGGGGGGGGGGGGGTGCTAGAGAAGTTTGCTGGGGGGGGGGGGGGAGGGTGCTGGATGAGTCCGCTGGTGGGGGGGGGGGGGTGCTAGAGAAGTTTGCTGGGGGGGAGGGTGCTGGATGAGTCCGCTGGTGGGGGGGGGGGGTGCTAGAGAAGTTTGCTGGGGGGGGGGTGGGGGGGGGGGGGGTGGGGGGGGGGATGCTAGAGAAGTTTGGGGGGGGGGGGGGTGCTGGGATGGGGGGGGGGGTGCTAGAGAAGTTTGCTGGGGGGGGGGGGAGGGTGCTGGATGAGTCCGCTGGGGGGGGGGGGGTGCTAGAGAAGTTTGCTGGGGGGGGGGGGAGGGTGCTGGATGAGTCCGCTGGGGGGGGGGGGGATGCTAGAGAAGTTTGGGGGGGGGGGGGGGGGGGTGCTGGATGAGTCCGCTGGTGGGGGGGGGGTGTGCTAGAGAAGTTTGCTGGGGGGGGGGGGGGGGGTGCTGGATGAGTCCGCTGGTGGGGGGGGGGGTGCTAGAGAAGTTTGCTGGGGGGGGGGGGGTGCTGGATGAGTCCGCTGGTGGGGGGGGGGGATGCTAGAGAAGTTTGCTGGGGGGGGGGGGGTGCTGGATGAGTCCGCTGGTGGTGGGGGGGGGTGCTAGAGAAGTTTGCTGGGGGGGGGGGTGCTGGATGAGTCCGCTGGTGGGGGGGGGGGGGGGGGGGTGCTAGAGAAGTTTGCTGGGGGGGTGAGGGTGCTGGATGAGTCCGCTGGGGGGTGGGGGGGGGGGTGCTAGAGAAGTTTGCTGGGGGGGGGAGGGTGCTGGATGAGTCCGCTGGTGGGGGGGGGGGGGGATGCTAGAGAAGTTTGCTGGGGGGGGGGGGGGCTGGATGAGTCCGCTGGGGGGGGGGGGATGCTAGAGAAGTTTGCTGGGGGGGGGGGGGAGGGTGCTGGATGAGTCCGCTGGTGGGGGGGGGGGGGTGCTAGAGAAGTTTGCTGGGGGGGGGGGGGTGCTGGATGAGTCTGCTGGGGGGGGGGGGATGCTAGAGAAGTTTGCTGGGGGGGGGGTGCTGGATGAGTCCGCTGGGGTGGGGGGGGGATGCTAGAGAAGTTTGCTGGGGGGGGGGGGGGGGGTGCTGGATGAGTCCGCTGGTGGGGGGGGGATGCTAGAGAAGTTTGCTGGGGGGGGGGGGTGCTGGATGAGTCCGCTGGTGGGGGGGGGGGGATGCTAGAGAAGTTTGCTGGGGGGGGGGGAGGGTGCTGGATGAGTCCGCTGGTGGGGGGGGGGGTGCTAGAGAAGTTTGCTGGGGGGGGAGGGTGCTGGATGAGTCCGCTGGTGGGGGGGGGATGCTAGAGAAGTTTGCTGGGGGGGGGAGGGTGCTGGATGAGTCCGCTGGTGGGGGGGGGGATGCTAGAGAAGTTTGCTGGGGGGGGGGGGGGGGGGGTGCTGGATGAGTCCGCTGGTGGGGGGGGGGGGGTGCTAGAGAAGTTTGCTGGGGGGGGGCTGGGGGTGGGGGGGGGGTCGCTGGTGGGGGGGGGGGATGCTAGAGAAGTTTGGGGGCTGGGGGGGGGGGGGGCTGGAGAGTTTGCTGGGGGGGGGGGGGGGCTGGGGGGGGGGGGGTGCTAGAGAAGTTTGCTGGGGGGGGGGGTGCTGGATGAGTCCGCTGGTGGGGGGGGGGATGCTAGAGAAGTTTGCTGGGGGGGGGGGGGGGGTGCTGGATGAGTCCGCTGGTGGGGGGGGGGGTGCTAGAGAAGTTTGCTGGGGGGGGGGGGAGGGTGCTGGATGAGGCTGGTGGGGGGGGGGTGCTAGAGAAGTTTGCTGGGGGGGGTGCTGGATGAGTCCGCTGGTGGGGGGGGGGTGCTAGAGAAGTTTGCTGGGGGGGGGGGGGGGGGGAGGGTGCTGGATGAGTCCGCTGGTGGGGGGGGGGGTGCTAGAGAAGTTTGGGGGGGGGGGGGGGGAGGGTGCTGGATGAGTCCGCTGGTCCGTGGGGGGGGGGGGTGCTAGAGAAGTTTGGGGGGGGGGGGGAGGGTGCTGGATGAGTCCGCTGGTGGGGGGGGGGGGTGCTAGAGAAGTTTGCTGGGGGGGGGGGGGGTGGATGAGTCCGCTGGTGGGGGGGGGATGCTAGAGAAGTTTGGTGGGGGGGGGATGCTGGAGAAGTTTGCTGGGGGGGGGGGAGGGTGCTAGAGAAGTTTGGTGGGGGGGGGGTGCTGATGAGTTGGTGGGGGGGGGATGAGTTTGCTGGGGGGGGGTGGAGGGTGCTGGATGAGTCCGGTGGTGGGGGGGGATGCTAGAGAAGTTTGCTGGGGGGGTGGGGGCTGGATGAGTCCGCTGGTGGGGGGGGATGCTAGAGAAGTTTGCTGGGGGGGGGGGGGGGGGGTGCTGGATGAGTCCGCTGGTGGGGGGGGGGATGCTAGAGAAGTTTGCTGGGGGGGGGGGGTGCTGGATGAGTCCGCTGGTGGGGGGGGGGGATGCTAGAGAAGTTTGCTGGGGGGGGGGGGGGGGGGTGCTGGATGAGTCCGCTGGTGGGGGGGGGGGGGATGCTAGAGAAGTTTGCTGGGGGGGGGGGGGGCTGGATGAGTCCGCTGGTGGGGGGGGGATGCTAGAGAAGTTTGCTGGGGGGGGGAGGGTGCTGGATGAGTCCGCTGGTGGGGGGGGGATGCTAGAGAAGTTTTGTGGGGGGGGGAGGGTGCTGGATGAGTCCGCTGGTGGGGGGGGGATGCTAGAGAAGTTTGCTGGGGGGGGGGGCTGGATGAGTCCGCTGGTGGGGGGGGGATGCTAGAGAAGTTTGCTGGGGGGGGGGGGCTGGGAGCCGGTGGGGGGGGGGATGCTAGAGATGTTTGCTGGGGGGGGGGGGGGGGGGTGGTGGGGGGGGGATGCTGGGTGGGATGGGGGGGGGGCGGGCTGGATGAGTCTGCTGGGGGGGGGGGGTGCTAGAGAAGTTTGCTGGGGGGGGGAGGGTGCTGGATGAGTCCGCTGGTGGGGGGGGGGGTGCTAGAGAGAAGTTTGCTGGGGGGGGGGGGGGTGCGGTGGGGGGGGGATAGAGAAGTTTGGTGGGGGGGGGGAGGGTGCTGGAGAAGTTTGCTGGGGGGGGGTGATAGAGAAGTTTGCTGGGGTGGGGGGGGAGGGTGCTGGATGAGTCTGCTGGGGTGGGGGGGGTGCTAGAGAAGTTTGCTGGGGGGGGGGGGGGTGGATGAGTCCGCTGGTGGGGGGGGGGGGTGCTAGAGAAGTTTGCTGGGGGGTGGGGGCTGGATGAGTCCGCTGGTGGGGGGGGGGATGCTAGAGAAGTTTTCTGGGGGGGAGGGTGCTGGATGAGTCTGCTGGTGGGGGGGGGGGAGGGTGCTGGATGAGTCTGCTGGTGGGGGGGGGGGGGGGTGCTAGAAAAAATACGCCACTGCAAAATTTTAAATATCATGATGACATCATTAATTAAATACTTACCTTACTTCAGGCAGATCTTTGCCACTATTCGGGGGTGGGGTGTTTCGGAAGCACGGCACGTCTCTTCTTCTGTTCTCTGTAGCCAGCACTCCTCCGTAATCCTAGCAGGTCACGTGCGACGTGACGTTCTTGACACCGGGCCCCTGCCTCTGAGAGACTCCTGGGAGGTGGGAGTTGTAGTCTGGCTGCCCTCACATCTCCAGTAACTTTAGTGCAGCCGGACTACATCTCCCACAATGCAGCGCTGCCAGCAAACTAGCCAATCAGCGGCCGCCGCGGCCGAGATGCACTAAAAAAAAAAAAAAAACGTTTAAAAGATAATGTACTACGCTCACCGGCCGCCCCTGCCCCACTGCCGCCCCGAGGCCTGGCCTCGGTGGCCTTGTGGGGAATCCGGCCCTGTATATAGCGCCAACAGTTTATGTGGTGCTTTACATTATAAGGGCAGACAGCACAATTACAACACAGTTTAATACAACAAGATTTAGAGGGCCCTGCTTCTTAGCGCTTACAATCTAAGAGGGTTGGTCAAGATATACAAAAGGTAATAACTGTGGGGAATGGGCTAAAGGAGAAAAAAAATGTACAGTTATTAGGCGGAGGCAAAATAGGCCATCTAAAAGTGGACAGAGTAGGAGATAGTCTGCCAGGTTGGGTAGGGAGTTCCAGAGGATGGGTGAGGCCCCGGAGAAATCCTGTAATAAGGGTAGACTAAAAATAACAAATACAAGGTGGAGTTGATTTTTATGTTGACCATACTGTATATGATGCCCTGGGGTTTAGTCAGGGAGCTCCTCACCAAATTCCTTGTCAGGAGTAGCTACTGTAATTAATTACTAAGGATCCATTGACTTCTCCCTAAGTTTGGCCTGGTTGTACTTTCCTCTTCTACCACCAGGTGGCCGGGCACTTGGAGGTATTAGATTGAGAAGGACAAATCAAGGTCAGGTTATGGGTATATGGGGTGTCTCAGCCAATAGGCAGGGATTTTGTTGATCCCTTGGCCTGCTGGGAGAGCCTATATAGTTGGGTGAGGTCAGGTGATCCGTGTTCTTGTGTGCCACCCAGAGCGCCGTCTGGGTGGATGTGTGTTGTATACCCTGGGCTGCTAGTCTGGAGATTGGGCCTATACCGGGGGCATCAGGCTGCCAGGCTGTGTAAGGGCCTGTCCAGAAGTAAGAGGGCAGCGCAGGGTTGGGACTGCAGCTTGCAGTCCATCCTGAAGTGGCAGTTCTGCTGGCAGGAGAACCTGTCAGTGGTCGGAGGTAGAAGAGAAGTTGTTGCCACAAAGGGACCAATCGCCTTTACCAGGGACCACAGTGAGTAACTGAAGCAAGTACCGGAGCAGTATTCTCACCAAAGGGCAGGTGGAGAATTGGGAAACTTCAGGCGGTAATCAAGTCAGGGACCCAACCAGCGGAGGTGTCGCTTGCAGAGCAGCCTTGTGTGTCAAGCTAGGGACCGAGCCGGTCAGCAGAGCCTATAATAAGGCTTACCTGTAGGTACAGTGAATATCTCCTAAACTTGCACTGTTTAGGAGATATTCACACTGCATGCAACCGGAGGTGTCACCAGCATATGCGCTCTGAAGGGACGGCATACCCCTTTAGAGCTCCGTGCTACGGTCCGTGACTTCTGCGAGAGTGACGTCATTGCGGCTTTGCCAATCAGACGGCCTGAGCACGCAAACCTGGAAGGTAGACCGGGTGAAGATGGAAGCCCTGTCAGGGTGACAGTGAGCCGCTGGAGGGCTTTGTTCTAAGGTAAGTATTTCATAATATGCTAGTATACGATGCACATTATGCCTTTACTTTGCAGTGTATTTAAAAATAAAAAAAGGTGCGGTTTAAGAATACATGCTCGAATACAACTCTTTTTAAAAACAAGAGTTTAGTGTCATGATTTGCTTGGAGTTCAGCTTTAAGAATATTTTCATGCAGCAAAATACAAAGACTGGGATCGTGACTTCACTTAGGTGACAGGTTCCTGGTATGCTATGAACATACCAAACCAAACAGGCTTTACTAGCCTAGCAAGTCTTGCCTTAAACAAAGGCCAGCACACAGTATCAGGGGTTTGTCTTTGATCATGGTTTCTCACTGACTTGCTAAACATAATAGGTTATGTACTCTCCTGTTTAACTCTATGAATTCTAAACTTAGTGCGATTGTCAACAAGACAGAAGGGGAAAATCCAAAATGTTACGCTCTATTTCTGTGTTGATGGCTAAAGTTGTAAGGAACACAGGAATCGAGGGCAAACTTTTAACTACCTGTATGTGGGGGGGGGGGGGGCTCACAAAAAGCTGTTGTATGGGGCTTAACTCTCTTGCTGCTGTAAATACACTTCTGTAAATGTACTTGATGTCAAGTTCATCTACTACTAGGCCCCAATCACACTATGATATATGACATCAGGGTCTGCTCCACATCTGATGTTTTCCTTACAAAAAAAACCCCTAGGAACATTTCTGTGCAGTGCAATCACAGCACTGTTGTATTTTCCACATCAAGTGTATGCGGAGGAACTCCAAATGTTGAAAAACAAGTTCAACCTTTGGTTGTACTTCAAACTTTGAATGTCAAAAAAGGAGGAATACAGCAAAATCATTAAAAAATCAAAATGTCATGGTTCAGATTATTATTTCCTTTTAGAAAAATAAATTTGTTCTATTGTAAATTACTGTAAAAAAAAAAAAAAAAATACCTGTATATTAAAGTGTAGATCAGAATAGAGTAAAATACCCCCATGTATGTACAGTTGTGCTCATAAGTTTACATACCCTGGCAGAATTTATGATTTCTTGGCCATTTTTCAGAGAATATGAATGATAACACGAAAACATTTCGCTCATGGTTAGTGTTTGAGGCCCCTTTTACACAGGCAGTCTGATCAGGTCCGACTGTCACTATCATGTTCCTCTAAGGCCCATCAGATTACCTCCAAATCTGGTCAGCTCCAAATATAAAAAAAAGACCTATATGTGATGGATGTGAGGTAGTCTAATGTAAACAGGCGCAGTTCACGTTACAACTTAACCACTTGCAGACTGCCCACCCATAATGTACTGTGGACAGGCCGCCCATGCAGACAAAGCGTTGTATCATGCGCGCCCCCCTCACGACACCTGCTGTGATTGTGCACAGCGGGACTCTGTCAGCAAGTCTCGGCAAATGATTCATGGCCAAGATCTGCTGATCAGTTGTGTCCAATCAACACAGGACTCTGTACAGAGGGAACAAACTCTCTGTTTCTTATCTCTGCAAACCAGTCTTGGGGCGGAGCCCCACACCATTTCTTTTTGTGTGGGGGTTCCCCCTCAAGATCCTCAGGACACAAGTCGGATCAATTAACCACTTCCCGACCGCCTCACGCAGATATACTGAGGCAGAATGGCACGGGCAGGCAAAATCACGTACCTGTACGTGGCCCTTTAATTGCCTGCCCGTGGGTCGCGCTCGCGACCCGGTCAGGAGCTCCGTGACCCCGGCCGCGGGACCAGCGGACCCGATCGCCGCTGAAGAACGGGGAGAGGTCTGTGTAAACAAACCTCTCCCGCGCTTCCTACTCTGCCTGTCATTGATCAGCTGTTCCCGGTCATCGGGAAAGCCGATCAATGACGTCAGACGTCAGCCCCCGCCCCTGATGTAAAAAAACACACACACGTCACAGCCCATAACCCCTCCCCTCCCCCTAGTGGTTAACTCTTTCACTACAACTGTCATTTATACAGGAATCAATGCATTTAAATAGCATTGATTGCTGTATAAATGACAATGGTCCCAAAAATGTGTCAAAAATGTCCGATGTGTCCTACATAATGTCGCAGTCACAATAAAAATCGCTGATCGCCACCATTACTAGTAAAAAAAAAAATATTAATAAAAATGCTATAAAACTATCCCCTATTTTGTAAACGATATAACGCTATAATTTTACCAAAAATATGTAGAAGAATACGTATCGGCCTAAACTGAGGAAAAAAAAAGTTTTTTTATATATTTTTTGGGGATATTTATTATAGCAAAAAATATTGCATTGTTTTCAAAATTGTCGCTCTATTTTTGTTTATAGCACAAAAAATAAAAACCGCAGGGGCGATCAAATACCACCAAAAGAAAGCTCTATTTGTGGGAAAAAAAGGACGCCAATTTTGTTTGGGAGCCACGTCGCACGACCGCGCAATTGTCAGTTAAAGCGACGCAGTGCCGAATCGCAAATTGGGGCCTGGTCCTTTGGCATCTAATTGGTCCGGGGCTGAAGTGGTTAAGATGATGATCTCGACTTCCATTCAATTTAATGGGCTGAAATCGTGCCTAAGTCAGGCCAAAGTACTGCACAAAGCATTTTCAAAGTCGGACCGACACAAGTCAGACCAGTTAAGACAGCTCTTATAGGGAACCATTGATTTTGACATGTCATGCGACTTGTGCTCTGGAAGTTGGAGCACATGTCGGACCAGTGTGAACCGGCCCCAATTGCGGAAAAGACAAAAGGGGTCTATTTATTAAAAAATAAATAAATATTCTGTGAGAATGTATCGGCATTTGTGCAAAGGTCACACATAATACCCATATGATGTGTGAAATGTCAATTTCTATTTGTCACCTTTTTAGGACAAATATAACATTCCCTACCATTCAATCATAAGGCCCCTTTTACACTGGGGCGTTTTTCAGGTGCTTTATCGTTAAAAAAAGCGCCTGTAAAGCGATTGAAAGAAGCCTCATCTGCAATCCCAATGTGAAAGCCCAAGTGCTTTAAGAGCCCTATCACACTGCCAGCGCCCGAAAAACGCTTGTAAAGCGCCGCTTAAACTAGCAGCGCTTTACCAGCGTTTTTCGAGCGCTTTTAACCCCTGCTAGTGGCCAAATAAAGGGTTAGGCTGCTTTCACACTGGAGCGGTGGGGGGGCGCTGGCGGTAAAGCGGCGCTATATTTAGCGCCGCTTTACCGGCGTTTTTCAGGCGTTTTTCAGGCGCTTCCCATTGTTTTCAATGGGAAGAGGCGCTTTAGGAGCGGTGATTTTTAGCGTCTTGCAAGCGCACCGCTGTGAAAGCCCTCGGGTTTCGGGTCGGTTTGCAGGCGCTATTCTTAGCGCAATAACGCCTGCAAGCATGCATGCAGGACTTTTTCTGACGCCCTGCCAGCGCAGCGCCTCAGTGTGAAAGCACTCAGGCTTTCACATTGGGATTGCAGTTGCAGCTCCTTTCAGGCGCTTTACAGGCGCTTATTTTAACGCTAAAGCGCCTGAAAAATGCCATAGTGAGAAAGGGGTCTCAGTGTGAAAGCACTCAGGCTTTCACATTGGGATTGCAGTTGCGGCTTCTTTCAGGCGCTTTACAGGCGCTTTTTTTTTAACGCTAAAGCGCCTGAAAAACGCCTGAAATACACCCCAGTGTGAAAGGGGTCTAAAGAACATTTGACCGGTAGAGAAAAAAACTTAACACTATAGACTAAGAACATTTGACTAAAAAAGGAAATATGTGAAATATGTGAAAGCACATGCAGATTTGTTCTGTGCAAATGGGGAAAATTATTTTTTAAATAGGCTATATATGTGCTGTTCGATTGTAAATTGATTCAGAGCTGGTTCACACCAGGAATCACACAGGAACACGTTCTGCATTGCTTTGGGATTCAGTGAGGTGTGATTTTCACGTTCTACTGTGAACTGGCACTCAAACAGAAAAAATTGCATTTGGACACTCAATGGAGGCAAGTATTTGTGTATACAGATTCCTGTGCTCACCACATTCAGTGTAGTGAAACAGCTACATCAGAGACTGAACTGCTATACAGAATTGGTACATTGTTGCAGAGATGGAAATTCAGAGTTTGACAAGTTTAGCATACTGAAATCCTTTACAGATGAGCAAATCACCTAAGGCAGGGACGTCAAACTCAATTTCATTGCGGCCACATCAGCATTATAGTTGTTCTCAAAAGGCCGGTTGTATCTGTAAGACTATATAAATTAGTCCAGGGCTTTTTTCCCCAGAGAATAGGTGCAGGAACTGAACCACGTCCTCCTCTTTTAAACGCATCAAACAGTGGGTGTGGCCAAATTGCACCAACAGTGGGAGGATGTTAAAAGGGCAATAGATGCCAGGAATGCGTTATGTGCAGAGTTCAGGGGTGCGCTATGTATAGAGTTCACAAGATGGAGTTCAGGGGTGCGCTATGCACAGAGTGCAGAGTTCAGGGGTATGCTGTATATAAAGTGTAGGGTTGAGGAGTGTGCTACATACAGTGTGCAGGGTTTAGCTCTTTCACAGGCTGTCCACATCTCACTTCAACCTCTCCTCAGCTCTGCCTCTCACTTGCAGGGAGATCATTGCTCAGCATCCTCTGTGCACCTGGGCACAGATGGGGATAACAGTACAGCTTACCATGTGATGCCCCATCCCACACTGCACCTGAATCTCACTTGTCCCCGGCATGAGTGCAGGACAGGCAGGAATTTGTGAGAGTCGCCGAGAGGAAAGCTGTCCTTGTAAATACTTAGGGCTTCTGTGTTTACACACGGCAGTGGTAAGCAGGGAGCTGAGGGCAAGGGCTGAAAAATAGTCCTAGGTTTGAGGGCCACATAAAATAGGCAGGCGGGCCGGATTTGGCCACCTAGCCTTGTGTTTGACACATGTGACCTAAGGTAAATAACAGAGTTCTGTATAGCGGTGCCCTTTCTGCAGTAGCTGACTCATTACAAGAACAGCGGGGAGCACAGGAATTGCTATATACTTAGCAGAGGTCTCCCTTACATTTTTTTCCTTTTGGTCAAATGTTTTTATCCTAGAGTGTTAAACAGCATTTGACCAATAGAAAAAATAGCCTAATTCTTCTGGTCAAAAGTCCCCAAGGCTTTTTTATCTCCTAGGCTCCATTCACACTTTGTGTGATTGTCATGTGACTTTGGACATCATAGTTGCATG
This sequence comes from Lithobates sylvaticus, assembly GCA_028564925.1. Classification (NCBI taxonomy): domain Eukaryota; kingdom Metazoa; phylum Chordata; class Amphibia; order Anura; family Ranidae; genus Lithobates; species Lithobates sylvaticus. The sequence continues at coordinate 374,435,124 of CM053026.1, read as the reverse complement.
ACAACTCACAGCCCATTTTTTGGGCCCCCCCGGTTCAAATCTACTTTGATGAGACTTAGATCCACTGAGTGTAAAGTCCAATCAAAGTCAAGCTCGATAGTCGCATTGGAAATCGTGCGGTTTTGGAGACACGCTATTGCGAATGGAGCCTTAGGATGGAACGTTAGGGAAATGTAACATTGACCCTGCAAAAGGCATCAAGCAAAAACTGAAATTTCGCACATATTAAAAACATTACAGGCACAAATACCAAGACATTCAGACTGAATTTTTTTTTTAGTTATTTTTTTTATAAATAGACCCTAATTTTTTTTTTTAATTCACACTTAAGTTCTGCTTTGAGTAGTACTTCTGTATTTGTACTTGTTTCCTGAGAGCAGAACTCCAGGCACAGACTTCTTTACAAATCTAAAGTGTGCAGATCTATCATTTATGGTCTAGAGCCCTCCGGACGAAACAAGTAAAGATGACATACAGGATTAACACAAACTTACCAACATGAAATGGACCTGAAAGTGTGCCTTGGTCCCTCGTACGGTACACCAAAATAAGGGGGCATACCCTAGATAAGGAGTGACGGAGATGATGTGAAATGAGTATTCTGTTTGGAGTAAGAACACTTGAGAAATGTCCTAAAAAAGGGGAAGGGAGGGTGGGTATCTCACACAGGAAACCGACAAAGACAGGCAGGAAGTGGGATGGTTAAATACCCTCCGGGCTCCTCCCATAACTTCAGGCCAGCATACCGGCCTTCCAATAAATACGTATGTAAAGTAAATGCTGGATATTGCAGCTAGTGCTTGTCCATATTGCAGAATGCCTTGTGTTCTGTTCTGTAAACCATTCAGAACCATGATCGTTCCTGGATGCAGATGCAGGGATTACATGCAAATGACTGAATAGCTGCAGGCGCTGCCCCTGGCTCCGTGGCTTTGAATGTGGCTTCCCACTTGCAGCTAATCCCAGGGAACCTTGCTAAGGTTTCACACTGTTTTCCGACATGGAAGTTGCACGACTTCTGAGCAGACTTCCCTGCGACTTCAATTAACGGGATCAGACTTTAAGTCTGGTATGCATCTTAAAGGGCAAATCCCACACCAAATTTATAAAAAAAAAAGCATGGGGTGTGCCCCCCATCTTGGACGACACCAGGGCCAGATGCCCTAAACAGTGGGGGGGGGGGGGGAGAAGACACGGAGCTACGACGGGGGACATTCTTAATTTTTAATAAAGGACTTTTCCAAAAGCGTCTCTTGTTTTTAGTAACACTACACTTTTTTTAAGATAAATGGGTAGGTGTACAATGTACCCCATACTCATTCACATGGGGGGGAGACCCCCCACTTGTTAAAGGGGGCTTCCAGGTTCCAACAAGCCCCCTGCCCACAGACCCCCACAACCACTGACCAGGGTTGTTGGGAAGAAGCCCTTGTCCCCATCAACATGGAGACCAGGTACTGAGGGGTGCAGAGCCCCCCCCCCCTCATGTTGACGGCATGTGGCCTGGTATGGTCCAGGAGGGGGGCCGCTCACTTCCCCCCTTTCCTGACCTGCCGGGCTGCATGCTCGGATAAGGGTCTGGAATGGACATTAACGGCTACCCCACGCTGTTTTATTTTTTAGTGTGGGGGGTTTCCCCTTAACCACTTGGCACTTCAACCCCCTTCCTAACCAGACCAATTTTCAGCTTTTGGTGCTCTCACACTTTGAATGACAATTACTCAGTCATACAACACTGTACCTATATGAAATGTTTGTTTTTTTTTTCACACAAATAGAGCTTTCTTTTGGTGGTATTTAATCACCACTGGGTTTTTTATTTTTTGCGCTATAAATAAAAAAAAACTGAAAATTCGGTAAAAAAATTTAAATAAAATTCTTTGTTTCTGTTAAAATTTATTGCAGAGTATTGGCAAGTATTGCAGTGTTGCAGAGTATTGCACAGTGTTGCAGAGTATTGCACAGTGTTGCAGAGTATTGCAGAGTATTGCACAGTGTTGCAGAGTATTGCAGAGTATTGCACAGTGTTGCAGAGTATTGCACAGTATTGCAGAGCATGGGCAGAGTATTGTCACAGAGCAGCACTGTGGGCACTACTCATCCAGCCCACAGCGTTGCTGCAATCTCTCCCCCTCTCCCCTCACACTGTACCGAGCGGTACAGAGAACGGAGGGAGGAACCGGTGTCATGACATGACGCCGGTTTGCTTACAAGTCGTTACAAGTCAAGTCCGTCATTTGACGGAGCGATCATGTGGTAAACGGCCGGTACCAGCTACCAGCCGGTGGGATGCTCGGTAAAGTCTCTGCCACAGACTTGTGAGTTACACTTGAGCGTTACTGAGGGACATGGATGAATTTAAAGAACTGACATATGGTACCAGTTTCTCTCAGCCGATCCGGCGTTGATCCAGTATGAGTGTTGATCCAGGTTGCGTCCTTCAACTAAGTCTCCAGGCTCCTTCAGAGAAACCAGCCTTGCGCATGGTCTTCTCCTGAAAGAGTCCTTTCCTGGGGTTCTTCAGTTGCTGGGCCTCTCCCTTCAGATGAGACGGCACCGGCCCATCCCTGGATCAGTAGGCTCTGAAGTTCACTCAGGCCTATCCCTTCAGTTGCGTTGCCTCGGACCAGCCAGCCCCGAGACACAGGATGCATAGTTCCGCACCCCAGGCCAGGAGGGCCATGGGGCTGGGTCAGGAGGACCACCAGAACCAAACAGACAGAAAATAATCCCCCACCAACATGGCGTCGGTACCTTAAATTTAGAGAAATTATCCTGAAGCCCAACTGTGGCTTCAGGCAACTTAATTTTACAAAAACAATAGCGCCTGCTCGTCAGAAGCCAGCGCTACATACAATTGAAAGGGGATTTTACCACTACTCAGACCCACTCACACCGGTTCTGACAGGTCAAAATTGCATGACAAGTTGCACCCTATTGTCAGCAATGAAACGGTTCAAATCGGTATGGTGCCTACTTTGTAGTGCAGCACCGATTTTAAAAAGTAGTTCCTGCACTACTTTTGGTGATTTCAGGGGAGACTTGGATATACATCTGTGCATGAAGTCGCACAGTTGTCAGCCAAGTCATACCTGAAGTTTTATGTACATTGAACGATTTATCGGTCATTACATAATGCCACTATCGTTTGCTCTCATGACCGAATGTTTGTTTTTCGAAAATTTGTTTGAACGTTTTTTCGTATAGTGTATGGCCAGCATTAGTCAAGTCTCTGTGGATAACGTGTGCAAGTTCAATTGAAGTGTGTTTACGTGCAGCTAGAGGACCTGGGACTACAGTAATGTAATTTAGCAGGGTGAACTGCATTTTGGACTAGAGAGCAGCAGCATCAACACAGTATTCTTTTATTCAGAGGCTTGGTGGAAAGCAAGCATCTACATCCAAAAGGATAACAAATATTTAGCTTGAAGTCACCAAAAAAAAGTAATGATGTACCATGTAACTTGACCGAGGTTAACAGATAAAAAGGAAAAAAAAATAAATTAAAAAAATAGAAAAATTATTGTCATGATTGTGGGGTTATACAAGGGCTTGCGTTAACTTTTTTTGCCAATGTTCCAACCTCCTGTAGGTGGCTGTATAACCAGACTTTCCAAGAATTCCTGTCTCCCTCAATGGATTATCTCCTCCAGACTTTTCAACCACTGTCACTTGCTCTAGTTTCAGTGGCAAATGATTGCAAAGTACTGATGTCTATAGCTCCATACCAAGAGCGATTGATAATTATTTTGTATTTCTTCAACTTGCGAATAATCGCTCCAACAGTCGTCACTTTCTCACCAAGCTTCTTGCTAGTAGTCTTGTAGCCCATTCCAGCCTTATGCAGGTCTACAATCTTGTCCCGGACATTCTTTGATAGCTCTTTGGTCTTACAGATTGGTGAAGTGAGCGCTAAATCATACACTGTCTAATTCACCATCTGATTGCTCTTAGAATGGACAGGTGAAGGGAGGAGGGGAATTTTGAGAGGGGGGGAGGGGCAAGCGAAAAGGAAAAAGGGCAAATTAAAATAGCATGTAAACAATCACAAAATGGAAAATGACAGAAAATCAAATCATAACTTGTGAAAGTCCATGTCATGTGGTTACAGATTTCTGAATTTTGCACTCAGAAATGGATGCGTATTATTATCCAACAGAGAGAATTGAAATATTTAGAGTTAATTGAACAATTGAAATCCAATAATCCCACCTAAGCGCCTTATCCCCCAAGCTACCATTGTCCTGGTTCAACACTCTTAAATAACACACCAAAAAAGATGAGGACAATTTGATTGAAATGAAATTAGGGAAAATGAGGAGAGATTTGGATGATTTCGATTTAGGTAGAATTTTTAATTGGAAAAAGAAATCCCATGCACCTAAGAGCTATACTACCCCCCACTCTCCTCCACCCCCCAGGCCCCTGATGTTATGTAAGGTTAGGCCTTCAGCCCTCATCCCAGGACCCCCTTCCAGACTTTTGTTTCCAACTCATCCAGCAGTTGTAGCTAATAGAATTTGTGGCGGTACATCTCACGCTAGTCCATCCAGGACACGTCCCCTTACCCCTAAACCTCAACGTGACCCAACTAGCAGGGTCAGAATGATTGTGAATAAAAATAAAAAGAAAAGCAACCAAAATAAGATCAACAATGAACTTATAATTACTGAGTCTCATGTCCCACATGACCCATTAGCCAGTTCAACATCTAACCGTACTGATGCAATTCCTATACCTCCTGTATTTTCTGCCTCTGCAACCCCCACATATAGTGGAGATAATATCATTATTCCAGGTAATCGCACATTCTCTACAGTCCGGTCAATGTCTAGGAGTAGTGTTGGCTCTCAGGACTCTAACAACTACCATACACAGAATTGGAACCTCCAATACTGCGGATCATACATCTCAACCAGAACAGGTCCCGTCCACAGTTGTCCATCCACACTTTTGCTTGGATAACGCTTCAGTCAAGCTGGCAGATTGCAACACACCTACTACCCATCCGATGTACCCGGCCTAAGCCTTACTGACTCACACCGAGAGGTCCGTGAGTCCAACAGTTCCGGTACGGGTACCCATCCTTTCTTTATTTAGAATTTATTAAGCTGACCGTACACCTTGAGTACCCCCAGCGATACACTGCACCCTGTTGAGGACTTTGCAAACCTGACCAGATTATCTCAGTGGGAAGACATACCTTAAAAACAGGACTACCTTTTATGTCTTATTCTGGACTAATCACAGCATGAGAGTACGATTGATGCGGTTGTTTTACTGTTGACCACCCCTTGTTGTTTTTACTACACCATTATTATACATTGTGTTAGTTCTTGCTTTGGACTGATGAGAGGTCTATAAAGCAGTCACTTTTTTTGTCCGCTCTCCTGGATGTGTCGTCCAGTTAGATACATGCTAAGTACCAGATGCGATTTCGTTATCTCAGTAATGGTGTTGCATTTTCTATTTAGGATACTGAATGTGCTATAGGTTTGAAAGTCTCTTTTTTTTTTTTTTTTTAACAAAATGGGTTTGAAAGTCTCTTTAATGTAACCCCTTCATCTACCTGTTCCACATTTTGATTGACGTGACACCACAATATACCTTTCATGACGTTTTTTTAAGGACTTGAACCCTCTGCTTTGCTGCAATTTTGAGAAAAACCCATGTTGTATATAAATTTATGTTTCTGCACTAGAAGGAGATTGAACATGGGCCTGCTCTAACCAGGGGTCAATTTTCCTCCTCTCACTCACCATTTGGGCGAATCACTTGCTACTTCCCCTTACATTTAATTATTTCTGTTACTGTTTTGTTTTCACTATTGTAACATTTTTGCACATACCAGTGGAGAAACCCTACTGGCACCCCCATTCACGGGGACACTTATCAAAGAAACTCCTGGCTCACAGTACTACCCACAGGCTGTTTATTCCTGTGGGGTTCCATGTGAAAACCAGGGACACTTGTTTGATTATTCGAGCGCTGCACTTGTTTCTAATATTTTCTGTACAATTCACGTCTAATTGTTGTGCTAGCTGCTACACTATATTTAGGTTTGGCGCAATATTTTTCCACATAATTTATGATTTTTTAGTGCTTTCCCCCCTGTTAACCAACAGTCTGACTTCAGGAAAAAGAAAATTAGAAGAAGAGGAAAACGAGGGGGAAAACGACGAAATAAATCACAGGGCCAAATCCCTAAAACAGTAAAAATTTTCAATCTATCTTCCCACACATTGAATGACGCAGAAGTTTCGATCTTGCAACGAGGCCTTAATTTTGCGCCAACATCTTCACCCAATTCATTTACACTCTTTAAGGACCTGCACATGTTCATTCGCAACCTCACTCTTATGCCGCGTACACACGTTCGGACTTTGTCCGCCGGACCTAGTCCAGCGGACAAACCGCCGGACTTTCCGAGGGGGTGACTTGCCCACACACGCCCGGACTTCCGAGCGTGTGACTTGCCCACACACGCCCGGACTTCTCCGGCGGACAATCCGCGGGAAAAAGTCTGCGGGGCTTTTGAAAATGAACGGACTTGCCCACACACGGAGCAGTCCGTTCATTTAGAACGTAACTGCAGGTAGACGGGGCTAGCAAAGGCAGTGAATGCCGCCGTGCTAACCCCGTGACCTGGTATGGATTTAAAGGGAATCCCCACGCCGAAAAAAACGACGTGGGGGTCCCCCCCAAATCCATCTCAGACCCTTATCCGAGCACGCAGCCTGGCAGGCCAGGAAAGGGGTGGGGATGAGCGAGCGCCCCCCCCCCTCCTGAGCCGTACCAGGCCGCGTGCCCTCAACATGGGGGGTGCCCTGGGGAAAGGGGGGCCTTTCTGGCGGAGGAGTCTGGCGAGAAGACCCCCCAAGACGGAAGAAGACCCCCGGAGCAGTGCAATAAAATATTTTTAAAAAATTGTGTGTTTTTTTTTCTTTACACTTTACACCTTAGGTGAATGGGTAGGGGTACATCGTACCCCATACTCATTCACATAGGGTGGGGGGCCGGGATCTGGGGCCCCCTTATTAAAGGGGGCTCCCGGATTCCGATAAGCCCCCGCCCGCAGACCCCGACAACCAAAGAGGCCCTTGTCCTCATCAACATGGGGACAAGGTGCTTTGGGGTGGGGGGGCCGCACGGCCCCCCTTTCCCCAGGGCACCCCCCATGTTGAGGGCACGCGGCCTGGTACGGCTCAGGAGGGGGGGGCGGTCGCCCGTCCCCACCCCTTTCCTGGCCTGCCGGGCTGCGTGCTCGGATAAGGGTCTGAGATGGATTTGGGGGGGACCTCCACGCCGTTTTTTCGGCGTGGGGATTCCCTTTAAATCCATGCCAGGTGACGGGGCATTCACTGCCTTAGCTAGCTCCGTCTACCTGAAGTCACGTGCTAAATGAACAGACTTTCCGATGATCGGCAAGTCCGTTCATTTCCAAAAGTCCCGCGGACTAGCATACTAACGGCGGGATTGTCCGCCGGACTGCCAAGTCCAGCGGATAATTTTAAAACAAAACTTAAAACCTAGTCTGCCGGACTTTTGGCGCCAAAAAGTCCACCGGCGCCCACACACCTTCAGTCCGGCGGACAATCCCGCGGGATAGTCCGTTCGTGTGTACACGGCATTAAACGTTACTATAATATTAAATCTCAAAAGACACCGGATAATTTCACGTACCCCATTCCCACGCAGCCCATTCCCACAATAGAAATCAATAATTTCCTTGAATTGGATATTCTCAAGGACTTATATAGTTTAGACAGTGATGATGATGATGATGATGAAGACTTGTCTCTCTTTACACAACATCTTTCCACTTCTCCTCCGGTCAAACACAGTAATTTTAGGCCCAAATCTGTTTTCAACCCAACCCACGTAAAAGGACCTTATCTTCAATCCTTTTACCAAGTAGTTTATTCTGATATACAGAAATTATGTCAAGACACACAAAATAGTCATTCCAATCACTCCAATCTCACTTCTCATGAAAAAGTAGCCCTGAAAAATATGACCCAAAACCATGATCTAGTAATTAAAACAGCGGACAAGGGCGAGGGCATAGTGGTCAAAAAACGCATTGACTACTTGACCGAAGCCCATCGCCACATTTAAAAAATTGCGTGGTGATCCACTTTCCAACTTCATAGTAGAAGTCCAAACACTCACAAGTAAGGCCAAAGAAAAGGACATTATTTCCAAACAGGAAGATGCCTTTTTCAATAAACATTATTTTTCCACTCCATATTTCTATCATATTCCAAAAATTCACAAAAGCATCCATAATCCCCCAGGTCAGCCCAAAGGTGCAGCCATAGACAGTATTACTAGTCCCATTTCACAGTACATTGATCAGTTTTTACAACCTCTGGCCACCAGCCTCCGTTCCTACATTCGGGATGGGGCGCATCTTTTGGAACAGCTAGCATATTACACATGGGAGCCCACGTACATGTCACTTGATGTATATTCACTCTATACTTCCATTCCGCATTATATAGGCCTCAGAGCAACTGCAAGTTTTCTATCTTCCGATCCCCTACTCAATCAGGTAGAGTTCATATTAGCAGCCCCGGAATTCTGCCTGACCCACAACTATTTTGAGTTTGACAGAGAATTTTACCTTCAAGTCAGAGGCATGGCTATGGGGGCAAACTTTGCCCCCAGTTATGCCAATTTAACTATGGGTTCATGGGAAGCCAATTACATCTGGCTCAATAATCCCTATACTTCCCATATCGTTTTTTATGGGAGGTATATTGACGATATCATCGTCATTTGGGATGGCCCTGAAGCCCTGTTCTTGTATTTCTTGAACCACTGTAACAGCAACAATTACGGTTTATCATTTACTTCAGAACATGATCCCTCACAATTATCATTTTTAGATTTAACACTATTCCCTCTAGATGGCAAAATTCTGGCAAAAAATGTCACCAAACCCACAGCCGGCAATTCTTTTCTGCATCATCAGAGTTGCCACCATCCTAGGTGGATTTTAAATATTCCCAAAAGTCAGTTTTGCAGGTTGCGCAGAAACTGTACCAGAAAATCAGATTATATTACAGAAGGGTCCCTTTTAAAGTAAAAATTCTTAGAAAAAGCATTCCCATCTAAACTCATTGATGAAGCTTTTGAATTTTATTTGTCAGAGCACTCCCCAGCAGTTAAAGATACAAATCAGCCTGTGACACAACCAGTCAGGTTTGTGACTCAGTTTCATACACAGCATAGAGCCATGGAACACATCTTGGAAAAGCATTGGAGTATCTTACTCCAAGATCCCCAGCTAAAATCCATCATTACACCAAAACCTAAATTCACGTACAGGAAAACTAGGAACATCAAAAGTTTGGTTGCACCCAGTAAACTCAAACCCCAACAGGGATTAAAAAAAAAAACACTACAACTTCATGCCTTATACCCTTAGTCGGGATGTACCAGTGCCAACATGTCAACCATGGTCAAAAGGATTTTTCCAACAATGGCAAAACATATCAGATTAACAGTTTTTATAATTGCTCGACAGACTTTGTCATTTACTGTTTGAGTTGTCCATGTGGTCTATACTACGTGGGCAGAACAATATGTACTTTGAGAAAGAGGTTTGGGGAGCATCGCTGTCTCGTTGAGGCAGGAGACGACACGTATAGGGATGAGCCGAACACTCCCGGGTTCGGTTCGCACCAGAACCAGCGAACGGACCTAAAGTCTGTGCGAACATAAGAACCCTATTAGGCCCCATGCACACGAGACGCAGATGCAAACTCTGCTGAACGCATGTTTTAAAAAGCAGAAACCTGCGTTTAAAAACGCGCGTTTTGCTGTGTTTTCATGCCACGTTTAGCCGCGTTTAGCCGCGTTTGCGTCTATAAGCATTTGTAAAGATAACATCATATAGACCCTCCCTAAGCTCAGAAAGCATGTATTATTAACTATTTCTGCCCATTTGATCAGAGTGAGCAGCAGCAGCAGAGAGAGCAGTTGTACACTTGCATTTGCCTCTCTTTCTGTGTTTTTTTTGGAAATGGATCCCATATTGAATATATGTCAGGAAATGCTCCTGATATTGCTCTTGATGAAGCAGCAACGTCGTCGCAAATTTGCATGAGAGGTCCAGAATCAGAGCTTGTCCATATTGGACCCATCCGTTGATGGCACAGCGAATGTCCGTTGGATATTTCACAAACATGTATGCATTAGTGAGTATATATGCTCTATGAACTATCTAAACTAATTACGACATTTTAAACCAATTGTTCTAGTATTTTTTATGGTTTACCATCATATTTCTGAGTTTTCTGGTCCAAAAAATTGGGTTCCTTTAAAAAGGCTTATAAACGCAAACACGGCTAAACGCAGATGCCTGCGTTTAGGCGCGTTTAGCTGCGTTTTGCGTCTGAAACGCGGAAAAGCAAAGTGTCTGAACGCATTTTTTTGCTTCTAGAAAAACGAGGTTAAACGCAACTGAATAAAAACGGGAAAAAACTAGACTGTGTACATGGACACATAGGATAACATTGCATGCGTTCAGGTGCAGTTGAAAAAAGTGTCCAACTGCCTCTGAACGCGTGTTTAACAGCCTCTCGTGTGCATGAGGCCTAAGTTACAATGGATGCGAACGTTCAAAATCAAAAGTGCTAATTTTAAAGGCTAATATGCATGTTATTGTCATAAAAAGTGTTTGGGGACCTGGGTCCTGCCCCAGGGGACATGTATCAATGCAATTTTTTTTTTTTTTAAACGGCTGTTTTTTCAGGAGCAGTGATTTTAATAATGCTTAAAAAGAAACAATAAAAGTGTAATATTCCTTTAAATTTCGTACCTGGGGGGGGGGGGGGGGGGGGGTGTCTATAGTATGCCTGTGAAGGGGCGCATGTTTCCTGTGCTTAGATCTGTCCCTGCACAAAGTGTCATTTTTGCAGGAAAAAAAGCTATTTAAAATCTCTCGCAGCTAATGAATTGTCGGCTCCCGTAATACAGAGAACAGTCATTCATTGAAAGTCATTGATAAAAAAAGTCATTGATAAAAAAAAAGTCATTGATAAAAAAAAGTCATTGATAAAAAAAAGTCATTGATAAAAAATAAAAAATAAAATAAAAAAAAAGCGTGGGGGTCCCCCCAAATTCCATTACCAGGCCCTTCAGGTCTGCTATGGATATTAAGGGGAACACCCCGGCCAAAAAAAAATAAATGGCATGGGGTCCCCCTCAAAATCCATACCAGACCCTTGAGGTCTGGGATGGATTTTAAGGGGAACCCCGGCCAAGAAAAAAAAAAATGGTGTGGGGTCCCCCTCAAAATCCATACCAGACCCTTATCTGAGCACGCAACCTGGCAGGCCGCAGGAAAAGGGGGGGCGAGATCGGCCCCCCTCCCTCCTGAACCATACCAGGTCACATGCCCTCAACATTGGGAGGGTGCTTTGGGGTCCCCCCCAAAGCACCTTGTCCCCATGTTGATGAGGACAAGGGCCTCATCCCCACAATCTTCATCTTCTTCCTCCGATCTGCTTCTTCTTGCTCTGGTCTTCTCGTCCGGCATCTTCTTCCATGGCGTCGGTGTCTCTTCTGGGCCGCTCCGCGCAATGGGAGGCTCCCGCTGTGTGAGGCTTCGCTGCGTCTGACAGGTCTTTTATAACGGAGGGCGGGGCCACCTGGTGACACCACACCCCTCTGACGTCATGGAGAAAGCCATAGGGAATTCCCCATGACGTCCCTGTGCGTCAGAGGGGACGGGGTTACCAGGTGGCCCCGCCCTCCGTTATAAAAGACCTGTCAGACGCAGCGCAGCCTCACACAGCGGGAGCCTCCCATTGCGCGGAGCGGCCCAGAAGAGACACCGACGCCGTGGAAGAAGATGCTGGACGAGAAGACCAGAGCAAGAAGAAGCGGATCGGAGGAAGAAGATGATGGAAGAAGAAGATGGAAGAAGATGCCCGAAGGAGAAGATGAAGAAACCGAAGGATGAAGAAAGGAAGAAGGAAGACGAGAAGAAAGAAGATTTTAATAAAGGAATTGTCAAAGACCGTCTCCTGTCTTTTTTACCATTTTTGACACTTTTTTGGTGAAATGGTAGGGGTACTTTTGTACCCCTTACCATTTCACACAGGGGGTGGCAGGGATCTGGGGGTCCCTTGTTAAAGGGGGCTTCCAGATTCCGATAAGCCCCCCCCGACCGCAGACCCCCACAACCAATGGCCAGGGTTGTGGGGAAGAGGCCCTTGTCCTCATCAACATGGGGACAAGGTGCTTTGGGGGGGACCCCAAAGCACCCTCCCAATGTTGAGGGCTTGTGGCTCAGGAGGGAGGGGGGCTGCTCTCGTCCCCTCTCTTTTCTTGCAGCCTGCCAGGTTGCATGCTCGGATAAGGGTCTGGTATGGATTTTGAGGGGGACCCCACGCCATTTTTTTTTTTTTTGGCCGGGGGTTCCCCTTAAAATCCATAGCAGACCTGATGGGCCTGGTAATTGAATTTGGGGGGACCCCCACGCTTTTTTTTTTTATCAATGACTTTTTTTTTTTATCAATGACTTTCAATGAATGACTGTTCTCTGTGTTACGGGAGCCGTCAATTCATTAGCCGCAAGAGATTTTAAATAGCTTTTTTTCCTGCAAAAATGACACTTTGTGCAGGGACAGTTCTAAGCACAGGAAACATGCGCCCCTTCACAGGCATACTATAGACACCCCCCAGATGTGCTACTGCAATGCTGTACTAACAGCACGCACACACTAATCCCCAGAATCACAGCACATAATGTCAGCAGTCAGCACACTGACACTGGAACACAATATACAAGGCCGCTGGCGTGGCGGCCTTTTATAATGTGGGGCGTGTACTAAACCCCCTGAGCTGTAATTGGCCACAGGCATCCTGCCTGTGGCCAATTATTGCTCTCCTCGCCGCTGGCTCTATGATTGGCCAAGCATGCGGGTCACAGTGCATGCTTGGCCAATCATCAGCCAGCAATGCACTGTGACTGGCACAGTGCATTGCGGGCCGCTCGCATCACACGAATTTGATGCGAGTGGCCCAAATAGTTCTGGGCTCGCTGAGCGGGCGAACGCCCGATGTTCGATTCGAACATGGGTTTGAATCGAACACCGGGCCCATCCCTAGACACGTACAGTTTTTCCCTCCATTTTCTCCAAAAACATGCCAAATCTTCAACAGGACTAAAAGTGTGGATCATAGAGTCCATTTCTGGTGCATTTCCTCTGGCAGAGCGTTTTAAACGTCTCTGTCAGAGAGAAACATACTGGATCTATATTTTGGATTCACTTGCCCCTGGGGGTATGAATGAGAGGTGAGCAGTCTAATTTGACAGCTTTCCCTCTCTTCTTCTTCCCCCCCATTTTCTTTTCCAGCCCCCCCCCCCCTTTCTTCCTCTTCTCCCCTTCATATTTCCCTTTCAGGTATAAATTCTATACTTGACATTTTAACCGCTTCCCGACCGCCTCCTGCACATTTACATCGGCAGAATGGCACGGCTAGGCAAAAGCACGTACAGGTACGTCCCCTTTAATTGCCTAGCCGTGGGGTTGCGCACGCGCCGACGGCGGCTGGTGTCCCGCGATCGGGTCACAGAGCTAAAGAACGGGGAGAGGACTGTGTAAACAAACCTCTCCCCGCGCTTCCTACACTGCCTGTCACTAATCGGCTGTTCCCTGTCATCGGGAAAGCCGATCAGTGACGTCAGACGTCAGCCACGCCCCCTAATGTAAAAAAACACACACACGTCACAGACCATAACCCTTCCCCGCCCCCTAGTGGTTAACTCTTTCACTGCCAGTGTCATTTATACAGGAATCAATGCATTTAAATAGCATTGATTGCTGTATAAATGACAATGGTCCCAAAAATGTGTCAAAAATGTCCGATGTGTCCGCCATAATGTCGCAGTCACAATAAAAATTGCTGATCGCTGCCATTACTAGTAAAAAAAAAAATATTAATAAAAATGCTATAAAAACTATCCCCTATTTTGTAAACGCTATAACTTATGTGCAAACCAATCAATAATCGCTAATTGCGTTTTTTTTTTACCAAAAATATGTAGAAGAATTCGTATCGGCCTAAACTGAGGAAAAAAAAAAATGTTTTTTTATATATTATTTTTAGGGATATTTATTATAGCAAAAAGTAAAAAATATTGCATTTTTTTCTAAATTGTCGCTCTATTTTTGTTTATAGCGCAAAAAATAAAACCCGCCGGGGGCGATCAAATACCACCAAAAGAAAGCTCTATTTGTGGGAAAAAAAGGACGCCAATTTTGTTTGTGAGCCACGTCGCATGACAGCGCAATTGTCAGTTAAAGCGACGCAGTGCCGAATCGCAAAAAGGGGCCTGGTCCTTTGGCTGCAAATTGGTCCGGGGCTGAAGTGGTTAACATTGATTTTAACACTCCATTTTTATTTTTTTTATAATTTAAACTTTATTAAACATTTTCTTTCATCTTACAAAGTAATTTACATAATTTATGTTTGACAGTCAGATTTTTAATTCTACCTTTTGAGGATTGTCTCCTCCAGGCACTTCTCTCCTCTACTTCCCCCTTCTTTCCCTTCAGGCGATAACCCCGAAGGGAGTATAGAAAACCAAAGACCAAGGGGAAAGGGAAAAAACTAAAAACTACAAAAAAAACTCTCTCTCCCTCTCCTCCCCCCCTCTTATCCCCCCACACTCCATTTCAACTTATTAAAGTAATTCAGTCCAGTCCCATTTTAGTATTATTACATTATATTAAATTTTGTTCCCAATTTATGATCAATATATTGCAAACAGTGCATTTGTTTTTTATCCTTTTTTATTTTTCTTCATTCTTCTAAGATTGTTGAAGAATGTCTGGGAATACATATAGACATATATATATATATGCAAGGATGGAGTGTATCTACAAGGCCTATTGTACAATACTTAGCGCCTGATGTGAGATATACAGTTTCTGATCCAACTAGACAAAATTGGATCAACAAAGATAATAAATATATATATAAATAACTCAATATAAATATATATGAAAAAGCAGCCGTTTAAAAAAAATATAAAATATATAAGGGTAGATAGTATAAAATTCAAGCAGTATTAATTCCTGAAAAATTCAATACTAAAAACAGCGCTTAAAAGGTGTTGCATCAAAATTTTAAAAGGTAGAAATACTTCTAAAAAAATGAGTCCACAATCAGAAATAAATGCATGAATAAATAAATAAATGTTCATTGAGTGCAGAAATAGTGGTGGGTGAACAGTTCAAAACGCATCAAGGTGACTTCTTCTGTATTATTTCAGACACCGTATCATCCCATTTTTGACTTTTTTCACTACGTGTGGTACAATCCCCTTAGGGGTTCAAACTCACCAGAGATCAAGATAAAACAGGCCTGTCAAATATATGTCATCAAGGGTTAAACTGCATCCACTACTCCTCAGCTAAGATGGGGGTAAAACCAGCCTGGTATCCTTCTTAACCTTTCAGCATCACCAAGAAAACCACTGCATCAGGGGTCCAGGGGGGAATTGACTCCAAATAAATGCGAACACCGCACCCTCATCGCAGCCAATCACCTTCCAGACAAACAAAGCTCCTCAGAGGAGCTTTGTTTGTCTGGAAGGTGATTGGCTGCGATGAGGGCGCGGTGTTCGCATGTTTGTCTGGAAGGTGATTGGCTGCGATGAGGGCGCGGTGTTCGCATTTATTTGGAGTCAATTCCCCCCTGGACCCCTGATGCAGTGGTTTTCTTGGTGATGCTGAAAGGTTAAGAAGGAAAGGTTAAGAAGTATACCAGGCTGGTTTTACCCCCATCTTAGCTGAGGAGTAGTGGATGCAGTTTAACCCTTGATGACATATATTTGACAGGCCTGTTTTATCTTGATCTCTGGTGAGTTTGAACCCCTAAGGGGATTGTACCACACGTAGTGAAAAAAGTCACATGGGATGATACGGTGTCTGAAATAATACAGAAGTCACCTTGATGCGTTTTGAACTGTTCACCCACCACTATTTCTGCACTCAATGAACATTTATTTATTCATGCATTTATTTCTGATTGTGGACTCATTTTTTTAGAAGTATATATATATATATATATATATATATATATATATATATATACACAGTGGTGTGAAAAAGTGTTTGCCCCCTTCCTCATTTCCTGTTCCTTTGCATGTTTGTCACACTTAAGTGTTTCGGAACATCAAACCAATTTAAACAATAGTCAAGGACAACACAAGTAAACACAAAATGCAATTTGTAAATGAAGGTGTTTATTATTAAAGGTGAAAAAAAATCCAAACCATCATGGCCCTGTGTGAAAAAGTGATTGCCCCCCTTGTTAAAACATACTATAACTGTGGTTGTCCACACCTGAGTTCAATTTCTCTAGCCACACCCAGGCCTGATTATTGCCACACCTGTTCACAATCAAGGCATCACTTAAATAGGAGCTGCTTGACACAGTAAGGTCCACCAGAAGATCCTTAAAAGCTACACATCATGCCGAGACCCAAAGAAATTCAGGAACAATTGAGAAAGAAAGTAATTGAGATCTATCAGTCTGGAAAGGGTTATAAAGCCATTTCCAAAGCTTTGGGAATCCAGCGAACCACAGTGAGAGCCATTATCCACAAATGGCGAAGACATGGAACAGTGGTGAATCTTCCCAGGAGTGGCCGGCCGCCCAAAATTACCCCAAGAGCGCAGCGACGACTCATCCAAGAGGTCACAAAAGACCCCACAACAACGTCCAAGGAACTGCAGGCCTCACTTGCCTCAGTTAAGGTCAGCGTTCATGCCTCCACCATCAGGAAAAGACTGGGCAAAAATGGCCTGCATGGCAGAGTTCCAAGGAGAAAACCACTGCTGAGCAAAAAGAACATCAAAGCTCGTCTCAATTTCTCCACAACACATCTTGATGATCCCCAAGACTTTTGGGACAACATTCTGTGGACCGATGAGACAAAAGTGGAACTCTTTGGAAGGTGTGTGTCCAAGTATATCTGGCGTAGAAGGAACACTGCATTTCAGAAAAAGAACATTATACCAACAGTAAAATATGGTGGTGGTAGTGTGATGGTCTGGGGCTGTTTTGCTGCTTCAGGACCTGGAAGACTTGCCGTGATAAAAGGAACTATGAATTCTGCTGTCTACCAAGAGATCCTGAAGGAGAATGTCCGACCATCTGTTCGTGTACTCAAGCTGAAACGAACTTGGGTTCTGCAGCAGGACAATGATCCTAAACACACCAGCAAGTCCACCACCGAATGGCTGAAGAAAAACAAAATGAAGACTTTGGAGTGGCCTAGCCAAAGTCCTGACCTGAATCCTATTGAGATGTTGTGGTATGACCTTAAAAGGCCGTTCATGCTCGAAAACCCTCTAATGTAACTGAATTAGGACAATTCTGCAAAGATGAGTGGGCCAAAATTCCTCCAGGACGCTGTAAAAGCCTCATTGCACGTTATCGCAAACGCTTGGTTGCAGTTGTTGCTGCTAAGGGTGGCCCAACCAGTTATTAGGTTTAGGGGGCAATCACTTTTTCACACAGGGCCATGATGGTTTGGATTTTTTTTCACCTTTAATAATAAAGACCTTCATTTACAAATTGCATTTTGTGTTTACTTGTGTTGTCCTTGACTATTGTTTAAATTGGTTTGATGTTCCGAAACAGTGTGACAAACATGCAAAAGGAACAGGAAATGAGGAAGGGGGCAAACACTTTTTCACACCACTGTATATATACATATTTTTATTTTTATTCATTTAGTGCATTTTTTATTAGATCTTCATTAATATTTTTAATATACGTTTTTTTTAAAAAACAAACGTTTTCCGTTTGTATTTGATAAACACCCAGCTGTACATACTGATACACTGTTTTTAACATTATTTCTCATTACATTATTGTTTAGGTATTTGCCTAGCATTTAGCGTATATTTCCTTTACATATGGACTATTATTGTTTTCACAAGTGACCCGGTGTGTCCCCTATCAGCCTCCATTCGAATGCAGGAAGTGTTGTCCAATCAGGGCCCTCCCCCGGTCATATAAGTCCGGTCCAATCACCGCCCACGTTAGGCCTGAGGAAGGAGCGTAGCTCCGCAAACGCGTTGCCTATTCGTCAACTGGCTCCAGCACCCGGAAGTGACATCATTCTCCTGGTTGTCGGCGTGCATTCCACCGACTGGAAGTGTCAGCAGTGTATGTCCCAGCCTGATGCACTGACGATAACCACCCTCCAGCACACGGAATGAACCCACTCCATGGATGTCCGGCTTGTTTCTTGTTCACATGCCCATTGTCGGTGTACCTTTGTGAGTGCTAAAGTCTTCATTAAAAGCACCATTTCAATATTGCCCTTAGAGTGGCGGCTCTGTTTCCATTTCCAGCTCTTTGGTCTTACCCATGACGGTGAGTTTGAATGGAAGGAAGATTCTGTGGACAGATGTTTTATAGGCATAACAAGCTATATACATATATATATATATATATATATATATACATAAATCCCGAAGAGGGGTGGGGAGCTCTGTGTCCCGTGATGTAATCTCTAAAAAAGGATTTTACAGGTAAGCCGTTTTAAAAAATCCTATTTTCTTGTTCATAGATCATGGGACACAGAGCCCTATTCATTACATCATGGGACGTCCCATAGCAATGCCCAAATTGAGGGAAGAGAGACAGATCAGAAAACCGCCATTGGACGTGAGGACCTACACTGATGCCTGCAGTACACTGCGCCCAAAAGCGGTATCCTCATGCCCTCTTACATCCACCTGATAAATCTAGTGAATGTATGGACCAAAGACCAAGTTGCAGCCTTGCAGATCTGCACCATGGAGGCCTGGTGATGCACTGCCCATAAAGCACTTACTGCTCTAGTTGAGTGCGCCTTAACCTGAAAAGGAGGAATTTTCTTTTCCCAAACATAGGCCTGAACAATAACTTGACAAATCCACCTAGCTATAGTAGACTTCGATGCTGCCTTGCCCTTTCTGAGACCGTCTGGCAACACAAACATAAAATCAGTCTTCCGTATCTGAGCAGTCGCTTCCAGATAGATTTTGACTGCTCTAACAACATCTAGAGAGTGTAACAATATTCCTCGTGGACTGCGGATCTGGAAAAAAGGATGGTAAGACCACATCTTGGTTTAGGTGGAACCTTGATACCACCTTAGTTAAGAAAGCCGGGTGAGGACGCAACACCACCCTGTCTTTGTGAACAATTACGTATGGCTCTTTACATAAAAAAGCCACTAATTCTGATACCCTCCTGGCAGAGGATATGACAACAAGAAAAAACAACTTCTTGGTCAAAAGACACAAAGAAACATGTTGTAATGGTTCAACTGACTGTTTTTGTAGAACAGACAAAACCAAATTCAAATCCCATGGAGACACAGGTGGCCTGAGTGGCGGATTTAAACGCAGTGCCCCCTCCCCCCCGGATAAAGGTCCGGACTAGGGAATGAGAGGCAATCGGTTTCTGAAAAAAAATACCGACAAGGCCGAGATCTGACCCTTGATAGTGCTCAAGGCCAGCTTAAAGCGGTGTTTCAGCTGAAATTTTTTTTTTTAAAGTCAGCAGCTAAAAAAAAAAGTAGCTGCTGACTTTTAATAAGTACACTTACCTTCCCAGGGCGCCCGCGATGTCGGCCGCCGAGGCCAACATGTCCCTCGGCGCTCCGGTCCCAGCGCCGCCATCCTCAGTAAGGGAAACAGGTAGTGGAGACTACGGCTTCACTGCGGTTTCCTACTGCGCATGCGCGAGTCGAATGGGAATGGGACGCACTGTGTTAGGGAACACACAGTTCCCAGAACACAGCGCGCCCCATTACCCAGAACACAACGCGGCGGAGGACAGAAGACCGAAGATCACCGCGAAGTAGGAAGGAGGCAGATTAGGAAGACTGCCTAGCAACAGGGATTTCGGATCAGGTAAAAAATATATATATTTTTTTTATTTTTTTCCAGAATATCAATGCTTTTTTTTTTTTTTAGGGTGCCCCTCCGCTTTAATTTCTACTCCTAGTTGAAGGAAAGCGAGAATTCTGTCAATGGCATACCTCCTAGGATGCCATCTCCTGGATTCACACCAGGAGACATATGCCTTCTAGATTATATAATAGATGAGCCTGGAGGCCGGCTTTCTGGCATTAACCAGAGTGGGCAGGACTGGACCTGAGATCCCACGCTTTTTTAGTACGTGGGTCTCAATAGCCAAACCGCCAAATTCATATTTTGTAAGGAAGGACGGAATATTGGCCCCTGTAAAAGCTAATCTGGCTGTAGCGGAAGAACCCATGGCCTTCCAACTGCCATTCACACTATCTCTGCATACCAGGACCTTCTGGGCCAAGCCGGGACTACTAGAATTACCGGCTTCCTTTCTCGCTTGATCCTATGAAGGAACCGCGCAAGAAGCGGAACTGGAGGAAACTGATCCTAAGGAATTATCAAGGCATCTGAGCCTAGTGCTAGCGGATCACTTGTTCTAGACACAAAGTTGTCTGGCTTCTTGTTGAACCTGGAAGCTAGCAGATCTACATCCGGGTTACCCCATCTCTGGCATATCGCCTGAAATATGGTGGGGTGTAGAGACCATTCTCCTAGGTACAGCTGCTGGCGGCTTAAAAAATCCGCCTGCTAATTTTTCCACCCCTGGAATAAGACTGCAGATAGGCAAGGAAACATGCCTCTCTAACAAACAAATGGTTCACCTCCCTCTGGGCATTCAGACTCCTGCACCCTCTTGGTGACTGATATGGGTCACTGCTGTAGCATTGTCGGATTGTATCCAGACAGGACCACCTTGTGACCTGTATGTCCAGGCCAAACGTACTGCCCGAGCCTCCAGAATATTGACAGACAGGAACCTTTCGGTCTGCACCACTTCCCTTGGATCTAAAGCTCTTCTAGGACTGTACCCCAGCCTATGGTGCTGGTATCCGTAGTTACCACTTTCCTGGTGACTGGAATAAAGGATTTTCCTGTAGACTTTTGGCTAGTAATCACCAACTGAGGCTTCACGTACTTCTGACATCAGGCGCATTGGAAAATCCAAGGCTTAGATTCTCTTGATCCAAGCAGACAGCATGCTGTTCTTTAATGGCGTTGAGTGAAACTAGGCGAAGGGAACAGCCTTGAATGAGGCTACCATCTTCCTCAACAACATCATACAAAGGCAAATGGAAGGTCTTTCCCCTACTTGCCTACTTAGGCCAAATATTTTTATTTATTTTATGTTCTTGACCTTTGACCCGGGTAAAGACACCCTGCTTTGGGCTGTGCCTATGACTATACCCACAAATCTCCAGCCTCCAAAGGGGCTGCAAGACGATTTCTCTAAGATGAGGACCCAGCTTAAGTGCTCTTAAGTCTTTACTGTATTGAGCACATTGAGTCTCCTAGGGCTGAGAATGTACCTTAGACTGGGATCCTAACCCAGGAGTTCCAGATATTTGACCATGCTGGAAGCACCTAGGTCCAGCCATGCAACAGACTGATCTCTCGGCAGCAGACTGCCTTGGCATGCCATTACTGCTATACCCTGGCCTCTTAGACCCGCTAGAGGCGGACCCTAGCATTCTTTAAAACTCGAGCATGGTGGCTAACCCAAAGGCAAGTCTACTAACTGGAGGAGGTGCTGTTTCGCTGTGAAACGCAGACAACCTCTGTAAAGTCATGCAAATAAACACATATGCAAACGGCTCTTCATATGTGTATGTGGCAAGAGTAAACACCCTATACCTCAATAGAAACATGTGTTCATGGAAGCATGAATTTCTTACAATATTTTTAAGGTGTGCGCTGTATACACACATACCTATATCATGTGCTGTGGAACGAGCATCTTGCAAGCAAGCATGCGTCTCTGAATATGTAATTTACACATCATGTATCCAGACAGACACGTATTCTTATGTGAACATAAGCTAAATTAACATGCCTCGTTATGCAACCATGCAAGTCTAGGTGACCATGCAACTTAGGTGACCATGGTTTTTTTTATGCGATTCAGCATTTTTTATGCGCTCAAACATTTTATGCATTATAAGCACTACTGTGCGGACAAGTACCCTCGTGTGACCAAGGATTCTTGTGTGACCAAGCACCCCTGTGCGAGCCAACATCTTATATGCAATCGAGCGTTTTTAAGCAATTTTTAGGCAGTTTTGTAAAAACCAAGCTTCCCCGTGTTACCAAGTATCCTTGGATAATCAAGGACTCTTGTGAGATCAAACACCCTTGTGCGATCCCGCATTTTCATGTAACCAAGCATTTTATGCAATTTAGGCCTTTCTTGTGAAAACAAGCCTTTCTGCGTAACCAAGCATCATTGAGCAAGCAAGGACTCTTGTGAGATCAAGCACTCTTGTGTGATCCCATATGTTAATGCAAACAGGCAATTATGCCATTTTAGGCAATTATGCCATTTTAGGAATTTCTGCGCAAACAGGCACCTAAATGATCAAACATCCTCATGCGACTATGCAAGTCCACTTCAAACAAAAAACATGTATCAACATATATGAATAACATGTTCTGCCACATACATCTTGTACAATCCAACTCATGTATGTATGCAAACATGTGGACTGATAACCAAAAAAGCAAGTTATCCTCCGCTGACGTGTGTGCCGCACTCATGTGATCAGTTGCTTGTGTGTTAGCAACAATGTGCACAGAACTGTGCATCTCAGTAGTTGTGCATTTGGCTGGTTTGTACGCAAGCACCTGCATGAGGACCTTATGGAGGTTTTCCACCCCTTAGTAGCAATTGACGGCCTGGGAAGGTACAAAAAACCTATGGAAATTTAAGAAATAAACAAAGGGGTAAACAGAGGCTTTGGAGGCTTTAGATTGTAAGCTCTAACAAGCAGGGCACTCTGATTCCTCTTGTACCAAATTGTAATGTAATTGTAATGTCTGCCTTTATTTTGTTAAGCGCTGCGCAAACTGTTGGCGCTATATAAATCATGTATAATAATAATAATAGTATCTCCACCTCGTCAGATTGCACCTGTTCCCTGTCGGTGATCTTCCATCATCAGACTGTTGATCCTCTTGAATGAGGATTTAGAGCAGGGGAAGGGAAACTACCCCAATTTCTGCTCTCTTGTGAAGATACTGCCATTAAAGCAGCTGACTTCTCCTGTTAACCACACACTGCAACACAAACAAACGTCCTCAAAGACCTACAGGGCTGCAATGTTGGAAGAGGCTGTAAGCCTGACAGGGGCAATGGCTAACCCTGTGTGGCTGCCTCCAGTCTCTCAGGGGCATGTTATGCTACAGGCACGTCTAGAGCCCCCAGACCCAGATGGTGACTTCTTGGTACCTGCCCCTGAAACCCTTTTATGGGGAGACATAGTCCTAAGCTGCCAAAAAGCAGAGGTACTATACAATTGCATACACTGTTGTGCCTAGTCTCACAATAATAATGTTTGCTAGCATGCACAACCTGATGCTGAGTAGGTGTCTAGGTATACCTGTATCCTATCCACATGAGATGCTTATGTGTCCACAGCTCTGTATCCTGCTGCTTACAGACCCTGCTTACAGACCCCTGGCGACCTGAGTTTTTTTAAAACAACCACTTCGCGCCTGCGCATTGAATCGCCGTGCATGTCATATGTGCACGGCGTTGGCAACCATGCCCCCCTCCTTTCCTGCTATTTCTGCCGAAAAAGGGCGCCCCCTTCGCGCGCACATAGGACCAACGCGGCGGCGGCCGGGGGGGAGAAGGAGATGACCGCGGGACTATGTGGGACCCCAAGACTTCGTGGGATCCCCCTTTCTATTCATGTGGCAGAACCTGCAGCGGAGGTGAGCGGCTCACAGAGCGGCTTCACTGAGCTTGTATTTCCTGGAGAGCATATAAGTAACACCAGGTATGCCTCTTACTTCCTCTAGTGGCAGAAAACAGGTAAGACATGCAAACTACTCAAAGAAGACAATCCTTATGGTATTCACCTAGGATTGTCTTCACTTACCTTGTCCCTGCCACAGGATACTGCTGAGAACAGCCAAACCCAACCTTCACCCATAATGGCGGGTAGTGTTTTGTCAACCTTCAGGGATCTGGGTTCCTACTTACAGGAGCCCCGTCCCTGGACCTGTAGAAGACTCTGCCAGGAAAACCATTGCGCATATTTAAATACGTGCCCAAAGTGCTGGATCCCAGAGCCCAGTCCTCAAAGAGAGACATTACAGGCAAAAACTTGTTTCTTCTCCCACGAGGCCTGGGTACCATCCATCTTAGGCGATTTTTATTGGCCTGAGGAATGGATCCCGTTGTGTAGCTCCTAAGCCCCCGCAGGGACCATCAAACAGAGCTTTCTTCTTAGCACATCTTGCATCCTGACCAAACACCTTGGACACTGGCGACAAAAACTGAGGTGCTCTCCATATGGGAGGGGTTATATAGGGAAGGAACTCTCCTGAAGTTGACTATCTAACCCATGATGTAATGAATAGAGCTCTGTGTCCCATGATTCATGAACAAGAAACTTATTTTACTCACTGAACTGCAACTAAATTTATACAATTTCTATCGTGTTTTTCGTGTTAGTCTGTCTATGATTTAAAATACACCTATAACAACAATTATAGACCCTTCATTTCTTTGTAAGTGGGCAAACGTACAAAATCTGCAGGGGATCAAATAATTATTTTCCCCTCTGTACATTGTGTCAGCATGGCTTCTTGTAGTCCCCACTAGGAGAGAATGTGACAATGAAGGAGCAACAGTTAAAGGGGGATTCCACCCTAAAGTGGAACTCCCGCTTTTCGGAACCCTCCCCCCCTCCGGTGTCACATTTGGCACCTTTCAGGGGGGAGGGGGGTGCAGATACCTGTCTAAGACAGGTATCTGCACCCACTTCCGGGCATAAACTCCCACGGGAGTTTACGTCACCTCCTGTCCCGGCGCGCTGTCTGCCGGGACACACACGTGACCCGGCAGACGGCGCTGAGGATTCTCATTGCGCCGCGCGACTCGCGCATGCGCAGTAGGGAATCGGGAAGTGAAGCCACTTCCTGATTCCCTCACCGAGAATGGCGCCGGCTACAGCAGGGAGCCGAGCGATCGATCGGCCTCTGCTGCCGACACCGCTGGACCCTGGAACAGGTAAGTGTCCATTTTTTAAAAGTCAGCAGCTGCAGTATTTGTAGCTGCTGGCTTTTAAATTTTTTTTTTTTCAGTGCAATCCCGCTTTAAGAAACATTTGTCACTCTATAGCAGGTAAGGCCCGAACAAGACCTACAGGAACACCAGGTATACATTTAATGAAAGCTGTAGATTTATTATGCATAAGTGAGAATTGGATGATTGGGGTTGGATTTGTATTTTAAGGTAACACAATTAGAGTGGATGTAAACCCAATTGTTTTATTTTTAATTAAGGCTTGCACCTTGTACAGTATAGGATTTCATGCCATCTGTGCCCAGTCTTGCCACAAACAGTTAATCCAGCTCTGAGCAGTCCTCTTATCTTGTTTCAGTGAGATAAAAACTGACACACAGAGAAATAGGAGTCAGTCTTTCCCCTTGCTGTGAGTGACAGGTAATTTACATATCTCATACATGAGCCTGAGAGAAGCATTCTGTGTACTTCAGATCCCCTCCTCCTTTCTTCTACAGCTCTCACAGGATTGGCTGCTCCACACCTCAGCATGATTGGGCATGCTGAAGTCATGTGGTGACTTTTCTGGGTTTTGACTGGATGTATGTGATCATAGCAGAATGTAATGTAAGAAATACACAGGAGAAAATACATGTTGACAACGGGGAGTGTAGAGGTGGGCGGGGGGTCTACTGATATCACCACTCCACCCACCAAGCTCTGGACAACAGACCCATCCACAGAATCTGCAGTTTTTCAGGTCTCATAACAGACAGAGGGGACACACTTGACAGGTAAAGATACATGCAGGAGGCATGTATATCCTTATAGATAACCACTATGGCAGTAGTATAGAAAGGATGAGAGTGGGTTTACATCCACTTTAAGCAGTTAAAACTGTGATCTTAAGAGAGTCAATATTGTGGATTTGAATTGCACTTAGGTCTCTATCTGCATAAGGTTTTAGGCTGGGTTCACACTGGTACTACACAACAGTCGTACGACTGTTGATCTGACATTGCACTGCACCGACTTCCATCTCACTTCAATGAACGGGATCTGACTTACCAATCTTTAGGGGGAAACCACCACACCAAATTAAAAAAAACGGTATAGGGTTCCCCCTCCCAAGTCCATACCAGACTGAAGCTGGTATTGATTTTTGAGGGGAACCCCCCAAATCCATATCAGACCCTTATCTGAGCGCACAGGTCAGGAAAGGGGGTGGGGATGAGCGCCCTCCCCCGAACCATACCAGGCCACATGTTCTCAACATGGGGGGGTGCTTTGGGGCAGGGGGGCCCTGCGCCCCCCCCCCCCACCCCAAAGCACCTCATCCCCATAATGATGGGGACAAGGGCCTCTTCCCGACAACCCTATCCGGTGGTTGTCAGGGTCTGCAGACGAGAGGCTTATAGGAATCTGGAAACCCCCTCCAACAAGGGAGCACCCAGATCCCGGCCCCCAACCTAGGTGAATGAGTATGGGGTACATTGTACCCCTACCCATTCATCTGAAAAAAAAAAAGTGTCAAAAACAACACACAGGTTTTTGACAAAGTAATTTATTAAAGCAGTTTCGGTGTCTTCTCCTTCAGATGAGGTCTTCATCCTCTGGTTCCTCTCCCTCATCTGAGGTCTTCTCCCTCTGTTCTTCCTCCGATGGTCTCTCGACTCTCTCCCACTGTAATGCTAGGGCCACTGTTTGCCATTACTTATATAGTCATGGGGCATGGCAAACCCGGAGAAGTCATCCAGAGGCCCCCCACTCCTAGTGACATCACCCAGGGCATGATGGGGCAGGGGCCCCCAGCTGACGTCACCAGGTGGCCACACCCCATGGCTATTTAAGTAATGGTACATGGCGGCCTTAGCATTACAGCAGGAGAGAGTGCGAAAGAACAATCGGAGGAAGAACAGAGGGAGAAGAGAGGAGACCCGGCAGAGGGAGACAGTGGAGAGGGGAGAACCAGCAGCGGAAGAAGAACCGAAGGAAGATGTCATCAGCATAGGGAGAACAAGAGAATGAAGACATCACCGGAGGGAGAAGAAATTGGAAGCAGAAGAGACACCGAAGCCGATTTAACCGATTCCCGACCATCTCACACATATACTGCGGCACAATGGCACCGCTGGGCGAAACCATGTACCCCTGCGGCACTCGCTCCCGACCGGCAGGGTGTGCGCCCCTGACGATCGGATTTGTTCCAGAACCGATCACTCTTCAGGTCCAGGCCAATGATTTCTGACCTGGACCTGCTAAACGGTTCTGGCGAATGAAATGCTTCCCCTGCCTGTAAGTGTAAACACAGGCAGGGGAAGTGATGTCATCTCCTCTACTGGAATTCTTTTTGGTTCCAGAGAGAGGACATCTAAGTGAGTTGCACCAACACTACACTAACATCTAGGCACACTTTTCACCCCTGATCCCCCTTCACTCCCTGTCACAGTGTCACCAAGTGCAGTTTTCATATTTTTCACTGATCACTGTACTGGAGTCACTTGTGACTCTAATCAGCGTTAGGGCAGTTAGTAGTATGGCCAGATAGCACCTCCAAAAAAGTTTTAACCCCTTGATCACCCTGTCACCAGTGATCACTGTATTAGTGTCACGGATGATGACACTGGTTAGTTTGTTCATAGCGCCAGGGTATTCACCATATATTACCCAATAAATGTTTAACATCAGGTTTTAGCGTCAGATTAGCATCCGTAGCGCTAACACCCACGCATGCACCATACACCTCCCTTAGCAGTATTGTATCTGAATGGATCAAAATCTTTGATTTGATCAGAACTAGGTTAGCGTCCCCAAAAATCCGGCGTTAGCGGGATCAGCCCAGATGCATGCTAGCGCCTGCGTTTAGCCCCTCCGCCCAACCCACCCAAATGGAGTATCAATTAATTACGGTCACTTACAAAAACACACATTACTGCAGCGTTCGCACTCAGGCCTGATCCCTGTGTGCGCTAACAGTTTTTTTGGTAGCAATTGAAGCAGGCTCCGACAATCGGGTGCTCTTTTTGCCTGTGAGTCGCACTAGTTGTACCAGTAAATTTAAAGGCCAAAATGTCCAATTGGAGATACACTAGTAAAGAGGCCTACACGTTTCGGAGCATGACAGATGAAAGTGAAGAGGAAGTCACCCATCTATCAGATTCAGGCTCAGAATACAAACCAGCAGACAGCAGCGGCACTCTGACAGATAGCTCCGAAGACAGAGTAGTGGTCCATGCTAAGGTCAGGCGTAACCGACCCCGTTCTTCTGTTGAGGTGCAAGAACCGCAGGGTTCTCGTATAGAGCAAAGATCCAGTACTAGTGCCGCTCATCCTTCTGGTGAACTGGCAAGCACCAGCGTCCTAGTACATCCTGGTCATACATCCAGCACTGCAGTATCACGGGGCGAATGCCATAAGTGCAGTTCAAGCTGGTGCGGTGGCTAGCACAAGTAATGTCCTGCAGCGACCAAGAAGACAAACACAGGCCCGTTGAGCCCATAGTGCCCTTCCTGCTGCATTTGCCAATCCTAATTGGGAGCCCACCACTTCTGCAGCACCTGTATGTCCCACATTCACTGGCCAATCCAGAATTTAGGTGGAAACAGTTGATTTTACGTTACTTGATTTTTATTCGCCGTTTTTCACGGAAGATCTCTATAGGTTTATTGTGGACCAATGCAATTTTTATGCTGGTCAATTCATCGCCGCTAATCCCCAGTTGACTCTTGCCAGAGATTGGAAACCTATTACAGTTTCTGAATTTAAGACCTTCCTGGGCCTATCCCTCCTTTTGGGCATAACTTAAAAAAAAAAAAAAGTGAGTTGCGGTCATATTGGTCCACTGACCCAATTCACCATATGCCCGTGTTCTCTGCCTCCATGACCAGGACAAGATACAAGCAGATCTTGCAGTTTATGCATTTTAATGACAATGAACTCTGTCATCCTCAGGGTGACCCTGGATACGATCGGCTCCACAAAATGCAGCCCCTCGTAAACCACTTTAACCAACAGTTAGCGGCCTCGTTTACTCCCGATCAAGTTGTCTGAGTCCCTGAAAGTTTTCTGGCTGCTTGTCACTCAAACAGTATCTGCCCAGCAAGCATGCCAGATATGGGGTCAAGATGTACAAGCTCTGTGACAGGGCAATAGGCTATACATATAGTTTTATGGTTTATGAGGGAAAAGATAGTCACGTGGAGTCCGAGAACTTCCCAAACTACATAGGTAGCGCTGGCACGATTGTGTGGGACTTGGTCTCACCCTTACTCAGAAAGGGGTACCACTTGTACTTTTTAGTCAATCGTTTGCTCATACAATGCCAATTCCATGTTTAATTTGCCAGGGCTTACCCCCAGCGGCCTGTAGAGTCCCGACTTAGACTGGGGGAGAGAGCCTGCTGGAGAAGTAATAATTTGCTTGAAGTGGAGGGATAAATCGTAAATGTTTTCGTTCTGTCCTCCCTTCACGCAGATACGACAGTCCAAATTCCAATGGTGACTGGTGTTGGAGAAACCCGTGTCCATGAATACAACCTTCATATGGGAGGGGTGGACCTCAAATGACCAGTTGATGGCACCGTACTTAATAGCCCGTAAGGCCGGATGCTGGTAGAAAATAAGTGTCTGTATACTTATTCCAATTGGCTCTGCTGAATTCTAATGCGGTATTCTAATGGTGAGTATACGCACCGATCAATCTTTTTTCGTTCAGCCCACAGGCATTACATTACAATATATGCCCAACAAGGACCAGCAACATACTGGCATGTTGCTGGACTTTTGAGTGGTTATACCAGAATGATTCCTGCAGGTTTAGGTATCATCTTGGTATCGTTCTTTTCAGCCAGCAGTCGGCTTTCATATAAAAGCCATCCTATCGGCCAATTAGCCGATATACTGATTTTACAAGCAGTGGGAGGAAACGTTCCCCTCCCGCCGTCTTCCATGGTTTTCGCTGGCTCTCCAGTCCCACTGGGGAACCTGAGAATGCAGCCGGTGGTTCTGCCAGCTGACCTTAGCCCAGAACGGCTCCAATCAGCTCTATGGCCTAAGGAACCAGAAGCTACAAGCATTTCATGACTTTGGTTTCGCGGGATATAAACAGCGCCATTGCGAAATAGGGAAAGCATCTTATCATACCGATCTTGGTGTGGTCAGATGCTTTGAGGGCAGAGGAGAGATCCAGGAGTCGAACAGACCCCAATTTATATAAAAAAAAAAGTACCTATTGCTATCACATTCCCTGTGAATTAAAAAAAAAAAAAAAGCACCCCTGCCCCCTCGTGCTCGCACGCAATGGCAAACGCAAGCATCGGCCTTCTGTCATATGTATGCATGAGGTATCACTGCAAACTTCAGATCGAGGGCAGTAATTTTAGCAGTAGAACTCCTCTGTAAAACTAAAGTGGTAACCTGTAAAGGCTTTAAAAAAAATGTAGTTTAAAATTGCGCACAACCGTGCAGCCGCGACAAAGTATGTTGCGTTTTGGCATCTATGTACTCGGCGTAAGCTTATCTTTTATATTTTACCAAACATTTGGGCAATAGAGTGTTTTAGTGCATTATGATTCCAAAAAGTGGCTTTTTTTTTCCCCAAAAAAAAAACCTTAGTTAGACTTACCGGTGACGGTATTTCTACGAGCCTTTCAG
Source organism: Lithobates sylvaticus (assembly GCA_028564925.1). Classification (NCBI taxonomy): domain Eukaryota; kingdom Metazoa; phylum Chordata; class Amphibia; order Anura; family Ranidae; genus Lithobates; species Lithobates sylvaticus. The sequence continues at coordinate 374,404,342 of CM053026.1, read as the reverse complement.
GATAGCACCTTGGAGAGAGCGCAGCTCCGCCTTTTCCCCAGGAAACACTGCGCGACAACGCCCCTTTTTAAGAGCAGCTGCTTCCACCATGCCTTCAGTTGTTACCGAGAAATCCTCTGACATGCTGTAAAATATAAGCAGACAGTTACCACACCCTATAATTATACATTATACATCATAACCTAGGGAGGGAAGTAGGCTGCTGTCCTGAAAGGCTCGTAGAAATACCGTCACCGGTAAGTCTAACTAAGGTTTTCTCCCTTCGCCTTTCAGGACAGCACCTTGGAGAGGCTAACCGAGAAAATTACTTCAGGGTGGGACCACTGCCTGCAAAACCTTCCTACCAAAGGATTGGTCTGAGGCTGAGAGCAGATCCAAGCAGTAATGCTTTATAAAAGTTGAAAAACTGGACCATGTGGCAGCCTTGCAAAATTTGCTCAAGCGATGCCCCAGCCTTTTCTGCCCATGATGCTGCTACTGCTCGGGTCGAATGAGGTAAGATTCCTTCTGGAGGCTCCAAACCTAAAGAGGTGTATGCTTCTTTAATGGCTTGCTTTAACCATCTTCCGAGGGTGTTTTTGGAAGCTTTACGTACCTTGTGAGTGCCTTCCATTAATACAAAAAGTGAGGATGGATTTTCTAAAGTCCTTTGTTATCTCCAGATACTTAAGACACCTCCTGACATTCAGAGTATGGAAGGCTTCTTCTCCTGGGCCCGAAGGTGAAGGGCAAAATGTAGGGAGAATAATCTCCTGTGCCCGATGAAATGCAGAGCTCACTTTCAGTAAGAAGGCTGGATCTGTTTTTAGGACTACCCTACCTGGTAGGCATCTCATGAAGGGCTCTTTGATTGATAGAGCTTGTAACTCGCTGACTCTACGGGCTGATGTTACTGCCACCAAACAACGTTTTAAACGTTAAAAACCTTTAGTGATGATCCTTCTATGGGTTCAAACGGAAGCTTCATCAATCCCTGAAGAACCAAAGATAAATCCCACTTGGGAAAAATAACCATAGGCCTAGGCTTTACTTTAGCCATAGCCCTAAAAAAATCTAATATTATCAAAAAGGTTCCCCTGACAGGGTTCTTTCCAAAAAAAAACTGATAAAGCCGCTACCTGCGTCTTGAGCGCACTTGCTGCTAAGCCTTTCTCCAATCCATCTTGAAGAAATTCTAAAACTGAAATTGTACTAGACAAAACTAAAGTTTTTTTTCTGGAACACCACATATTATATACCTTCCAGACTTTAAAATAAATGTCTCTTGTCACCTTCTTCCTACTTGCAAGAAGGGTAGTAATAAGCTTTTCTGATAGGCCCTTTTGTCTTAAGATTTGTTCTTCAGAAACCAGGCTGTTAGGTTGAGATAAGCTGGATCTGGATGAAGAATCTTGCCCTGACTCAGCAGATCTGACCCATTTGGTAACTTCCAAGGAGGTTTCACTGAGAGATTCATCAGGGTGGAAAACCAGGGTCTTTTTGGCCAATAAGGAGCTATCAGAATTAGTTCCGTGGATTCCAGTCTGAACTTGGCTAATAATGGGGGGAAAAGCGTAGGACAGCTGGAAGTCCCATTTGTGGGCCAGAGCATCTATTCCCAGAGCTTGATCCTGTCTCTGAAGGGAAAAGAAAACTGGTACTTGTGTTTTCTTGTTTTGCGAATAGGTCCACCTGAGGGAAACCCCAACTCTTGGCTATCGTCTCGAATAAATCCTGATTCAGAGACCACTCCGCTTCTTACTTCTCTCCTGCTGAAGAGATCTGCCAAGGTGTTTTCCGTCCCTTTTAAGAGTACTGCCGATAGCAAGGCCAACTTGTTCTCTGCCCATCTCAGTAATTGACAGGCTAGTTCCAACAAAGTTCTGCTTTTTGTGCCCCCTTGTTTTGTTAGGTATAACACTGCCGTCATATTGTCAGTCAAGATTTGGACATGTTGATTTTCTAGAAGTTCCTGGAAGGATAGAAGGCTTAGATGAATAGCTTTCAACTCTCTCCAGTTTGATGACCTTCTCGCCTCTGGCTTGGACCAAACCCCCTGAAGAGTTTGTTCTTCCAGGTGGGCTCCCCACCCCCATGCGCTGGCATCTGTGGTCAGGCTTCGGGTTACTGGAAAGAACCAGAGAAGTCCTTTTGAGATATTTCTCTGGTTCCTCCACCACCAGCGTGATCTTTTTGCTCTTGCCCCTATGACAAATTTTTTCTCCAGAGATTCCTGGTAAGACCAATTTGTCAGAATGTCCGCCTGAAGTGGACAAGCATGCAATCTGGCCCACTGTACTGCGGGAATTGCTGCTGTCAATAGGCCCAGAGCCGACATGACTTGCCTTACTGAAAACCTTGAGTTGGATTGAAGTGCCTTCAGAACTGACTGCATCTTTTCCATTTTCTCCTGAGGTAGAAATATTTTCTGTTTTAGTGAGTCTACTTCGTACCCCAGAAACCTTACTCTTTGAGATGGTATTAAATTTGACTTCTGAATGTTGAGAAGCCAACCCAAAACTTTTTAGATGTGTCTGAGTTACTTGAAGGTTGACTTCCACCTGACTTTTTGAGTCTGCAAAAAGTAGCAGATCGTCCAAGTAGGGCACTATTGGGATCCCTTTCAGCCTCAGGGGTTCCAAAGTTTCTGCCATCACTTTCGTGAATACCCTGGGCGAGGAGGAGAGGCCGAATGGCAAGGCTCTGAACTGTAGATGCCAAAACCCCCCCCCCCCCCTAGATTGACTGCAAGACGCAGAAATTTCTGGGACAGGGGTGCTATTGGGACATGGAGATATGCATCTCTCAAATCGATGGAGGCCATGTGACACCTGGGGGTCAGCAAGTTCTTCACCGAAAAAATCGTGTCCATCCTGAATTTTTTGTATTTTATGGACCGATTCAATAACTTCAAATTGGGGATCAGGCGGAATTTTCCCGATGGTTTCTTGACTAAAAATATATGGGAATAAAACCCTTTCCCTTCTTGCCCTTCTGGGACCAGAGATGACCTTCTGTTGCATCAGCTCTTGAAGAAGAGACTTCATAGCCAGAGCCTTCTCCTGATCCCTTGGCAAGTTTGTTATGTAGAACAGGCTTGGGGTGTTTTGCGAGAACTCCAGATGATAACCCTGTTGGATTATCCCTAGGACAAATGGACTTGTTGTTTCTTCCCAAACTGACAAGAAATCCTAAAGCCTCCCGCCTACTGGGAGATGGTTATTGTTTTTTTAGAGGATTTCTCAGGATTTCTGAACAATACCCCTCCCCTGCCTCTTCCTCTCTGAGGATTCCAAGGTCTTTTTCCTCATCAGCTTGCCGAAAATTCTTCCTCTGTTGTAACACTTTTTTCTGAGAAAAAGCTTTTTTGTCTGCTGTACTATCAAGTACAGTCTCTAGTTCTGGACCAAACATCAAGTCCCCTGAAAAGGGAATTCCGCACAGTTTCACTTTAGAAGCTGAATCCCCTGACCAGGTCTTAAGCCAGAGGGCTCTTCTTGCGGAATTAACAAGTGCTGATGATCTGGCAGACATCCTGATGGACTCTGCCGAGGCATCTGCCATGTATTTGACAGCTTTAAGCAGTGTAGGGAAGGACTCCAATAACTCTTTCCTGGAGGTACCTGCTACCACATGATTCTTGAGTTGGTCTAACCAACATTCCAAGTTTCTGGCCACAACTGTAGCTGCCATTGCAGGTTTCAGATTGGCTAAGGAAGACTCCCATGCTTTCTTCAGTAGCCCATCTGCTCTTTTGTCCATAGCATCTTTGAGAATTCCCATATCCTCAAAGGCTAAGTCCGTCTTTCTAGACACTTGAGAGAAAGCAGCATCTATCTTTGTTTTTTTATTCCAAACACACTCATTTTGCTCAAAAGGGAACCTCCTTTTAAGGGCTTTAGAGAAGAACTGTCCTTTCTCTGGATCCTTCCACTCCTTTTTAATAGTGTCTGTTAACACTTTATGTACAGGAAAGACTGTTGCACTTCCTCCAGCCCCAGGTACATTTTGTCATGTACCGATAGCGGAGTTTTTTCTTCCTGGATCTCCAGTGTAGTATAAATTGCCTTGAGTAATTCATCTACTTCCTCAAGTGACAGTTTATATCTAGAAGATCTGGCTTCTTCTTCCTGTTCCTCAGAATCAAATGTTGAGGGAGGAATGCTTTCCCTTTCTTCCTCTGTCCACTTCCATACAAGTAGAAAGTGAGTCTGAGGGAGACTGGAATGAGAACTCTGTTCTTGGCTGGAACGCTGACCACATTTTTTCACAAGGGAACGTACTGTCCCTAGGGCCTCTGCTAGTTCTTTTCTTACAGAAGATAGGAGTTCCTTGCACTCCTCTGTGAGGACTCCTTCACTAAATCCGCAATGCAGGATCTGCACAGGGGCTTGGCCCAAGAGTCCCTTAAAGGATTTTTGCATGAGGGGCATTTCTTTGATGTTCTCTCTGATTTAGCAGTAGCTTTCTGAAACAGAAACAAGAACCCCACAGGTCCTCTAACTGTAGCCACTAAAGAGTAGAACAGATAGTCCCCATAGCCAAACACCCTAAGTGCCCAGAGTCTCACTCCCTGCTAAATCTGCTTATGGACCTTTACACCAAAGCAGACAGCTGAAGGTTAATTTAACACAGAAACAAAAACACCCAGTGATATGTAAAGGAAAGAGGTACTGCTGTACCTCTCCTACCTGGGACTGGCCAGGAGCCTGGCCGCCTGCATCCACCATTGCTGCTGACGATTCCTCCTCCATACTGATCGTTGCAGCCGCCGTCCGCTTTTGAATAGCTTACCTTCCATGCCAAACAAAAGGAAGTCCCGGACAGAGGACCCGGCCCTTCCTCCTGCGTTCCAGCAGCTGGAACCAATTGCTGCTACGCCCTGCCGGAAGTCTCCACCCACCGGAACTGGCGTCCCCCACGCCGAGGCCTGGCATGGAACACTCGTTCTGAGCGCACCCGCGGCCCCCCGAACGCACAGGCGAACGACCTCCGGCAGTCCATTACTCCTGTGAGCCGTCAAAAGTAGGGACACCGGAACACCTTCCCCTTCGTTCGGGAAGGTGCTGGGCTGGTCTGAGCACGAACGTAAGCACAAGGTACTGCCAAAACCCTAATTTAAAGAGAGCGCAGCACCTCTGGTTCCCCAGCAGTGTTCCACCATGGCGGAGAAAACACTAAAACTGAAGGCATGGTGGAAGCAGCTGCTCTTAAAAAGGGGCGTTGTCACGCAGAGTTTCCTGGGAAAAGGCGGAGCTGCACGCTCTCCAAGGTGCTGTCCTGAAAGGCGAAGGGAGAAAAAAAAATTGTTTGAAAATAAAATCACTGCGCTGGGCTTTGTCTTCAAGTGGTTAGAAGAGTGGGTGATGTGTGGCATAAGCTTCTAATGTTGTGCATAAAATACCAGGACAGGTCAAACCCCCCCCCACCCCCCCCAAATAAACCCTTTTTGGAAAGTAGGCACCCCAAGCTATTTGCTGATAGGCATGTTGAGTCCATGGAATATTTTATATTTGGCCACAAGTTTCGGAAATTACAATACTTTTTTTTACAAATGATATATTGCTCAAACATGCCACATGAAATCATGAAATGACACCCCAAAATACATTCCGCTGCTTATCCCGAGTACAGGGATACAGGGACTTTTTGGCAGTCTAGCCACGTATAGGACCCTGAAAACCAAGCACCACTTTCAGGCTAAGGGCGTACATTTTTGATTTCACTCACTACCTATCAGTTTCAGAGCCCATGAAATGCAGATGGCACAAACCCCCCCCCCCCCCCCAAATGACCCCATTTTGGAAAGTAGACACCAGAGCCATTTTGCTAAGAGGCATGGTAAGTATTTTTCAGCTCGCATTTTTTTTTTTGAAAATGAAGAAATGGAAAATGTATTTTGTTTCCTTTTTTCAAAACGTTGTGACAAAAAGCAAGATATCAAATAGCTTGGGGTGTCTACTTTCCAAAATGAGGGGGGGGGGGGGGGGGTTCATACTATTTGGGCATCTCATGGTCTCCAAAACTGATGGGTAGTGAAATCAAAAATTTACGCCTGATAGCGGAGCTTGGTTTTCGGGGGTCCTGTACGAGGCTAGACTGCCAAAAAGTGCCACATACTCCCTGTACTCAGGAGAAGCAGCAGAATGTATTTTATGGTGTAATTTCACCTATGCCCATGGCATGTTTGAGCAATATATCATTTTAGGGACAACTTTGAATAATAAACATTTTTTGTCATAAGTGAGATTGTATAAAAACATTTATTTCTTTTGTCATTTTTCAATGTGCTCAACAAGCCTCTAAGCAAATTCCTTGGGGTGGCTACTTTCCAAAATAGGGTCATTTTGGGGGGGGGGGGGGGGTTATACTGCCCAGTTTTAGCACCTCAAGAAATGGTAGGCAGTCAAACCAAAAGCTGCCTAAATTCTAGCACCTTAGTTTGAAGACTAACTTTTGTGCAAACTAATATACGCTTATTGAATTTTTTTTTACCCAAGACATGTGGCTGCTTTTTGGCCTAAATAACTAAAATTGAGTTTTTTTTTTATAACAAAAAAGTAGAATATAATTATTTTTTGTTTATAAAATTGGCAAAATAAAAACCACAGAGGTGATCAAATACCACCAAAATAACGCTCTATTTGTGTGGGGGGGGGGGGGGGGAGACAAATTTTGTTTGCGTACAGCATTGCATCACTCTGCAGTTACCAGTTAAAGCAGTGTAGTGCCAAATTGTAAAAAGCCCTTGGGTAAGGAAGGGGATAAAAACCTTCCGGGGCTGAAGTAGTTAATCACTTTGTCATAAACCTGTGTGCAGTTTTTTATTTTTGACACTTTGTTTTAGGTGAACAGGTAGGGGTACAATGTACCCCACACTCACTCATTCACATAGGGTGGGGGGGGGCAGGATCTGGGGCCCTCTTGTTAAAGGGGGTTTGCGGATTCCAATAAGCCCCCCGCCCGCAGACCCTGACAACCACCGGCCAGGGTTGTTGGGAAGAGGCCCCTGGTCCCTTCAACATGGGGACAAGGTGATTTGGGGTAGGGGGTGCAGGGCCCATCACAGGGAAAAAGATCAAGAGCTACCCATATAGGGGCAGCTTTACAACCTGGTATACTTGTAGAATTTCATATACATGTGCAACAGCAAATAATAATGTATATTTGTACAGGATAGCTTCATAATCCAGGTTATAAAATTAGCATAAAATAAAACCATGGTAATACAAAAATGTTTGAACAATAGTGATCCAACAGTACAAAATGACGGAAAAAGACAAGTTTTTCATTTCACTATAATCAAAATTTATTCTTTTTTGCTTCGGAACAAAGAACTTGAGCAACAATGATTTTAAATAAACACTTAAAAAAATCTACACAAGTCCTCATTTGCATCTACTTTACGACCACTTTAACACAGTATGGTAATTCCAAAGCTTCAGCTCTCTTCAGAGCAGCTCGAAGTTTCCTCAATAAGCAGATGTACGAGAAGTGCAAAACATCATTGTTCTATCAAGAAAACAAACATTGAAAGTCTGTCCAGTCTTCAGTCGCTATACACTGCGAACACTCAAAAGCTTACGGATAGCATGGAGAATGCTGTGGATTGCAGTGTAAAAAGGGATTGCATCGCTCAAATTCCAAAAACACAAAAAAAAAATATTAAATAAAAAAAAATACAAAAATATGTAACAAATTATAGAAAGCATTTAAATGGACAGCTTATGTGGGTCACAACTAGACTGGCTTGCAATGTGCTATTTTCCTCAGGGATACAGGTCCCTGATTCATGTAAAGAATGCGAACATGCAACAAAAGCCTCACCCCACCAGTTTGATACAGATGCCCTTCAAACAAAATATGATGATGTCATAAGGCAAAACAGTAAGCTGGCTAGGATGGATCTGGCCAGAGGAATCACTTTAAGTGGATACAATTCCAGGCAAAATATTTATAGGCTCAGTAAGGAAAACAGGTGCCCGAATGGTAACAGAGGTAATTATTGCTTTCGAGACACAGGACTTCACTTAACGTAGTGCAAACAGGCATGCTGTGCATTTAAGCACAGCAACCAAATTTCTGCAATTTAATGAGACAACGGGCAAGTTTTCAATAGCTGCTATAGAGTACTAGACTTTGAGGGATTGATTTACTGGAGTGTGCAAGATCTGGTGCAGTGCTGCATAGAAACCAATCAGCTTCCAAGTTTTAGCTGGTCAAAGCTTAAGTTAGAAGCCAATAGCTACCATGCAGAGCTGCACCAGATTTTGCACTCTCTAGTCTTAGTAAAGCAATCTCTGAATGTCTGGTGCATTTCAGGCTAGCCCACTCAAACCTGATACTTTGGCTATAAATAGATGCTTGTGGGCTGAATCCTCCACTGGCTTCTCAGATATGACCTACCAACTGGAGATTCTGTCTCGGTCACCCAAGCAATAGAATCTCAGTCCACCTTTTGTAGCAGGAACCCTGCAGCTGCCATCATCTCTGCAATTTAAAATAATAGGGGATCAAACAAGGACTGTGATGTGCATGTGTAATGATCATGGTAGCTTGGTAGGTTTGGGAATTTTAGCTGCATAGATCTTGTCACTGCAGTCCCTAAAAGTGATAAGCAGGTGAGAGATTTCAACCAACAGCATCTACCCAAATAAAAAAATTTTCATTTTCGGAAGCCTGAGGTTTAAAATAGAGAGTTCTCTGGCATGTGTTAAGCTTAAGAACAACAAAGGTTCGAGCTTATGCAAGATTCCTATACACTAGCCAGGATGGAAACATGGGAGGTGATTGAGATGGCATAGCAAGACACTGACACATACTCTTAAAGGCTTATGCATATCTTGTTCACTTCTTTTAAGTGCATGTACATAACCAAAAACACGCCCAGTTCACCACAGATTCACGGGAAACCAGACATTAGGGTTGAGAATAATAAATACAAACAGTTATATGAATAATATACAGCATGCATTTGCATTTTTTTTAGCTGTTATACAAGTATAGATTAAAAAAAATAATTAACAAAAAATAAATTTAAATACAACTAGATCCAACTGTATAAAGCATACAACCCAACAGTAGACATGTTTGATGCTAATAAATTAAGACTGTATACAGCTCTTCAATGCGGCAAATATAACCTCAGTTTGTTTTTATACATTTAAATATATATTTACATTATTTACGGTGATTCAGTCTGCTCATCATACATGCATTAAAAAGATACTAAATATGTTACAAAATGACTTATGTGGAGTAAGAAAATAGTTAAACGTGTGAGCTGCTTTGTAAATGCTATTTCTACCATTTGTAGAAACAAAGGCAAAGTAAAACGGAAAAAAAATAAACACCTCACCAGGAGGAATTATGGAGGCAAAGGCTAAAGTGAAGTACAGCATTGTGATTAGCAAGAGTCCCAGATCGGACAAATTAGTAATGATCTTAAGGAGCATGGCTAGCCATAGGGAGCAATCAAAACAGTCTACTTTTGGTTCATTGCAGTAACAGCTAGGAAGACAATCCATCTTTTAACCTTTGCTTATACACATTAGTCAGCCATTTTTTTTAGCCTGTGCGAATATTTCTGACAATGCATCCCATTTACTATGAACCAGTAAAGTCACTAAAGCAGTCATTGGTCCTTAGTATTTGGCTTGCATTTACATATATACTGCTTCAACCAACAAAATGGCTGATCCTGACAACTAGTACACTTTAAAATTGCTTCTCTCGCTGTTTATACAACATACACATACAGGTTGCCACTAAGTGGAGATTATACTTACTCTGCAGCAATGCTACGAGGTAGCAAACAGTGTGCAAGAAAACCAGTAAGAGACTGGTTTTCATAAAAAAAAAAAAAAAAAGGGAATGGTGAATTGATGCACACATTATTATTGTTGCGTTAGGGCTCAGATTATAATCACTAGAAAATATTACTGCCTTAATTTCTAATTTTTCACAGAAACTGCATCCAGCTCCACATATTCAAAACAGCACAATGTTTCCCCCACTTCCATGAAGTTTACTGCAGAGTACTGCTAACATCTTGAAATTATCTCTTTTTTTAAAAATGAAAAAGAAATAAATTCAGTATTGCCCCATATGGACTAAATTACAAACATGTTAAGTCTTCACAGATGCAAGTGCCATGCAAAATAATTTAAAGATCAGACAGCAAAACATACATGTAAAAACTATTCAAAAAGGTAGGTTTGTTTTTTTCTTTTTTAAAAGCATTCGTATAAACAATTAATAATACTTTTTTTCCTTTTTTGAATTTTTTCTTCTTTTATATACAGTCATAAATTGAAAAACTATACATCTAGAATTTCTTCAGCTGTGCCGCCACATCTTAACCTATATCGTCCCGTCCTCCAGCTGATCGTGGGATCCCAGAGGGCAGATAGAAAAATGTATATAGTCATAGATTCACGGATGAACCAGGCCACTGCATAGTCCAGTTTTGAAAAAGGAAGCGAACCTCCCTAAAAAGAAGAAGAAAAAAACATTGTTAACCACCTGACCTCCAGAAAGTTTTGTAATTCTGATACCCATCTTTGGTAAAATGAAAATCTCAATAAGTGTATATTGATTGGTTTGCGTGAAAGTTAGGGCATCTACAAAAAAGATTGTATATATACACTGGATTTATTTTGTACTGTAATGACGGTAATCCGCGACCTATAGTTGACCGATAGTGTGGCGGCAAACTGACGCTGAGTGAGAACTGAATACCTTATATGGACATTACCAGTGCTAATACTATGCACAGCTACAGTACTAATGACACTGGCTGGGAAAGGGGTTAACATCTAGGGGGCAATGAAAGCGTTAACTGTGTGCCTAACAAGTGTAAGGCTTCAAAAATATGGGGAAAATGCAAAAATGCGGCAAAATCTTGCCATGATTTTACGGCCCACAGCCATGCTTCCCCGTTCAGGAGGTTGAACCTCCCCTAACCACAGCAACTCCTAAATGATTCTAAAAGCCTATGAGTACATGGATGTGGCTGATTTTTCTCCCTGCAAAACAGCCACATTTCTGCTCTGTGTACAGAGCCCTGTGTTAGTAAACATAGGGCTCTGTACTGGGATTCACTAAGCTGATCAGCAGGTCCCGGCCATAAATCATAGGTCGGGAAAGGGGGGCAGGAGGGGAAGCTGCCCTGGGTGCAGATGAGCAAGGGGGCAAAGAATAGATGCAGACTAGTACACCCATTCTATGGCATGTATTAACAGTGAGGGAGGGGGTGCAATTCTGGATCCTTGCCCTGGGTGCCGACCCCTTACCACGTGATCAGCTGTCAGCCAATGACAGCTGATCATGAGATAACAACAGAGCCGGTAATCGGCTTTTTTTCTCCTCGCGCTGACAGCGCGAGGAGAAAAAAAAAAAGCCGATCACCGGTGGCAGTAAGAGGGACATCAGTCCCTCTCACTGCAATGTGCCCAGGGTCTATGGTGCCCACCTTTGCCTAATAAAAGTGCCGCCTACCAGTGCCCACTAGCTCCATCTGTCAGTGCCCACAGCGCCAGTGCTGCCCACCAGTGCAGCCCACCAGTGTCGCCCACCAGTGCAGCCTCATCAGCGCATATCAATGAAGCAGAAAATTACCTGTTTGCAAAATTTTATATTATAACAAAAACTATTAAAACATGATTTATTTTTTTTTATTTTTTTAATTTTCCATCTTTTTTTGTTTTGTTTGTTTAGAAAAAAAATAAAAACCCCAGCTGTGATTAAATACCACCAAAAAGAAAGCTCCATTTGTGGGAAAAAAATGATAAAAATTTCATTTGGGTACAGGTTTGTATGACCGCAAAATTGTCATTCAAGTGCGTCAGCGCCAAAAGCTGAAAATTGGTCTGGTCACGAGGGGGGTTTAAGTGCAAAGTAATCAGGTGGTTAAAGTGGTTGTAAACCTCAGACATGAAATATGAACAAAGATCATCAACTCTATAGTTTGTAGTTTTGTCTCAAGAGCACCAAGTGTCATTTCTGTGTGCTGCTTCCTTCCTCTGCTACCAATAGGCGTCATTCATGACAAGTTTTCCTGACACCAAGAGGAAAAAAAAAAAAAAAAGAAAAGACCGGGGAGGGATCTCCATCTGATTGACAGCCTCAGCTCTCTTCCTGTGGGCTGTGTGAAGGAGGAAGGTGTTGTCCCTTTCTTCCAATCAGCTCTCAGAGCTCTCCTCACTGAGCTCTGCAGAGTAACTTCAGCTCCTGCCCCCCCCCCCCTTTTTTTTGACAGCTCAAACTAGCTTTATAAATTCTAGTCCTTGAACGGATGTAGAATACTGCAGATAAACAGGTACAACTTATGTAGGAAAATCGGTTTCATCGCTGTATCACTTGAGGCCAGTCACTTCACTGGGTATATGTATGGGTTTACAACCACTTTAAGTCCTATAAGTTTAAAGCGTTTTTTTTTTTTTTTTATATAGCAGATTTGCAATTATAGGCATTTTTTCATTTAGGCGTTTTTGCTATGGCCAATAGAAACTAGGGATCGGCTGATTATCGGTGCAGCAGATATTCACTTTTTTTTTTTTTAGAAAAGTGACCGATATTACTTAAAGGGGTTTTACCGGGGTGATGCATGCAGCCCCTACTGCTCTTTAAAGTGGACGGTCGGCTTTATTTTAATAACTGATGCGGCTCAGCAGCCGCATCACCACTCGCCTGGTCTCTCCCGTCCCAATGGGAGGCCCGAGCAACCAGCTGGCATGTCCGCCGGAAGACCCGAACAAAACCGATGCTTCGCTCGGGTCTCGGATCTAGTAACCCGGAAGCGATGTCATGAAATCACTTCTCGGAATTACTGGCATCTTAAAGGCGCCAGTTTTTAAAAATAAAGTATTCAAATAGCCGACCTTGACGTTTTGAATACTTTGAAGTGCAGTGGAGGGGTTTGGGGTCTTATAGATCCCTGATCTCTCCATAAAGAGTACCTGTCAATACCTGTTACTGTCACAAGGGATGTTTACATTCCTTGTGACAGCAATAACAGATAAAAAAAAAAAAAAAAAAAGAAGATGTAAAAATAGTGTAAAACATTTTTTTCTTTTAAAACGCACAAAAAAAAAATAAAAAAAATATCAGCTATCGGCAGGAGCGGTGTCCGAAATAGTTTTTTCGGTGCCAATATCGGTCGATCCCTAATAGAAACCTGTGTCAGGTGTGGAGTGATGCTAGAAAAGGGCAGCTGCTGTTTGAGCTGCAAAAACAAAATAAAAAATAAAAAAAACGGAGTAAAAAAAAAAATAAAAGCTTTTTCTACAGGTGACAAAAATGCTCAAATGTGAACAGGGGCCTTTGAAATTAATGGTATTTTGCTTGTTGAGCATTTGAGCATCTAGCTTTGGTCTCAAAAAACGCTAAAGTGTGAACAGGGTCTGAAAGTACACAGATGCTTAAATTGCTAACTGTACTGCCCTATCAATGCTAGATATTAAACTATTTGTTATGGATTGTGCAGGCTTCCCCCTTTTGAACACAATTGGGGTAAAATTTCAGAATCTATTAAGTTAGAGGCAACTTTTATACACATAACCATGTAAAGAACTTTTAGAAACCTGTAAGATTCTGTCTTATAAAACACACATAGCACTAGGCTCAAGCAAATATATGGCCAAAGGGATTGGTAAACCTTACCTGAACACCTCGGAGTTGAATGTAGTCAAATATAAACCATGCTAGACAATGACACATAAAAAACACCATGATGTCCCATCGAAAGATATGATGTGCTGCCCAGCCGATGATTAAACTGGCTACAAAACATTCAGATATAGGCTCGCATATGATTGTAGCAGGAACCATATTGATCCTTAGCTTCGTCCACCTGGGAAAAAAACAAAATATAAAAAAGTTATTCTGTTTTTAATGCCGATATATTGACATTAAGACTTATGGGGGGAAAAAAAATATTCTCCCCATTATATCAGGTCCTCCAACAACTTCCTATCAATGGTTTGCTGCTGCTGGTCAAAAATACTACACTACACTACTATACTATCCCAGCCCACAGCAAGGAGCGTATCCAGTCAAGAGGCTGGAGAAACTTCACTTCAGTATAGCCAAAGGTAAAATTTAGCTTTAGAAGGCAGCTACAGTGGGGCGAACAAGTATTTGATACACTGCCGATTTTGCAGGTTTTCCTACTTGCAAAACATGTAGAGGTCTGTAATTTGTATCATAGGTACTCTTCAACTGTGAGAGAAGAAATCTAAAAACAGAAATCATGCAAATCACATTGTATGATTTTTAAATAATTAATTAGCATTTTATTGCATGACATAAGTATTTGATCACCTACTAACCAGCTCACAGACCTATTATTTTTTAAGAAGCCCTCCTGTTCTCCACTCATTACCTGTATTAACTGCACCGGTTTGAACTTGCCTGTATAAAAGACACCTGTCCACTAGAGATGCACAATTAATCGTTAAAAAAAATTGTGATCTCCATTCAACCCCCCTGGCAAACTCTGCAATAGAGATCGTCGATTCTTTCATATAACAAGTGGAGAGACTTATCTGCTCACTCAGCTGTCAAAAGAAAACATCCAGGCAGTCTGCCAAGTTTTTAACATGAAACATTGTAACTAAAGCCTCATACACACGATCGGACTTCCAACAAACTTTTCTGTGGATTTCTGTCCAAAGGGCGTTGGCCGTGAACTTGTTATGCATACACACAGCAGGACTTTCAGCCAACTTTCACCAAATCACGTGGTTTTTCAGCTCTTTACCACCACCCTTTGGTCAACTTTTGTATTGTTGTCTGATCTTTTGTATTGGTTCTGATCATGCGTGTTTGTACTATGGACTAAGTCCCATGGACTTGTGTACACACAATAGGATTTTGCATCATAGGACTTTTGTTGCTGGAAAGTTTGTCTGTTTGCACAGCTAACATTTGTCCGATGAAAAACGAAAAAGTTTGTCCGATGGAGCGTACACACGGTCGGATGTTGACTTAAAACAGGTAATTTGCATGTTTGTTGTCAAAAAGTCAGTTCGTGTGTATGGGCCTTTTCTCTTTTTTCTTAGATCAAAAAGGGATAAACTTCTGTGTGTAAAGAAAAAATCTAGGCAGTCTGCAAAGTTTTTAACAACGTGTAAATGCAGGAATTTTAACCACTTCCCACCATGCCACTGCATTTGTACGGCCGGGTTGGGCGATCTCTCCTGAGTGGACATTCAGGAACGTCCCTCAGAAGGAGGGGAATCGTGCACGTGCCCATGCGCTCGAGTCACCCAGACAAGGTGCATCTTAGATCGGCAGGAGGGCTCTGATTGTCCCTCCCAATCACAGCCGTCATGTAATGTAAACAGAGCTGGGCGATCGGCTCTCCTCACACGGAAGTTGTCGGTGAGGAGAGGAGAGGGGATCTCTGCAGACCGCTGGTGATCAGTGAGTATGAGCTGTTCTTACAGCTTTTTACTCACTGATCACCAGTCTAGTGTCCCCACACATGTAAAACACACATGTTCCCACACAATATCCCCAAAATAGTGTCCCCAAAACACATGCCCCCCCCCCATAGTAATGATCCCCAAAACACATGTCCCCCACATATAACAATAAAATCACGCCCAATGATCATTTGCATACATCTGTCCGTGATCACACTAACCAATTATTATACACTTAACAGGATTTTTATTTTTTTTTAACCAAAAACATGTAGCAGAATACATTTTGCCTTAAATTTATGACAAAATTAGATTTTATTGAATTTCTTTTAAAATAGAAAGAAAATATTTTGAGTCGTGAATAAATACCACCAAAATAAAAGCTCTATTCGTCTAACAAAATGATAAAAATTTAATTTGGGTACAGTGTAGCATGACCGCACAATTGTCATTGAAAGTGCGAGAGCGCTGAAAGCTGAAAATTGGTCTGGGAAGGAAGGGGGCGAAAGTGCCCAGTATTGAGGTGGTTATAGTCTAAATCTTTTTCTGACACTTAAGTTAAAAATCAATATTTTTTGCTAGAAAATTACTTGGAACCCCCAAACATACATTTTAGCAGAGACCCTAGGGAATAAAATGTCAATTGCTGCAATATTTTATGTCACACTGTATTTGCCCAGCAGTCTTTCAATGGGAAAAAAAAATACACTTAAAAAAATAAAAAATAAAAACGCAAAACAGTAAAGTTAGCCCAATTTTTTTTATTTATTTCTTTTTATGTGAAAGATGTTACGCCACGAGAATCGTGATCTATCTTCCAAGCAAAAAATAGTGATTCTCATTTTAGCCAGAATCGTGCAGCTCTACTGTCCACACACCAGAGACCAGAGAGCTGTGTAAGGACATCAGGGATAAAATTGTAGACCTGCACAAGGCTGGGATGGGCTACAGGACAATAGGCAAAAACTGTTGGCGCAATTATTAGAAAATGGAAGTTCAAGATGATTGTCAATCTCCCTCGGTCTGGGGCTCCATGCATGATCTCGCCTCATGGGGCATCAATGATCATGAGGAAGGTGAGGAATCAGCCCAGAACTTCACAGCAGGGCCTGGTCAATGACCTGAAGAGAGCTGGGACCACAGTCTCAAAGAATCTCATGGATTAAAATCCTGCAGCGCACGCAATGTCCCCCTGCTCAAGCCAGCGCATGTCCAGGCCTGTCTGAAGTTTGCCAATGACCATCTGGATGACCCAGAGGAGGAATGGGAGAAGGTCATGTGGTCTGATGAAACAAAAATAGAGCTTTTTGGTCTAAACTCCACTCGCCGTGTTTGGAGGAAGAAGGATGAGTACAACCCCAAGAACACCATCCCAACCGTGAAGCATGGAGGTGGAAACATCATTCTTTGGGGCTTCTTTTCTGCAAAGGGGACAGGACGACTGCACTGTATTGAGGGGAGGATGGATGGGGCCATGTATGGTGAGATCTTGGCCAACAACCACCTTTCCCTAGTAAGAGCATTGAAGATGGGTCGTAGCTGGGTCTTAAAGCATGACAATGACCCAAAACACATAGCCAGGGCAACTAAGGAGTGGCTCCATAAGAAGCATCTCATGGTCCTGGAGTGGCCTAGCCAGTCTCCAGACCTGAACCCAAATAGAAAATCTTTGGAGGGAGCTTAAATTCCATATTGCCCAGTGACATCCCCGAAAACCTGAACTATCTGGAGAAGGTCTGTATGGAGGAGGAGTGGGCCAAAAATCCCTCAAGAAATACAGGAAACGTATGATCTCTGTAATTGCAAACAAAGGTTTCTGTACCAAAATATTAATTTCTGCTTTTCTCATGTATCCAATAATACTTATGTCATGCAATAAAATGCTAATTAATTGCTTAAAAAAAAAAATCATACAATGTGATTTTCTGGATTTTTGTTTTAGATTCTGTCTAAACTGGAACTTTAGCATTTTATTATTTATTTTTTTAAATACATTTTTGATGTCAGAAAAGGTCAAAACTGGTCAGGATTTTATTGCTCTGTGTGACTTCTGGAAAAAAGTCACCACACTTCCTATCCTAGTCTTGTCGCAATTATAGGGACAGAAGATGAGGGCAACTTTCTTCAAAAAGTTATACAGTAGAAATAAAGGTTGCACCATTGAAGATTTCCTCTCATTTGCATTCCAGTGCAACACAGGAAAAAAAAAAAAAATGTAATGCTTCCACATGCAATCCCAAACTAGAAAACAAAAATTTGGCTGCAGTTACTTTTATAGCTGTGAGAAGAGGCATTTCAGTGACTCATTTTACAGTTTATAAGCAATAAATGCAAATACTAAAGAAGGTATAGCGTCTTAAAAAAAAAAAAAAAAAAAAAACAGTCCTACATACAGAATTTCTGTACACTTAATTTTATACATACTTTACACTGGGTCAGCTTGGCAATCATTGAAAATAAAGTGCAAAGTGTTCTCTAAAATGGTGGCCCAGCCGAGCAAGAAAACACCTATAGTTACTATGCTGAAGAGGCGCTGCTCAGCACAGAACCCAAAGACCACAGCTATCACTGTAGAAGCTCAGGCTACTACAGGGATTTATAGCTTCAACAGAGACCTATGCATGCTTGCATTGTGCAAAGCTAGCCCAGTGTACATATGCAAAATATATATCATTCCTGGAGTTCTGGTTTAGTTTTCAAATTCTACGGGTAAAATTGAAACTGATGCTGAAGACGCAGGGGTTGATTTACCAAAACTGGAGAGTGCAAAATCTGGTGCAGCTCTACATAGAGAAAAGGAAAAAAAATAAAAAAAATCAGCTTCCAGGTTTAAGGCCTCGTGCACACTGGATGTTATAAAAAATGGCAGTAGCTTTGCAGTGAGATTTTCAACGTTTTCCAGTGTTTTTGCAATAGCGTTTTTATTTAGCATAACCTTTTTTATTGCAATCAATGGGATCAAAAACATTAAAAATGCCAGGGAGCCAAAAGACACCCCAGCCAAAGCAGTTGATAACAGCATATGTATGCATGGACACATAGGATAGCATGCTGGAGAGTTTCACTGTAGAAAAAAAAAAGAAAAATTAAATGTCTGAATTCAAAAACAGCAGCTATAAAAACGTCCAGTGTGCATGAGGCTTTATTGTCAAAGCTTTAGGCCCCTTTCACACGTGACGGATCCGTATGGATCCGCCCCGTGAAGATCCGCTGCTCAGCAGGGATCGCTCAGCTGATCCCCGCTGAGCCGGCTGATGACAGGGCGGTCCCTGCCCTGTCAGATCTCCGCTCTCGTCTATAGGGGGATCGGATGAGCACGGACCGCCTGTCCGTGTTCATCCAATCTGCAGACGGATGGAAAAATAGGGTTTTCCTCCGTCTGCAGAATCGGACAATAGCGGAGGCGGGCTATATCGGGTGTCAGCGGATGCTCATCCGCTATCCCATAGGGGTGCATGTATGTCCGTTTTTCATCCAAAAACGGATGGATGAAAAACGGACATACGGTCCGCCCGTGCAAAAGGGGCCTAACTGAACAAGCTGGCGTTAGAAGCCAATTGGCTACCATGCACAGCTGCTGCACCAGATTTTGTACTCTCCAGTTTTACTAACTCAACCCCATTGCATGGTCTGCATCATAGGATTTTGCATTCTATGTACATAATTCCAAAAAGTGCAAGTTCATTCTTTTGGAAAAGGGTAAACAAAAATTTAAACGTCAGCAGAACAATTAAGCATTTTTTCCGCTTTGCTGCTTTTGAAAACTTTTTTCAAAGATTTTCACATTGAAAGCCATTTTTCCACTAGCTTAACCTAAAACAGATCTGAGAATATGGATACTGTCAATGCAGTCAAACTCTTCTACACTTTGAACTTTTATAAACTATTTTTGATAGAAAGGAACCAGAACTTTGACAGGTTTTTTGCAGACAATGCATAGGTCTTTTACTTTCAGGAGATGGCTTTTATCAAAGCCTTAAAAAACACTTAAAACGTGAGTGCCAAATATCAAAGAGTCTTTGAAAGCAGAAAAAAAAAATCCAAGGCATATTTACCTAATCATCCGAGATTGAAACTGAGATATAGAGTAGCAACCAGAATTTTGCATTGCGACCTGTGTAGACATAGAAAATTTCCATCCCCTGTACATAGAAAAGAACAAAAAAAAAAAAAAAAGAAAAAATGTATAAAAAAAAGCCATCAAATAATGCTAAAGTTTATCACAGCATTTAAGTCTATTACCAAAAATTTAAGTTCACACAATTGAGCTTTTTGTGCCTTTGGAATGTGCCTTGTTTTTCAGATTGTGTCTGTGGGTTTCCTCCGGGTACTCCGGTTTCCTCCCAGACTCCAAAGACATGCTGGTAGGTTAATTGGATGGATCCTGTCTAAATTGACCCTCGAATGTGTATGTATGAATGCGAGACTGGGACCTTAGATTGTAAGCTCCTTGAGTGCAGGGACTGATGTCAATATATATATGTAAAGTGCTGCATAAATTGACAGCGCTATAGAAGTTCCTGTAATAAAGATAATTTTGACCACAAAAGGTGAGGTGAGAATCTGTCTCAGGAATGACTTAAGACCTTACCCTCTACTTTAAACAGTACAGGACACTTTGAAAGGCCACAGAAGTAGGGAAATTATACCAAAAAAAAAAAAAATCTATGCATGGTTTTTCAGAGGGGGGGGGGGGGGGGGGGAGAGATATTTTTTGTTCTCCCCATCTGGCAATGATTTTTGAAGGTAGTGTAAAAAGAATTACATGAACGAACAGCCACCAGTATTAACCAGTGGTCACAAATACAAAATGTACAGAGATCTATAAAGAAAAGTATTGGACATCCACTACTTACCGATCTGCAATTGCCTTAGCCATGAAATAATCTTCAGCTATGTATTGAGCAAATGCAATAAGCCCTCCTGCTTGGTCCAGAACCTCTTTTCTCATCAAGCAAGACATACCAGTAACACACTTCACACCAGTCACATTAGCAGAAACGTAAGTCCTTGGATGGGAAGTCCCAAAATAAACCTAGGATGTGAAAAAGGAAGAACAAAATAAATAGAAAGCTGAAGTTGGTTAACTTGATTAGTATGTAAAGAATGCTATGCACTGCATTGTTACAGTTAACCCATTTATGCCCAAGCCTTTTTCTGGCACTTGCTTACAAGTTAAAAATCTGTATTTTTTGCTAGAAAATTACTTGGCACCCCAAATATTTATGTCACACTATTTGTGCAGCAGCCTTTCAAATGCAATTTTTTTTTTGGAAGAAATACACTTTCATGAAGAAAAAAGAAAAAAGAAAAGTAAAGTTAGCACAATTTTTTGTATAAATGTCAAAGATGTTATGCCAAGTAAAAACATACCCAACATGTCATGCTTTAAAAACTGCGCACACTTGTGGAATGGTGACAAACTACGGTACTTAAAAATCTCCATAGGCGATGCTTTAAACATTTCTACAGGATACCCGTTTAAAAGTAACAGAGGAGGTCTTGCCCTAGAATTATTGCTCTCGCTCTTATGATTGTGGCGATACCTCACATTTTGAACACAGTTTACATTTGTGGGGGAGCGACTTGCTTATGTTTGCTTCTGCACGCAAGCTTGGAGGGACAGGGGCGCTTTTTTTTAACACTCTGTTTAAATATTTTATTTTTGATTACTTTTATTGCCATCACAAGGAATGTAATCATCCCTTGCGACAGTAATGGGCAGTGACAGGTACTCTTTATGAAGGGATCTGGGGTCTATAAGACCCTAAACCCCTCCTTTGCACTTAAGTTTGGCTGTTTTGAATGCTGTAATTTTTTTTTTTTTAAATCTGACGCCTTCAAGTCTTAAGTAAACCGGAAGTGATGTCACAACATCGCTTCCGGGTTACTAGATCCGAGCAAAGCCAATTCGGGCATTGTTCGGGTCTCCGGCCAGCAGGCGCACCCAAGAGGCGCAGATGGTGGGGGGCGAGGGGGGATGGGGAAGAGTCCCCTCCCGCTGCTTGTAACAACCGTGCGGCTGTTATTACAATAAACTCGGCCGTTCGCTCTAAAAAACGGTACCGGGGTGATGCTTGCAGCTGCAGGCATCACCCAGATACAAACCCTTCAATCCGAAAGCCACATATTTGCGTTACGTCGGCGTTAAACAAAGACTTGATGATATTCTCAATTTACACGTTCATCCAAGTCATAGTACTAAACAAATACAATCTTGACACACACACAAAAAATTGATGAAACACATAAGACATAAAAAAGGTACTTGTACTGAGTAATTTTTGTACACGCAAATGGGTACAAATTCCTCCTAAAAGCCATGTCAATTTTAACCATTTATTGATTAACTGTAGATAAAAATAAAATGTGGGTTTGAGACGAACGAAAAACTTATTATGGGCCTACTTACATCTGTGTGGTGAGTTAACATGGACTGCATTATTGCAGCACACAGAATGCATAGTAGTGACTTACCGTGTGTGCTTTCAGAATGAATGACGTCACAGCACACCAATGTGCATAACCTGTATTCCCTTTCAATGCATCCTGGTGACCAGGGTGATGTACAAATTACCGCACCACAACGTTCACTTTTTTTGCCAACTTTATTTGAAGTGCACAAAGTGACACTTCATGCACAGCAGTGAAGAGGGTAGTGTTAACAGGAAAAACCGCGCTAACCAAAATAGAGTAGGAAGGGGGAGGGGGGGGGGGGGAAGGGATGGGGAGAGGAGCAAAGTAAATTTGGATAACAAAAAGTATAAATATAAATAATAAATAATATCTAACCCGGCTGCAGGATAGTGGGATAAACACAGTGCAATATGGAAAAGAAAAACTGCGCCAGGTAAATTAGCTAAAATATCTATACCCTAATCAAAACAATCAGATTGAGGACTGTTAATGCATGACTGGCGGGTAAATTAATAAAGATTGGAAACACACAAATACAACAACAATATTTGGAGATGATGGTAATAGATAATTAGGTGGTTGGCAGTAGCAACATGTGACAAGAAAGTCCTAGATTGTAATCAAACAATGGACCATGTAGCATGGACCTGTATAGGAATGTAAACAGTTCAAGAGGTGAATGCCATCCTAGGGTATGGTTTCTTATTCTCAAGGACCAGGTACATCGGATTAGATTTCCTATCACACCGCTGTGCTCCACACCACACGAAAGTGCCGCCACCAGTATAAAATCCCCTTACCAGATGGTAGGCAAAATCAAGCCATTCAAGGTGAGCCCATATAGAGATCCTGACTTCCAAAGGGAGAGAACGGACTTCAAAATCAAAACGGACTCCCAGCGTCTGCCACTCACACCGGACACAAGACCTCAGACCAGACCCAGTGAATAGTCAGATCCAAAGATTAGCACTCGGCGGTGCATCCAAATATAATCGGGAGAAACAGAAGGCAGACCATAGCATAATAACGTTTTAAAACATGTATTGAGTAATTTATTAGAAGAAAATACTCACATTTGCACAAAATAAAAAGCGCATAAAAAACTCCACATGGAGTGAACACAGAACGCCGGCCGGCATATACTAGAAAACGAACCCTTCCTCCTTCCAGAGACGCTGAACGTGATGACGTCACTGCACGCCTTCCCAGAAGCTTTTCGTCTTACAAGACATTATCAATGGGGAGGTTGATAATGTCTTGCAAGACGAAAAGCTTCTGGGAAGGCGTGCAGTGACGTCATCACGTTCAGCGTCTCTGGAAGGAGGAAGGGTTCGTTTTCTAGTATATGCCGGCCGGCGTTCTGTGTTCACTCCATGTGGAGTTTTTTATGCGCTTTTTATTTTGTGCAAATGTGAGTATTTTCTTCTAATAAATTACTCAATACATGTTTTAAAACGTTATTATGCTATGGTCTGCCTTCTGTTTCTCCCGATTATATTTGGATGCACCGCCGAGTGCTAATCTTTGGATCTGACTATTCACTGGGTCTGGTCTGAGGTCTTGTGTCCGGTGTGAGTGGCAGACGCTGGGAGTCCATTTGATTTTGAAGTCCGTTCTCTCCCTTTGGAAGTCAGGATCTCTATATGGGCTCACCTTGAATGGCTTGATTTTGCCTACCATCTGGTAAGGGGATTTTATACTGGTGGCGGCACTTTCGTGTGGTGTGGAGCACAGCGGTGTAATAGGAAATCTAATCCGATGTACCTGGTCCTTGAGAATAAGAAACCATACCCTAGGATGGCATACACCTCTTGAACTGTTTACATTCCTATACAGGTCCATGCTACATGGTCCATTGTTTGATTACAATCTAGGACTTTCTTGTCACATGTTGCTACTGCCAACCACCTAATTATCTATTACCATCATCTCCAAATATTGTTGTTGTATTTGTGTGTTTCCAATCTTTATTAATTTACCCGCCAGTCATGCATTAACAGTCCTCAATCTGATTGTTTTGATTAGGGTATAGATATTTTAGCTAATTTACCTGGCGCAGTTTTTCTTTTCCATAGTGAAGAGGGTAGCACTTCTATGCCCTGACAAGCAATGACATCCGGTGGGGTTAGACGAGATATGATATAATGCAGCATGATTGCATTTTATCACACCCCACTGCAACGCATCTCCCTGCTCCCTTTTAGAACTGCCTTTGCTAAAGTGTAAAAAAAAAAAAAAACACACACAATGTCCATAACTATGAAAAGGTTTGCTCCAAATTGTGACTACCCATAAACAGTAAATTATTTACTTCCAGATTCCTCTGTTCAGCCTTTTAAAAATGTACATCATTACCAGTCCTGCTTACCTGAACTGACATAAGAGTGCTGAGGACAGCAACAAGCTGGATTACCCTGCCAAATATTCATCTCTCTCAGGCACCACATCAGGAGAAATCTACTCTAGTCACGCACTTTTCTACGGCCTCAACTTTACCAGCCCATACAGATTAATAAAAAATAAAAAAACAAACAAACAGACTTACTCTAATTTTCCCTTTACCTCTCTGTAGGTATATAGGCTGCAGATCACTTCAAAAATGTTAATGGAATAGAATAAAGGTGAATTTTTAGGTCCTAGTGAGTGGTGGGTTAAGAGCATCACCTCCGCAAATCATATTGTAAATTTCTCACAAACGGGACATGTAACAAATTTCAATATATTTTAGGTCATGCATGAAAGCCGTCATTTGTTGTGTGATTAGAGTATAATCAGTGAAAAGGCTGACACGACTACCAAGACATGGGACACAACCAGGAGGAAATGCACAAGAAAAGGGCTCCGCATAGTTATAGATCAGTTTAAAAGTTACCAAATTTGAATAAGCCATCTAATGTTCCTTCATGACTCCATGTACCAAAGCATAGAAAGCTGTACATATGAAATGGACACAAGACAGCTGTACTAGTATTACATTATTATATATCCACTTTATTACTAATGGAACATGCAGCAGATTTTCAGTCACTACACACCCAACACAGTCAGACTACCTCGCATAACTTGTTCCTCATTCTTTCCTTCAGTAAGGTAGGGCAATGATTTGTCACACTTTAATTTTAGCTTACCTGTTCTAGTGTAGCAGCAAAGCCTTGCCTGTCTGCTACATAAGGAAGTCCATGGACTAAGCCAACCTTTTCCGTCATCTGATTAGCCATGTCAGTCAATGTGTCAGGTTTCACTGCCATTCAAAAAAGTGGTAATACGTTAGCAAACACACACACACACTACGCATGACAGTATAAAAAAATAAAAATAAAAAACACCAGGCTAGAATTTTTCACCGTCTAAATCTTTAGCTCCCCCCCCCCCCCCCCCCCCCCCTCAGGTTTTATATTCCTTTGTCTTCTTGAATCTGTTAAAGGTTTTTTGGTTCTGCCTTTCCAGTGTCAATTTTGGCAGCAAATTTCGATTCAGTTTCAGTCTTATGCCCCGTACACACGGTCGGACTTTCAGACGGCAAATGTGCGATCGGAACTTGTTGTCGGAAATTCCGACCGTGTGTAGGCTCCATCGGACAGTTTCCATCGGCATTTCCGTCGCACAAAATTTGAGATCTGGTTCTCAAATTTTCCGACAACAAAATCAGTTTGCGTAAATTCGGATCGTTTTGTAGACCATTCCGACGCACAACGTGCCGCGCATGCTCAGAATCAAGCAGAAGAGCAGCACTAGCTATTGAACTTCTTTTCTCGGCTCGTCGTATTTGTTGTACATCACCGCGTTCTTGACGTTTGGAAAATCCGACCAACTTTGTGCGACAGTGTGTATGCAAGACAAGTTTGAGTCAACATCCGTCAGAAAAAAATAAAAAACACATGGGATTTTGTTGTCAGAATGTCTGATTGTGTGTACGCGACATTAGTCTTAGGACTAAAATGGCATTTTAGTTTTAGTCCCAATTTAGTCTTCTGCAATTGTTTTAGTTTTAGTCGTATTTAGTCGACTACGGTAAATCTTCAGTACATTTTAGTCGACTAAAATCGAATGGGTATAATTGTGATGCATTAGTTAAACATTTCTCTACAATTTCCAAACTCATTATATACTGCTGGAGTGAAAAATCTAATGTTATTTATGGTATTGAGGAATGAACATGCACTACGTACCAGTGTTAATTTTGAAGTCAAATTTCTATTTAGTCTTAGTCTTTTGACTAAAATGGCATTTTAGTTTTAGTCCCATTTTAGTTGACTAAAATAGTATTCATTTAGTCGACTAAAATGTTTTAGTAGACAAAATTAACTACTTGCCTACCAGGCACGAACACCCCCTTCCTGACCAAGCCATTTTTCAGCTTTCAGCGCTGTCGCATTTTGAATGACAATTGCGGTCATGCAACGCTGAACCCAAATAAAATTTTGGTGGTATTTGATCACCTCTGCGGTTTTTATTTCTTGCGCTATAAACAAAAGAAGAGCGACAAGTTTGAAAAAACATATTTTTAGCTTTTTATTATAATATCCAATTTTTTTTTTTTTTTTAAACAAATTTTTTCCTCAGTTTAGGCCGATACGTATTCTTCTACATATTTTTGGTAAAAAAAAAAAAAAAAAAAAAAAAAAAAAAAAAATCGCAATAAGCGTATATTGATTGGTTTGCGCAAAAGTTATAGCGTCTTCAAAATAGGGGATAGATTTATAGCATTTTTATTATTTTTTTTTTACTAGTAATGGCGGCGATCTGCGATTTTTATCATGACTGCGACATTGCGGCGGACATATCGGACACTTTTGACACATTTTTGGGACCATTCACATTTATACAGCGATCCGTGCTATAAAAATGCATTGATTACTGTATAAATGTGACTGGCAGGGAAGGGGTTAACACTAGGGGGTGCTGCAGGGGTTAAAATGTACCCTATATGAGTGATTCTAACTGTGGGGGGAGGGGACTGACTGGGGGAGGGGACCGATCGGTGTCCCTATGTACAAGGGACACACCATCGGTCTCCTATCCTCTGACAGGACGTAGATCGGTTTACACACACGATCCACGTCCTGCTCACTTACCGGGCAATCGCGGGTGCCTGGCGGTCATCGCGACCGCCGGGCACGCGCATCGGGGCCCCAGCTACGCGGCGGGCACACGTGCCTCCCGCGGCGCGCCCCCTAGTGGCCAAAAAGCGAGCGCCATCATATGACGGCGGCCCGCCACAATAGCTGCACCGCTCCGCCGTCATTTGACAGTGGGCGGTCAGCTAGTGGTTAAACAATGCTGCCTTCACATTGGAAAAGTAGAAAGGCAATCCACCCCAAATGAGGACACAATTGGCATTAAAAACTTGACAAGAGTGCTAACTCTTTCCTACTCTATCCAGAAGCTAAAGTGCACCCAAGGTCACAAATACGGAGTTGCCATTGCTGACCGTTTTAAAATGTACGGGATCCTGATACTGACTAAATGTCCTAGTGAGACATTAACATGTGAAATTAATCTGCATGTAGTCCAGAGATTTACAACCCAAAATTCCAAAAAAAGTTGGGACGCTGGTTAAAATCTACATTAAAAAAACATAATGCAACGATTTAAAAACCTCATTAATCCCATATTTTATTTACAATATGTAAAAAAAAAAAAAAAATCTAATGTTTAAACTAAGGAAACATCATTTTGAAATTGATGGCAGTAACACTCAAAAAAGTTGGGACAGGGCCAGGTTTACCATCCCCTCTTTCACTTTGCAGGCCCGCAGTGCGTGCATTTGCGGTAAATCGATGCTAGTTTTAGCAACACTTTACCGTTGTTATAGCGGCGCTATGCTTTTAACCCCCGCTAGCGGCCGAAGAAAGGGTTAAAAAGTGCCCATGTTACGGCGCCTCGGCAGCGCTGCCCATTAATTTCAATGGGCAGGGTGTTTGGGGAGCAGTGTATACACCGCTCCTGCCCTGCCCCAAAGATGCTGCTTGCAGGACTTTTCCCCATCCTGCAAGTGCACTGCCCCAGTGTGAAAGCACTCAGGCTTTCACACTGGGGTGGCTTGAGAGGCGCTTTACAGGTGTTATTTTTAGCAATAAAATGCCCAGTGTGAAAAAGGTCTAAACAACTGGGAACTGAGGAGACCAATTGCTGGAGTTTTGGGAGAGGAAATGCCCCATTCTCGACTGATCTAGGATTATAAATGCTCCACAGTCCTGGGTCCTTGCCAGATATCTAGTTTCAAGATGCTGCAAACATTTTTAATTGAAAAGATCTGGACTGCAGGCAAGCTAGTTAAGCACCTGGACTCTTCTACTACAAAGCCATGCCGTTTTCATAGATGCAGTTCTAATGAAATATGCAAGGCCTTGTTCTAAAACCTGGATATGTCTTTCCAGATGTGCTATCGGGACATTCCATACACACCAATGTACCCCCCCCATACCATCAGAGAAGAAAGCTATTGAACTGAGTGCTGATCACAAGCCGGAAGGTCCCTCTCTTTAGGCCGGAGGATGCAGTGCCCATGGTTACCAAAAAGAATGTCAACTTTTGATTCATCTGACCATAGAACAGTTTTCCACTTTGCAACAGACCGTTTTTCATGAGCTTTTGCCCAGAGAAGACGGCAGTGTTTCTGGATCATGTTCCGATATAGATGCTTCTTTGCATGACAGATTTAAATCGCATTTTTGAATGGCACAGCAAACTGTTCACAAACAGTAATTTGATAGGTTTTTGATTAAAAATAAAAATATGGGTTTGAGATTTGCAAATCATTGCATTCTGTTTCTATGTATATTTTACACAGCGTTCCAACTTTTGGAATTGTTGTACTAAGCACTTTTTTTAAATTGTGCCTTGACATAACTAAGGTAAAACATCATACGCTAATGTGTATATGTAAAAATCCGCAATTAAAAAAAAACAGCATTTGTTCTTGCAGGCAGTATGAATCTGAAGCAAATACTTTTTTCCTCCATTTTTGGTTGAGTAGGGGGAAGATGCAAACTCTTTGTTTGTGTCTCATGGAGTGTTCACTTCCTGTAATGTAGACTTAGCAGGAAGTCAGTGGAAAATCAGGGAAATACCCCCTTTTAGACAGCTGTCAAGGGAATGAGTGTCTCCATGGGAAGATTTTGCTTCTATTCCTGTTTTGGTGGCAACTTAAAATTTTAGATTTACCCTCGTGCATTTTCATTCCCAGTGACATTGGTGATCATAACATTTAGAGTTAGAATCTCTCTAATGGGGATATAGACAGCTTAAAAAATAAATATAAAACACCACTATCCATGTCAAAAAAAGATTCTATTTTAACCTAATGGAACACGGTGTCAAAAAGAAAAAAAGTATTACAGAAAACTAGAAATTTGTATTTTTCCCCATCTCTAAAAGATACCATTATGTGGTTCATGTTGTCCTATTTGCATGTTCTCCCTTTTCCTTGTAATATGCATAAAGCCCTAGAGCATTCAAAGAATGTTGACTGATGTTTGAATTTTGCATTGTCTACACAGCAACCAACATCATCAAGTCATGTAATGTATTAAGAGGATATGTAAGAATAAATAGATCTTATCAAATCCCGCCGGCCTCATAAAGCTCTTAACAAAAAACAGCAGAGCCAAAATGGGTTCTACGGGGATTCCAGTGATTAGGTAAAAATAGACAGCTTTAAATAAACAAACAATAAATGACAATTATTACCATAGCTATTCTAGCTTCAGCTGAGGTGACTCATAATGGACAAGAAGGTTGTGTTAAAGTGGTATTAAACCCAAAATGTAATATATTGCAGCTTAGCAAACATTAGATGTGGTGGCTGCATCACTTTTCTATTAGTCTTTTTCGCCTCTGTTTTCACCTGGTGATCTGGCCACTCCATTCTGCATGAAGGAGCACATGGGACAGCAGCATTGCGAGTCTGGGGGGGATATGTTAGTGTATTTAAATCTGCTAGTATATCTAACAAATTGAAGCCAAACTCCAGCTAACACCCTGTCAGTAGTAAAATGGTTTCTCTTAACACTAACTGCTACATTTGCAGAAGAGCCTGTTCTGTAGAAAAAAAAAAAAAACAAAAAAAAACAGACTTACCGACTTGATCACCAGATGAAAAGAGAAAAAAAAGTTTGAAAAATAAATAAAAAACGCAGCCACAACACCTAACTGGTAAGCTGCAATATAATAAAATGTTTTCTTTTGGGTTTAATAGCACTTTAGGTAGCGAACACCTTGTCAATTCATCATTTCACTCATTAAAGTTACATCATCAAAAGAATTGTTTTGCATTTCATATGAGGGAATTTTATTTTCTGTGTTGGCATGAATAATTGCACTGATCAGCATGATAAGGGTAGTTAGAAATGCACTGTCGTCATCAACATACCTTTAATACCACTGTCACATATCCAGATTAGCTCATACTTAGCAAGCTCATATCCAGGCATTAGATTGTTTATCTTTGGATTAATGCCGACCTTTTTGCCACCTAAAATGTAAAAACAAAAACAAAAAAAGTAAGCTTGAAGTGGAACGTCAGGAGAGGAAAAGAGGAAACGTAATTTTTTCATCTTCATCTATTAAATCTTCTGCCCTATATTTTTTTAGCAGAGACCCTAGAGAATACAATGGCGGTCATAGCAACTTATGTCACATGATATTTGCGCAGCAATTTTTCAAACTCAATTTTTTTGGGAAAAAACTAAAAAAAAAAAAGAGTGAAGTTAGTTCAATTGTTTTCTTTTTGTATAAAAGTGACCGAGGATGTTACTTGGAGTAAATAGGGAAAAAAATAAAATAAAAATCAATGTGTGATGGTGCACTCTAGGTATTGGCTAAGTGAATATACAATAAAACTCATGGAACAAAATCCTAGGTAGTCACACAGTGCTAAGGAGTAGCCAATAAATGAATAGACAAAAGTGCAGGTGCTAAAAGTGACAGTAGTGAAAGAAACTTTGTGTAAACTAATGTTACAAAAAAAAACAACACACACACACACACACACACATAGGTAATTCTTCAGATAAAACAAAGTGCTAATTAGTATAAACGAAGTCCATATAAGGGTGAATAGAGTAGTGACAGGCTATTCCAAATAGCACTTAGTGCAGATCCAGGGGAAATTATTGGTGACTTGGTGATGGAGCTCTTCAGTGTAAAATGACACTTCCTGTGCAAGGTGGTCCCTTACCGACGCGAGAAAATGTAAAGGATGATGGAGGTAATCCGTGTTCCTTCTCTAAGCCAGTAGGAATTTCTTTGTACAACTCAGCAGTAGGTATAAGAAAAAAGGAGGAGGGGGAAGCACCAGGTCCAACATGGTGAATAGGAGAGAGAAAAAAAAATGAAGGTCCAGATCGTGAAGTATATGGCGACAAGGTACGTTTCATTTAAAAAAATAAAAATAAAAAAAAATAAAAAGGCGAATTTAATCACATTAAAAAGTAAACAAAGCAAACCACCACAAGCCGCAAGCTCACAACCTGACGTTACATCCAGTGCCTATCTTTTCCGATGCATATCGTCACGAGAACATGACCTCCCTGATGAAGATAGGCACCGGAAGTGACGTCAGGCTGCGAGCTCGCTGATTGTGGTGCTGTGCTTTGTTTACTTTTTAATGTGAGTACATTCGGCTCTTTTTTTTTTATAAAAACGTACCTAGTCACAATATACTTCACGATCTGGGCCTCCATTTTTTTTCTCTGTGTTCCTACTAGCTTAGGGCAGGAACCCGGATTAGTTCTGTCATCTTTACATTTTCTCACGCCGTTACCTTAAGGCGGTAAGGTAAGGGACCACCTTGCACAGGAGGTGTAATTTACACTGAAGATCTCCATCACCAAGTCACCAATAATTTCCCCTGGATCTGCACTAAGTGCTATTTGGAATGGCCTGTCACTACTCTATTCACCCTTATATGGACTTAGTTTATACTATTAGCACTTTATGTTTGTTTATCTGAAGAATTACCCATGTGTTTGTTTTCATTAGTTTACACAAAGTTTTTCACTACTGTCACTTTTAGCACCTGCACTTTAGGTCTATTCATTTATTGGCTACTCCTTGGCACTGTGTGACTACTACCTAGGATTTTATTCCATATGCGTTTTATTGTATATTCACTTAGCCAATACCTAGAGCGCAACATCACACATTGATTTTTATCCTATTCACTATTTGGGTTTTGGTTGACCCATTTGTTTGCTGCAACTAGGATTTTTATCCCTGCCATTATAGGCAGTGCGGGAATACTCCTTCCTCTTTTACGCCGAGTAAATAGATATCTCACATGTCATGCTTTAAAACTGCAAACACTCGTGGTTTGGCGCAAACTTCGATACTTAAAAATCTCCATAGGCGACGCTTTAAATTTTTTTGCAGGTTACATGTTTAGAGTTAAAGGAGGTCTTGGGCTATAATTATTGCTCTCACTCTGCATTCAAACCACACATGTGATGTATCACTGCGAATGTTAGTTTACATATGCAGGCTCGACCTATGCATGTGTTCGCTTCTGCGTGAGACGGGGGCTTTTTTTTTTTTTGGTTTATTTTAGTTACATTTTTTCACTTTCCCTTTAAAAAAAAAAATTAATTTGATCACCCCACATCTCTCCTCCAGGCTGGAAAACCCGAGATCAAAATTTTTTTTTTTTTTTTTTAACAATCTCAGGCTTTCCTGCCGAGTCCCCAACATTGTTTAGTTCTGCTGGCCCTGACGTGAAGTCATAACGTCACGCCCAGGCCTCCAAGAGTATGAGACTGCTGGGGACCATCTGTCCTTCTGTTTTCTCTATGGCTACCTTCCGGCGCTGGCGGATTCCTTCTCCAGCTCGCCGATCGCACGGGCGAGCCGTTAGAATCACCATAGGGCGGCCGCCTGGAAGAACGACCAATAAAGCGCGAAATGCCAATTGTTTGCTTTTCCGTAGTAACATTGACCTGCGTTCCTGTGGCATATGTAGTCAATAGAGATGCAGCAGCTGTATGGACTCACTAGCACTTCCTAATTTGACATCCATGCAGGGATGGGTGCCAGCCCCAGATGCACATTGCACAAATTTTGAAAAGGGGGTGAATCCGTACAGCCACCGTGTCTCCTTTGACGAACAGTCTGGCTGCATGCAGCTCCATGCTCATCCAAAAAAAAAAAAAAAAAAAAATTGGGCGTCATAGTCCTTTGTACACCAAAGTTGCAATTTCCTGCTTGGGCAAATAACTACACTGATATGTTTTAGGCATCCTCTGAACAAAAAAAAGTTCTTTTGGTGAGATACATAAGGGTTTATCACTTTAAAAAAAAAAAAAAAAAGGACGTCTTGTCTCATTAAACACTCAAAGTGAATCAGCTGATTATAATGAATTAGTCACTCCCAATGACTGTGTACATTGTCTAACAAAGAGCGGTTTCCTTTAGAGCAGAAACATTTTAGGAATCTGCAATAGAGTTTAAGATTCCTTCAATGTACATTCATCACTCAGAGGTATGCCTAGATATGTAAATTAGTCAGGGATATGGGCAAGTTAACATATGGGGACTGCTGCAGACCAAAGTTCATCCCTTTGATCTTAGAAGGGAAAGATGCAATGTTTCTTTTTATCTCGCTTTCAGGGGCTGAGCAATGTTGATAAACATTGCTGGCTGCTTTTTTTTTTTTATGATAGCTTTGAGTCAGGGAAAGAACTTGTTACATGAATTGTGGAAAATGCTGGATTAAGATTGTGAGGGGGGTTAAATCTACCATGCACAGCTGCACCAGATTTTGCACTCTCCAGTTTTAGTAAATCAACCCCTGTGTGTGGTGGTACTTGTATTCTACAATGCATCTTGGGAGCGAGATGCATGCTATATCTGCTAGCACCTGAACACACCCAGGAGATTAAAAATGCAGTCCTAGCTATACCGCTGTACAAACTCAAAGCATATCTAAAAAACAAACACCACATTTTCTTTGGGTACAACGGGGAAAGTACAGAATGGTTAGAGCTGGTGTTTTTTTGTAATGTCTATCACATTGAGGGAATTTCCATTTATGTGCCCTGAAGCCACAAAGAAGCGAGAAAATAGCTTTCACTACAACAGGAGTTTTATTAAACATGCTTAAGATAAACTTTAAACGATTGTTCCATTCCAATTAGCCCCAATACAGTGAGCTGAGTCCATGCACCCTTGGTGTATATGGAACAGATCAATAGGGAGGAAGGCAGGAATGAAAAACGTATTAAAAATGTTTTAGCATGCCCCAATTTTTCAGAAGACTGACAGCATATAATGGAAGTGTGTAGCAGGAGTTATGAAATATTCATTACTGGCAGGAAAGAGGCAGCCTGATTGAGGCCAAGCAGTTTTGTCGGAGCTCAGCTGTTGGTGGGTCTCGCGGGCCAGTTATGTTTCGCTTGCGTGCCAGAATCCCAGGAAATGCAAACACTGCTGTTTAATGCATCTTGAAACAAGTCAAAAAGGAGGTTTCCCTTTCTCAGCATAACCTGCCAGGAACTTTGCAGCCAATACCACTCATAATGGTTAAAAGAAAACAAAGTCTAGTGATAGACACTGTACATGTTGCTTTTATTATATAAAAAAGGAGCTTCTATTTTAGTAACCCCTGCAAGCCTTCTCTAGCTTCAATTAAATAATAAACAGAAATTCATCTGCCATTTCATCTTCTTGAAGAGATGTAGAAATCCTGGAATTCGGGTATCAGATACTGTGCAGTAACAGCACTGCAGCAATTGCTTTTATAGTGTAGCAGCTTGTTCTGTATTAGATTACAAAGCACAGAGGAGTGATTTATGAACAAAGCTCCTCTGTTAAAACATCCTGCTACATCCAGCTCACAAGCTATCTTGCACACAAGATTTTTCATGCCATTTCCAGTGAGAATGTTATGTTAAAAGTCATAGTTGCCATTTTACAAAATACGGGGAGGCCACTGCTACGTTAAAATTGTACTCTCCGCCAGAAAAATCCTAGGCAGTCCAGGCAACTAAAATCAATTATAGCTGGAATCTGTAAGCTTTTTCCATAGTCAGTGGAAGCACGTTATTATACAGGATTTATATAGCGCCAACAGTTTGCGCAGCTCTTTACAATATAAAAAAGGGAGACAAAACAGTACAATTCAGAACAAGAGGGTTAGAAGGGCCCTACAAGCTTACAGTCTAAGAGGGTGGGCACCTGACCCCATTCTCCAAAAGGGGACTGACTCTTGAACCCCAACTGTCTAACACCTATGTCAGCCATATGTAAAAAAAATCCCTGAAGGGAGAAAATAAATAAACAAACAAACCAGGCAGCAGGAATAGAAAGCTCCAGCACTATCCAGAGCGCCAACATCTTTTTCGGTACTACTTGAAGTGGACAACATGCATGTTCCCAGGCCAGTTATCACAATGGCCAGAGACAGAGGATCAGGCACTGCCACATCGGGGCACTATCAGCGTGATTATGGAAATAGTGACCATCAAAAAGTCACAGCTTGTGCTTAAAGTGTTACTAAACCCAGGACCCTGCATTCACTATATGCGGTCTCCCACAGTACATGGAAATGCAATTATTTTAGTAAATATAAACAGCTAAATAATTTCTCATCAGCAGTACATACCCTGTTTCCCCTAAAATAAGACCTAGCGTGATTGTCGGTGTTGGCTGCAATATAAGCCCTACCCCCCAAATAAGCCCTAGTAAAAGTCCTTGTAGGTCTTGTTTTCAGGGTAGGGCTTATTTTCGAAGAAACAGGGTAGGGCTTATTTGGTCGGTAGGGCTTATATTGCAGCCATTACCGACAATCACGCTAGGTCTTATTTTAGGGGAAACAGGGAAGTAGTCTTGCGACTTCTATAAGTGTCCAGCTGAGCACTGGTTAAAACTTGTAGGAGTTTTCATTCTCCTCCGACTGCCCTATGAGGCTGCATGACCCGACCCTGTGTCTGGACAGTGATTGGCCCTGTGTTGATCACACGCACCCTCCCAAAAAATAAAAAAAAATAAATGTAAAATAAAATCTCTAGCAATACACACCAAACTGAGCGTGTGCTCTGTTCAATCAACAAATTGATTTGGGACAGTAAAAGGAGGGTCAAAGACAGGATCAATCAGCCTTTTTTAACA
This sequence comes from Lithobates sylvaticus, assembly GCA_028564925.1. Lineage (NCBI taxonomy): Eukaryota > Metazoa > Chordata > Amphibia > Anura > Ranidae > Lithobates > Lithobates sylvaticus. The sequence continues at coordinate 374,368,415 of CM053026.1, read as the reverse complement.
ATGTGCAGGTATAACCCTTTAGAGTATAACAAGCATGCTTTACTGCATATACAGACTGATTTTACTGTTGTGGGTTTAGTAACACTTTAAAAGTATGGTAAAAACTTGTTTGGTTTTGTTTTCATGTAGGTCACAGGCATGCACTTACTCCTGCAAATCAGAATCAGGTGACAGTGGACCAAAGCCCACTGTCAGCTGACATCAGAGTTGTCGTGATCCACCCAGATATGTCTGACCAGTAAATGAAAGTAAGAGTATTCCCGCGCTAATATGGAGATGCAAAAAACTATAGCGAATAGGTTGCAGCAAACACAGAGAGGGTCAAACGCTGCCCAAAGTGCGGTGTGTTAAAAAAAAAAACTCAATAGGTAGGAATGGTAAATATGCTTAAGGTGTCCCTTATGCACAATGTATACAAGTTAAAATAAATAAGATACTGACAATAATTATAAGCATAAATTATAAGTGAAAAGTGGATAAATAGGTGACTGATGTGCAAAAATCAAATACAGTGATCCTATACGGGTACAAAAGTAGCAGTGACTAAGCGTGCAAAGGTTACTAAAATGTCACAAAACAATAAAAAACGGTGTTATTAAATCAATAGATGACCAGGATAAAATTATGTAAATATATAGCAATAAAATATACAATATTAAAACGTTCATAAACGTGCAGAAAATATGAGGAGAAAAAAAAATTATATTAAAAGTGGTGCAGCTGAACTTCAGATGTAAAAGTTTTTCAGCAAATAAAAGTGCAAAGTGCGGGTCTGAAGGTGCTGTTTTATCTTCAATATAGTGGCACTGTGAGCAGCGTGCTGTGGGTCTTCAGTGCCATTTTACACCAGTAGGTGTACTAACTTATTACCTTACTGCTGCAAGGTAAGCAGCATTAAACAGGAAAATAGGGAGGTAGATGGTCACTCCGGGGGGGATGTGGATCTCGTGAAACCTCTTCCTTTACTTTTCCATGGATGTGTGCAGCCTATATGGTACTGGGTGTATCTTCACGAGGTTCAAAACCAGGCACCACTCAGCATGCATCAGCCATATAGATAGAGGGAATAAGGGACTTTCTAGTGTAGTATTTCTTTATAAAACAATTTATTACAAAATCGCAGAAAAAGACACACACATGTAAAACGCTGTAGCAGTTGTTGTAAGGAACGAGCGGCGAGCTCGTGTCCAGAACGTCACTTCCGGTGTCCGTGTATCCGTGTATATTAGGATACACAGACACCGGAAGTAACGTTCTGGACGCGAGCTTGCCGCTCGTTCCTTGCAACAACTGCTACAGCGTTTTACATGTGTGTGTCTTTTTCTGCGATTTTGTAATAAATTGTTTTATAAAGAAATACTACACTAGAAAGTCCCTTATTCCCTCTATCTATATGGCTGATGCATGCTGAGTGGTGCCTGGTTTTGAACCTCGTGAAGATACACCCAGTACCATATAGGCTGCACACATCCATGGAAAAGTAAAGGAAGAGGTTTCACGAGATCCACATCCCCCCCGGAGTGACCATCTACCTCCCTATTTTCCTGTTTAATGCTGCTTACCTTGCAGCAGTAAGGTAATAAGTTAGTACACCTACTGGTGTAAAATGGCACCGAAGAACCACAGCATGCTGCTCACAGTGCCACTATATTGAAGATAAAACAGCACCTTCAGACCCGCACTTTGCACTTTTATTTGCTGAAAAAAACTTTTACATCTGAAGTTCAGCTGCACCACTTTTAATAATTTTTTTCTCCTCATTTTCTGCACATGCGTTTATGAACTTTTTAATATTATATAATTTTATTGCTATACATTTACATAATTTTATCCTGGTCACCTATTGATTTAATAACACCGTTTTATTGTTTTGTGACATTTTAGTAACCTTTGCACGCTTAGTCACTGCTACTTTTGTACCAGTATAGGATCACTGTATTTGATTTTAGCAATTTTTGCACATCAGTCACCTATTTATCCACTTTTCACTTATAATTTATGCTTATAATTATTGTCAGTATCTTATTTATTTTAACTTGTATACATTGTGCATAAGGGACACCTTAAGCATATTTACCATGTCTGACCAGTAGCTGGCTGAGCCTCTAAGCAAGCTGCTGGGAGTCTGAGCCAGCTGCTCCCGCCCCCTCTCCTGCCTGGCGCTCCAGTCAGGGCTGGAGGAACACAGTACAAAGCAGTCACTGTTCTCTGCTCAGAGCGGACGCGAGAACTGAGCAATCAGCTGTTGGGCTTAGGAGGTGGCAGGGGACAGTTGCAGCATTGGACCGATGCAGCATTGGACCGATGCTGCAGCCATATAGGCGAGTATGTAGGTTTTTGTTTTTTTCACTTCCCGCACTACTCCTTTAAAAAGTCCCTATGTTTAATGTGCCACAAAAAAAAGGTATACGTAGACATAACATTTTCTGGGTCAAAATACCCTCTTAAATCAGATGCATGCTCAATTCCTGCACAATCTATTGGAGAAGTTTGGGGTACTTGTGATATTGGATTGATTTTCTTTTCTGCTATTGTAGCCAAAAATACATGCATTACCATTGTTGGACGAATACTAGCTTTCACCTCTTGCTTTAATATTTCCAAAGTCACTGGCCCAGAACACGTATGCAAGTCTCAAAAATAAAATTTGAATTGTTGTTTCAAACAAGTTTAGAATATACCAATGTCATTGTATCAGCACGATAGCCGGAATATGGCAACAGCTTTAAATATAAAATGTCCTGCTGCTCATTTTAAGCAACTCTCCCATTCCCACACACACACACACACACACACACACACACACACACACACACACACACCCACACACACACACACCCCAACCCCCAACCCCCCCCCCCACCCAACAAGTTCTCTTAAAGGAGTAGTCATAGCTAAAAGGACCTGAAAATCGTACGAAAAATACCGCTTTCAAAAGCGATCGTACGATAATCGGATCATTAGTACAGGAGGTTTCAAGAGCCGAACATGACAGTTCATCTGATATTATCCGATCAGACAAGTACGGAAATGTATCATACGCTTTTCGTTTAATCAGTACAGTTGTCCAAAAATACAATACAAATACATTACAACACATGAGATCACTTCCGATTTTTTATTCTCTCGTATGAGAATTTTCGTAACTTTAGTAAACTCATGTTCAATATGCGACTAGCATGAAAATAAATTAAAAAAAAAAAAAAACCACGATCTGTCGTCCGATTTTCGTATTGTGTGTATGGGGCTTAAACCTGGTGAACACCTTTCCACAAACATCTGGTGAAGGGCAAAAGCTACAGCCTCTATTATACTGGTTCCCTTAATATACAACTCTATGGCATCAAAGCAGCTACAGAACAGAACAGAGCTGTCAAAAAGGGTTTTCCCACACCAATGTTACTATGCCAGCATTGCGTGAAGTTTGACAAATGCAAGGAAAAAAAAAAAAAATGGATCTCTACTGGAGGCTACAATATGTAGTAAAAAACTAAAAAAGGGATCCTCCATCCATAGCCCTTTTAAAGAGGAAGACTAATTTAAAAACAGATTACATTTGAATGCTACACTTTTTTTTTTTTTTTTCTTTTTTCCACCTCAGAGAGAACTTATTGGGACCCAATCAGGAGCGCCCTCATTTTTTTTGTCCCTTTTAATGTCTTCACATCATTGTGGAATTTGCGCCTCCTTTCTCTTTCTTTTTAATTAAATTTTAGAATTTGAACATTTATGGTTACATGTTTCTTATGCATTGTTTGTGCCTCCATTGGGCCTGCGTTAGGGGGACCTGCTTCTTACGGCCTCCCCCGCGCTCCCCTTCTCCCGTGATACACCTTTGCCCTCCCACCCCCCTCCTACCCTCCCACCCCCCCCCCCCCCCACCGCTGGGGTAACTTCTGCATATTCTTCGGAGGAACAAAGGGACTTTGTCCTATTGCTTTGTTTGTTTTTTTTTTGTTTTTTTTCCCCCTTCTATTTAAATATAATCCAGTGTCTCTCTCTCTCAATCTGTCCTCAGAGCTTCAGCATAACTCCAGGACCTCTTAAACCCTCTCCAGCCTTCCCATTTGGTTTTGGTGTCATCCCTTTCCTCTGTCACACTGTTTGCTAGACACTCCGAGATATAAGTGCCCTCAACCGCGTTAACCCATTCCCAGATGGGTGGGCTCTCAGGGTCCTTCCATCTTCTTGGGATCACTCGCTTTGCTGCATTTAGCAAGTGCGGGACTAGTGATCCTCTGTATTGCCTAAAACCTACCTCCGTATCATGTAGCAGAACTGCCCAGGGGTCTTCCCTTACCTCGACCTTAGTAATCTCCTTAATGTATTTTAAAATGGTCTTCCAGAATTTTTTAATTTTTGGGCAGCCCCACCATAGGTGGCCCATAGTGCCCTTCACTTGGCATCCTCGCCAGCAATCGGCTGATACTCCCGGCTGGAATTTATTTAATTTTTCCGGAGTCAGGTACCACCCGGATAAGCACTTATAGTTAATCTCTGCAGTTTTAACATCCACAGCAGAGCTGTGGGTGAGTTGGAACATTTTTTTGATTGCCCCCGACTGGTGCGTGCCCAATTCCCTCCCCCATTTTTTGACGAAAGGCGGTTCCCCCTGTCCATCCCCCGACAGCAAAAATTTATAGATTCTTGTGATAATCTTTTTGGTGTTCTCCGTCGTGAAGATACGTTCCAACTCCGTGAGGTCCCTCCGTCCCCTCTTTGGGGGGGGAATGGATTGAATGCTACACTTAATCAACTAAGGTAGAACAGGTGGTACAATGTATTTTTACCTAGATGGTCGAGCTATGCTACCAAATATACATGCAGTGCAATTAAAGGCAATATTGCAACCAATTCACAGGAAAAAAAAAAAAAAAAAAATATATATATATATATATATATATATAAATATATATATATATATATATATATATATATATATAATATATATATTTGAATATTAATTTACCACAAAAAACGGCTATAAAAAATGGTAACGGCATTACCATTCATTGGGGGTTGCATTGCATTGGTTTCAAAAAACAAAGAAAATAACGGCCGTTTTGTTATTGTACATTTTCGTTGATCCACCTAGCAAATATTCCCTACCAGTCTAAATGTTCAGCACTTACCTATAAACAAATTGGCATCCACATTCGGGTATTTTCCAAGAAGCTTTTTACATACATCCACTGCCGGATCATCAACATCTTGCACACAGAGAAGGATTTCAAACTGCAAGTGAGAAAAAAAAAAAAATAATTTGTTAAAAATCCAACTATCACACTAGCATGGTGGCATCACTTTAAAGTAAACGTCTAGCGTGGTGGTGTGACACTTTAAGATAAATCTCCTATATAGTAAATGGATGGAGTACAACAAAATATGATTACTATAATTAAAGTGTTACAAATTCTCTATAATCTTGTTTTTTATATAATCTACACCTTATCAATAGGAGTGCAAGTCGTTAGTGGCTGTACATATTTACAAGTCAACTTATTCTCAAGCATTAAAGAGGAGGTATAAATTTTAAAGCACATGTCCGGGGGGAGGCTTCAGAGAACATAATTTGTACACCCGTGCAATACATACACAATTGTTTATCCCGTTAAAAACACTGCAGTTACAGAGTAGTAACTGTTTATGTTCTGAAAATGTAATGTGCTCCTAACTTCCTGTAGTGAGCCACAAATGCTGGTTTTTAATGAAGTAACCAATTCACAGATGTGTACTGCAAGGCTGAAAAGCAGAACTGTTGTGCAGTACCGCAAAAGCAGAATCTATGAGCCACGGGGTACATTTAAAAACGACAGACACAATGAACACAACTATGAAGATTTTAGTTTTTTTACATCCTGATGACCTGAGAAGTTTATATATCCTCTTTAATACACATTTAGGCTACTTTCACACTGGGGCATTGCACGCGCTGGTGGTAAAGCGGCGCTATATTTAGCGGCGTTTTATCGTCGTTTTAGTGGCACTATTCGGCCGCTAGCGGGCAGTTTTAACCCCCTCTAGCGGACGAAAAAGGGTTATAACAGCCCGCAAAGCACCGCTTTGCAGGCGGATTTGCAGTGCTGCCCCATTGTTTTTTTATGGGAAGGGGCGCTTTAGGAACGGTAAATGCATCGCTCCTACAGCGCTCCAAAGATGCGGCTTGCAGGACTTTGACCGTCCTGCAAGCCGCTGTTTCGGGGCGCTTTGCGGTCGCCAATTTTAGCGATGTAGCGCCTGCAAAGCGCCCCAGTGTGACAGGGGCCTTACGGTTATGAAGGACATTTCTCTTTCTTGCACAAACACAAATCTATTTATGGCTAGAAGTTAACTTTGCTTCTCTTTTAGCAAAAATAGGCTACGCATGAGAAAAGCGACAACTGGTCATTAAAAGCCCTACGGCTACTTTACACATACATTTTCATGCCAAGGTTGCCTTAAAAAAATATGGATAGGAATAAGTAAGTATGGTACAGCTTGTGTAAGTGTAAGCAGAAAACGAGTGCATGATTAGACCAAAAAAATAAAAATAATAAACTTTCCAACACACATTCTGCTGTACATTGGCCCAACAAGTCAACATTGCTATGACACTATTATATACATACTTTTATTCCCCCCCCCCCCCCCCACACACATTTTCACCCATGCAATCTGATTCATGTGCAAGTTCACACTGCGATCTGTGAACAGGGGTGAGCATATGGGTCAGGGAGAGGGAGAGGGAGAGACTGCTTTCACACTGAGGCGCTTTACAGGTGCTATAGCGCTAAAAATAGCACCTGCAAAGAGCCTCGCCTCTCACTCCAGTGTGAAAGCCTGAGTGCTTTCACACTGGAGCTGGCAAGTCCTGCAAGCAGCATCTTTGAGGCACTGTAGGAGCGGTGTATACACTGCTCCTACAGCGCCCCTGCCAATTGAAATCAATGGGCAGCGCCGAAGAGCTGGCAAAGCACTGCCGCAGCGGCGCTTTTAACTCTTTTTCGGCCACTAGCAGGAGTTAAAAGCACCCCGCTAGCGGTCGAAAAGCTCTGCAAAAACGATGGTAAAGCACCGCTAAAAATAGCGGCACTTTACTGCCGACGGCCCCAGTGTGAAACTAGCCTAAGAGTCAGCATATGAGCCAGCACATGGAGAGGGAGAGGGAAAATATGGGTCAGTACTGTGGGCAGGCATGGAGTATGAAAATCACAACTGTGTGGGACCGGCCAAATAAAAAAAAGGAATATTGTAAATATGGAAAAAAAAATATCAGAAAATAACTTGTGTGATTGGAGGCTACTTGGGTGCCAACATCCCAGAAATAGTCTATACCATGGTTTCTCAACTCCAGTCCTCAAGGCACTCCAACAGGTCATGTTTTCAGGCTTACCATTATTTTGCACAAGTGATTTGATCAGTTTCACTGCCTTAGTAATTACCACAGCAGTTTCATTTGAGGGAAATCCTGAAAACATGACCTGTTGGGGCACCTTGGAGTGGAGTTGAGTAACCCTGGTCTATACAACAAACTATATCATGGATATATGGGACTTTCCTGGCATAAAATGATGAACATTTTATATAGTTTTTTTTTTTTTTTACATTTATATTGTAGAACATAAAACCATATCCCAAAACATACACTGTAGGCTTAGGATCCATGCACATTAGGAGCAGAAAAAAACGTCAAAGTTTTTAGCTTAAAAACGTGGCATAAGACACAAAATGAGAGCATATTGTCAAAAGTTTATCTATGAGAGTTTAAGAGCATTTTGTTTATAGGCGTTTTTGTACTACACGCCCCTCTGGAAAAGCCAGGAAATGTACAGTAACACACATTTTGGGTGTTTAAAAAAAAAACAAAAAAAAAAAAAAAACTTTGAAACTTGACGTTTAGAAGAGATAAGAGGGGTTTAAGAGAGACTGACGTTTACAGCTCCTAAACGTCTCCAGAAAAACACAATAGAGAAGGGTTTTTCCTGCCTCTGGACATCCAACAGAAAACGCCTGTAGTAGTCATAATGTGCAAAGACACATAAAACACAATAGAAGTGCTTCTAGAGGCAGGAGAAAAAAACGCATCGATTCTACAGGCGTTTTGACAAGTCCAGTGTGCATGAAGCCTTACTTACACCATTGGAGAACAGGGCCCCAGATACAACTGTCATAGGTATAAGGGGGCTACTTATAATGATATACCATTTTGATAGGGGTTGAAATAAATATGCTTAACTTTCAGCTTTTAAACAAAGCTGGTGTAAGTATATTTCTTAGAAAAACGGTTTGACCAGTGTTGACATATCAGCAGGACGCAGCTGTTATGTGGTTTTCTAACTCTGTACTTCACCAAAGGATATGGAGTGACTTAGGAGTTTTCTTGTGGTCAAATCAGCAGGTGTGTACAGTTAACAGAACTAACTGTCATACTCTAAACTTTGCCTTATATTTCCTGTTGCAAGCTAACCACCAGCACGTGACTGACCTTTGCCCCATATTCCATATTTCAACTGAAGACTGTCACGTGACAAGAAGTTGTTAATGTATGCACATGTGTATAAGTCTGATTGGTTTTTGGGAAAGCTGTCCCCTCCCTCTGCATTTCCCATAAAAGAGGAACGTATTGTCTATTAAATTTTGTAACCATTTACACTTACAAACCCGTGTATGTGTGTGTGTTAACCACCGGTGAACTGGGATCTCCGCTCCTACCAATTCCTGGCCTAGGCACTTAGAATACAAGAAGAAAGACGTGTACCTTTACAACTGGTGTTCAGAAGTGGGATATCTTGTGACAGGTAAGTGATTTTGCCCTTTTTACCTTTTAAGGTGAATAGGTGTAAATGCTTACGCTGTCCAGATCATCGCCACGAATTTAGTTTAAAGAGGTTGTTGTGCCTTCGCGGCGGACTAGGCTGGTCCCCCGGGAGGTTAGGTTGTTGTGCCTTCGCGGAGGACTAGGCTGGTCCCCCGGGAGGTTAAAAGGACACGCAGGTAGTTACGTAGGTTATTTGGGTATTTAAAGAGAGTCTGACTAGGTTGGTCTGACTATAAAAAAACTATTGTAAAAGAGATTATTATTTTAATCACCGGGAAGTAGCAGATTACGCCCGTGATAAAAGGTTTGGTTGAGCGGACGCCCATTAAGTTTTTTGAGAAACAAAAAGTGCACTATAAAATTGAACAAATGTATGGTTTTATAATGATCATTTAAAATAATTCTGTTCATAAGATTTACAGTATAAGACCTATAGAAATAAGTATAAAGTTTTGTTTAAGATATATATATATATGTATATGTGAGACTTCTTTTTCCACAGAACAGCGTAAGTGCCTAAAAATTTTAAAGAATTGTATGTTGTATAAAGTATAAGAGTTTAATGACTTCGGAATACGAAGAACCTGATTGTAGCGATATAGCTCTATCTTGTCCACATTGTACCATAGGATTACTGTTTTTTAAAATAGAAAATAGGTGGGTTCTATTAACCAATAGACCAGGGGGCTATTCTTGTAGATTAGGGGTAAGAGGAATATATCCCGCCACAAAGAAAGGAACCATAAATCGAGTACTAAGGGTAAACCTTCACAGTCCCATTAGTCCATCTGATTTAACGGACCAAGCAGACTACCCAATTGTTCGACAACAAGTGATTACCCAAACGGGTTGTTATCACTTGTGCCCACATACTAGGCATACCCTGCCCACTTTGTTAGATGGGGAATTCTGCGGCCACCCCAGGATCAGACATAGGGATCCCGTGCCCGTATGAATATATTAAAAACAATCTACCTGGACCACAGGTGGAACCTTTCTGGGCTCAAGTCCAGGAAAGATGCCACCAGTTAGGTATTCATGATCCGGGACCACAAGGTCCTTGTTCAGAGGAAGATTGGAAGAAAGTTAGCAAAATTTGTCAGACGCATAAGCATTCCTACCCCCCGGGTAAATCTAATGACCCTCAATACATGAAAGATTGTTATCACTCATGGAGCAAATGTTTAAAAGATTATAGAAAGAAATATGCTAAAAAGACTCCTGCAGTTAAAACAAATGTATCCGCCCCTACCTTTGAACCCCCTCCACCTTATGTCACTGTAAAAATGGACTCAGGAGAGCCTGGTCCTCGCCTACAATTATATCCCTCACTAGAACCTCATGTCCTCGCAAGGAAACTCTATTGGTATAAATGGGACCCCTGTTACCCATCCCATCACTCCACCATTACCTGTAACCACTCCCGAGGGGCAACATTTGTGCGATCAGTCTTTTGCTGTGTTGACCTCTTGTCCTGTATCCCTTATGGGAAGGGACCTGTTGTCCAGTTTAAGTATCACTATTAAATTTGACAAAGAAGGGTCACTAACTGCAAGTTCCCCTTTCTGTGACCTGACTGGTCCTAAACGACACACACATAAAGGATTCTTTATGTTACTGCCCGCCACTTTAGAGACTCACAAGATCTGGGCAGAAAACAAAGGTAGCGTAGGATTTATCAACTGCACACCCTACACTCCCCAATTACGTCTCCCGCCCTTGGTATCTGATATAACATTCATTTTTTCATGCATACCTGCAGATTCCCTATGCTACACAGTGATTGATTTGGCAAACGCATTTTTTTTTAGCATCCCTATTGCCGAAGAGGCTCAGTCTATATTTGCCTTCTCATGGGCCGGCGCGGGCCAGTTAACTTGGTCGCGTTTACCGCAAGGGTATGTAGACAGCCCCGCCGCCTTCTCCATGGTACTCAACGAGACCGTCAAGTCTTGGACTTCCGAGCATGGGTCGGTACTAATACAGTATGTGGACGACTTGCTCTTGTGCAGTCGTTCTGCTGAAGATTGTGCGGTCGATTCAACATTACTGTTAGAACATCTGGCCGAAGCCGGCCACCTAGCCTCAAGGAAAAAAATACAGTGGTGTCTACCACAAGTAGAATACCTAGGATGTATTCTGGACAAGGGAACCAGGCTAGTGTCCCCCAAACGTGCCGCAGCCTTACAAGCTCTCAGTCCTCCAAAAGACAAAGCAGCTTTGTTGTCATTTTTGGGCGCAATTGTATATTGCCGCCAGTGGATTCCTGACTGTTCTCATTATGATAGTATCCTACGAGAGGCTGCCGGGTCAAACGCCCCTAAATTGATAGACTGGACAGAAGACAGAAAAAATGCTTTTGATGCTCTTATTAAGAGTTTGTCCACCGCCCCCGCCCTGGGATTGGTAGATTATGGTAAAGCCTTCCAGTTGTACTGTGTAGTTTCAGGAAAATCTTTTGCTGCAGTACTTGCGCAATCTCATGGCTCAGGGTATCGCCCAGTGTCATATTTATCTAGAAAACTCCCTATCCAAGTCCAGGGCATGCCGTCCTGTCTTCAGAATGTCGCTGCCTGTGCCATGTCTGCACAAGATGCCAACAAAATAGTATTGGGACACAAAATGACACTGTACACCACTCATTCAGTTACCCACCTCATACAGAATATGAACACACAACACATGACTTCCCAAAGACTCAGTGGATACGAGATCACTTTGTTAAATACTGACAACTTGGTACTTAAATATGTTCCGAATAGCAATCCAGTTGTACGTTTACTACATTCCATGTTACGTTTACCACACGAACCTGATCACACACATAATTGTGTAGAAAAAGTGGAACAAGTCACTTCACCAAGACCTGATCTTTCTGACATTCCAATTATAAATGCCGAAAATGTTTTTGTAGATGGTAGTTGTTCCCGTCCCTCTGACTCTACATTTTTAACTGGCTATGCTGTAGTTCAGCTGCCACATACAGTACTAGAGGCAAAACCATTGCCCCCTGTTTCTGCCCAAGTAGCAGAACTAGAAGCTCTGACCAGAGCCTGTATTCTGTTCACAAACAAGGAAGTCAACATTTATACAGACAGCAGATATGCATTTGGAGTGGTACATGATTTTGGTGTGATATGGGCCAATAGAGGATTTAAAACAGCAGACAACAAACAGATAGCTAATTCAGAGCAGATCCTTAATCTACTGCAAGCAATTCTGCTCCCTAAAAAGGTTGCTGTTATAAAAGTAAAAGCCCACTCATCAGACAATAGTATAGTATCAAAAGGAAATGCTTTCGCAGACAGAGAAGCAAAAAAGGCTGCTGCCAGTTCACCCAATTCACCAGCCCCTACCACAATCTTCTTTAAAGAGCACTTCTCATCCCCTGATTTCAAAACTGTTGTGGCCCAAATGCAGTCAATGGCCACAGATACAGATGTCCATTTCTGGGCAAATGAAGGTTTGACCAAAGACTCTGAAGGTCTTTGGACAAAAGAGGGGAAGATCCTGGGTATACCTGAAGCTAATTGTATCCTAATTTTATCCTACCTCCATGGCCCAGGACACATAGGACCCGCCCCTCTTGTAAATATATATTCAAAATCTTTTTGCACAAATAATTTACAAAAACAAACTAAGCTTCTAACTAGAAGCTGCTTAACTTGTGCCCAGAACAATGTTCAAGGAAAGAGACATGGCCTACATGGCCATCTACCTCCACCCTTGGGACCATTAACAGATTTACAAATAGACTTCACACACCTACCAAAGCAAAAGGGAAACTTGAGGTGCCTCTGCGTAATCGTTGACAAATGGTCAGCCTGGGTTGAGGCAATTCCCTGTACCGGAGAAACCGCAAATATAGCAGCGAGATGCTTGTTAAATTATTGGATCTGTAGGTTCGGGATACCCACAACCATATGGTCCGACAGAGGACCCGCATTTTGTTCCTCAGTGACCCAAGTTGTAGCCAAATCTCTGGGGATGCAATGGAAACTACATATTCCCTATCATCCCCAGAGTGCAGGAGTAGTAGAGAGAATGAACAGGAACATCAAAGACAAATTAAAAAAGGCTACAGGAGGTACTCTAAAAGGTTGGTTGGAACACTTACCTTCTGTCCTTTTTCAGATAAGAACCACCCCCCATTCTAGGACAGGATTGTCCCCTTTTGAAATTCTAATGGGAATCCCTGCAAATATAGAATTACCCCCATTAGACCCAAATTCTGACATTAACGTTTATTCCCAACAGGAAGTGTACGTGAAAAGTCTGGTAAGTATGCTTCATGAAATAAATGAACAAGTTTCTGTCACCTTTTTTCCTCTTTCAACAGAACCAACCCACCCCTTCATCCCAGGGGACAAAGTACTGATTAAGCAGCTGGCTCACAGGAAAAGAATTGGACCAATCTACTCCGGACCGTGGAAGGTGGAAAAGGTATCCAGGACCGCGGTACTGACGGACCTAGGCAACACCTGGATCCACGCCAGCCGACTGAAGAAGTGTCCCCAGCTCCCCCCAACTCCAGAGCCCCTAACAGTAACCGAGGATACACTCCCTTCAAGACAACAACAAAATCTACAAGATATTCAGGAAGGCATAGGACAAATCTCCCTGGAGGACACGATGATTTTACCTGGAAACTAAACAGAATCTTTCCATCATCAGGACAAGTGAAGAAGAAGAAGAATAGTGAATTTTGAGGACATTAGATATGATCATTTTGTTGAATCAGAATGATCAAAGAGAGGATTATAAGGGGGCTACTTATAATGATATACCATTTTGATAGGGGTTGAAATAAATATGCTTAACTTTCAGCTTTTAAACAAAGCTGGTGTAAGTATATTTCTTAGAAAAACGGTTTGACCAGTGTTGACATATCAGCAGGACGCAGCTGTTATGTGGTTTTCTAACTCTGTACTTCACCAAAGGATATGGAGTGACTTAGGAGTTTTCTTGTGGTCAAATCAGCAGGTGTGTACAGTTAACAGAACTAACTGTCATACTCTAAACTTTGCCTTATATTTCCTGTTGCAAGCTAACCACCAGCACGTGACTGACCTTTGCCCCATATTCCATATTTCAACTGAAGACTGTCACGTGACAAGAAGTTGTTAATGTATGCACATGTGTATAAGTCTGATTGGTTTTTGGGAAAGCTGTCCCCTCCCTCTGCATTTCCCATAAAAGAGGAACGTATTGTCTATTAAATTTTGTAACCATTTACACTTACAAACCCGTGTATGTGTGTGTGTGTTAACCACCGGTGAACTGGGATCTCCGCTCCTACCAATTCCTGGCCTAGGCACTTAGAATACAAGAAGAAAGACGTGTACCTTTACAATAGGTTCAAGTTAACAGTCTGTATGTATATATCACTTCATCAGGGGCAAAAGTGAGACATGATTTTATGAAGAATAATAATAATAATAATAATAATAATAATAATAATACTACTACACACACACCTTTTCTGAATTAGATTTGGTGACATGAAAGTCCCATACACTCACGATACAATGTGTTGGTTGCCAATAAAACAGAAATATCAGTCACCATGTCAACTAGCGGTTTTTGCTTGCCCATAATATTCAGCTGGCTACTAGATATCTAAGGTTTGTCCAGGCTTGTTGTAACTTGAACCTAAATCACCTGCTAGAAGTTTGCTCAAGGAAGTACTGTTAGTTTATTTTAGAACATTCATTGTGCTTGGCTGTAATGGTTACCTTAACCAAGCTCAAATCATGACAATCCCTGGAATTCATAAAGGCCGACGCAGGCAGATTTGGTATACGTGTTCCTCATGCATTCTAAAAGTGGTGAAGAATGTGCCAAATTCATATACCCGTCTAGAAATTGTACTTGAATTTGCTGTGTCACTTTTAGAATGTACGAGAGAGACTGTCGCAAAATTCATCTAAGCCAGTTTCTCTCTGTACGCCAAAAAGGGTTGGTCTTAATTTGCTCCACTTTTACATTTGAAGCATTCAATGCGACACAATGTAAAAGAAGTGCATAAAAGAAGTGCAAAAAATAAAAAAATCCAGCAAAGTATGAAGCAATTTGCTCCAGCAGGGAAAAAAAAAAAATAATCCTTCCTGATCCCGAGAGGCAAATTGGATATTCCTTGGATCAACTTTACCTATAAATGAATTTGATGACTTGATCTCCCAGAAGCTGTCCTTGCAGACTTTTGCTTTTAGAAAAATGTCATAAGGAGCGATAAACCATTTATCATACAGGAACAAGGTACAAAAAAAATAAAAAAGAATTATAATAATAATAATAATAATAATAATAATAATAATAATAATGTGTTGGGACAGAGGAAGGTTTGGCAGTAAAATGTGGATATTGCCTGGACATCTGCTTTAAATAAGCCAGATCTTTTAGATGTTCAATAGCAAATGAGCTTGTGAATGAAAACCGTATACAATCTTATTATTATTCTCCTTTCCTGTCATCTATAAATAGATGTGCGTTATAAGAGGATGATGTGTGAATGTGTTACAGCTATGTCAAGGTAACTCATTAACTCAGCTCTATGGAAGCTTATGTACCTCCCAGGGTTTAACCAGACAACATGTGAGCTCATCCTTATACTAGGATTACATTTTCTAAATCTGTGCAGTAAGAACTTCCTGAACCTGTGCTTCCAGGTAAAAATCGGTCATCACAGAAATAAACTAGATGAACAATCATGAATGCTAGGAGTATACTACGCAAACATGCAGATTAGTCATTCCCATTACACTGGCTACATATTGTATATTCTTGCAGTCAGCAGGTAGTGAAGGAGGACCTCAACAAAAGCAAGGCAACCCAAATCTTCCACCCGAGGTTGGCAAGGGCAACACGCATTCCTCCCATGACAGGTTCCATTTGCTAAACCTGTTCTGTCAATTCAATACTTGGTTACACAGACAAAAAACAAATGTATTACAAGACCTCATGCATGGCAACATTTTCTTTGTTTGAATGATGAGGAAGTTTTCTGTGACTTATGTTGCCTAGAAGGTGGTAGTTAAAATATGGGAACAGTCCTACAAACACAAAAAAAAAAAAAAAAAAAAAAAAAAAAAAAGAATATTTTGAGCCACACTAAGTATACAAAACGGAAGTTGCATGTGCCGTATTGTGTTCGCACAACCCAGATTCATAAATCAGCACTTAAAACAAATTTTTACAATACTACAAACATCAATAAAAAAAAGTAAATGCGCCCTGATGGACTTTGTGCATTTTGCTTGCGATCTGCAATGTCTAGAGGCAATGTGATTAAAACTAAGTGTGCGCTTTTGGAGCACACCTGTAAACAAAGCTTCGTTTAGAAGCGGTGCTCCAGCTACCCATATTTTTATATAAAATGCACTACAAAACATGAAGTGGAAGGAGGCTAAATGATAAATAAATTAAACAAGGTTACTGTGTTTGGGGACAGGCAAGTTGCCTTTAAATTAAAAGCTATTAGAATGATAACTTAGGTTGGCCATAGACTGTTCAAATCTCGTCCGGTTCAATAACAGCCAACATTCAAACAATGCGGGGGCAGGCTGAATGTACCAAGGTGATCAACTGATCAGCTTGGGCACAACCAGCCTGCCTAATTCACTTGCAATTATTGCTAGCGGCTGCCACCAACAATCACTGTCTTCTCCTGGTGGGACAGCTTCCCCCACCTGCCCCCCATGCTTGGGGGCAGACAATTGCTCGGCAGGAGGGATCCCCTGTCAGCAGTATCTGTGTTGATGGGGAAATCGTGCAAAATTTCTTACAACCGTGGTTGCAGGAAAGAAATTTGCACCGTCTATGGCCTGCCTAACTAAAACCAATGCAAATCAAAAATAAATAAAAAAAAGGTTTCATTATTTAAAGTATGGCATTTGGTTATAAGCAGTTTTGCACACCCAGCTCTGCGCAGCACTTGTCGCTCATTAAGTGCACATTTGGACATCTTGGCAACATCAGGTATGCGAGCCGAGAGATTTTGATATAATATTTCTACCATAGGTGCAGAACAATACAGCTTAGTTATTGGACAACATAAAAAAGGAGCAATTGGTAAATTATCTCAAAGAACACTGAAAAAAAAAAATCTTCTAAAAACTCTAAAGCTCCATGTACACCAAGACCCCTTTCACACTGCGCCGCCTAGGGCGTCAGCAGTAAAGTGGCGCCATTTGGTTGCTAGTGGGGCAGTTTTAACCCCCCCCCCCCTTATCAGGGGTTAAATCCGCCCACAAAACGCTGCCAGAGCGGTATCGCAGTTTAGACTTTGACACCCTGCCAGCGCACAGATCCAGTGTGAAAGCCCTCAGGCTTTCACCTTTTTTCATATTATTCTCACGGTAGTTCACGTTTCTATTTATAATATATATCCTCATTTTCACATTCTACACTATATAAAATGTTTACATGGATATAGTTTGTATTTTTATTCTAACACACATGCGTGTATTTTTTTTGGGGTGCTGAAAGTAATCGCTGCAACCCGATTCGGGTGTCCCCGATGCGGCATAGATGCATGCGACCGTAGAAATAGATTGCCGGCGACGGCATTGCCCCGCCCATCCCGGCAGAGCGCTCCGAGCGTATCCCCTGTTGTGTAAAATGCCTGCCTCTCTACCCTCACTTCCAGCTCTCCTCACATCAGCAGAGAATTATCAGCCCCACCCGCTGACTGTCACTATCAAATCAGAAGAAGCGGGTGGGGCTGAGAATTCCCTGCCGACGTCAGGAAAGACGTGTGACTTGAGGGCAGAGAGGCAGGCCAGGCACGGCCAGTTACATCAGAGGTGCCTATGCTCAGGGCTGCTGATGAGGGAGTACATGCAGTCCTCCTGTATCGGGCCCATGCAACAGAGGGGCCCAGCAGTGAGACTGTAGATAAGGGTTGCTGCTATCCCTATTTAATAGAGGATAGCCCCGTCTTTCTAGCCCGCCCACATAGTTCACTAGGCTAGCAGGTTGGGACTCCCGAGCGATGTCAGGACTCAGTAGGGAGGGACTAATGAGGGAACTTGAGCTACCCATTGGCAGAGGAGCTGCTGCCTCCTTAGCCAATGGGTGCACAGGGAGGCCTGTCCATCACATTCTTCGTACCGTGGTCTTCCTGGCTTCCTCTGCTGGGCTCTGCAATAGATGATGTCATCAGTCAGAGCCTGGCAGAGAAGTGAGCAGAGGATGTTTTTTGTGAGATGTCTGAGCTATCACTGCACTGGCATCCCCAGCATTCCTTCAGATGAGAAAAATCAACAGACAAGAAAAGTGAGAGGGGGGATGATTTTTCTACAGGATTCCATATGGATCAAGCAGCCAGGTAAGGAGCACCAGTGCCCCCCTTCCACACTGACTGGCAGTACCTCCAAACTGCCCCCATTAGGCACCAGGACCCCCATCTCCCCTCACCAAGCACCAGGATCCCCCCCATCTCTCCCCACTAATCACCAGGTGCCCCCCCCCCCAATTGAGCACCAGTGATCCCTTTTGTCCTCCTTGAAAAAAAAATGGGGATATTATATCAAAAAAAAAAAAAAAAAAAAAAAAAAAAGTGTTTTTTCAAAAGTGTTGCTTTTTTGTTTATAGCGCAAAAAATAAAAACCGCAGAGATAATCAAATACCATCAAAAAGGACGTCAATTTTGTTTGGGTACAATGCCGCACGACTGTGCAATTGTCAGTTAAAGTAATGGTGCCGAATCGCAAAAAATGGCCTGGTCATTCAGCAGCCAAATCTTCTGGGGCTGAAGTGGTTAAGGGAGTGAGGTTATTTTTAATTCAAAGTTCCAGTAAGTTTGTTTATTAAAAGTCGGCAGCTACAAAAAAAAAAATATATAAATAAAAAATAAAATAAAAAAAAAGTCAGTCACTCACCTGTCCCACAATCCAGCGATTGTCCCAAACCAAACCCTCCATTCTCTCCCCCACCTGTCCACGGCGCTGGCAATACTACTTTGGGCATCCGGCTGTGACAGCTTGCAGCTTTACAGTCGGGTGCGCATGTCTCACTGGGCTGTCCTGAATGGCCGCGCAATCTTTTGGGACCTGTGATGTGTCCCAGAAGATTGCAGGGTGGAAGGGCCGCCTAGGAGACCCAAGCAGAAGTGGAAATACATCGGTAATCGTGATATCGAATCGTTGACCAGATAATCGTAATCGAATCGTGAGACCAGTGAAGATGCGCACCTCTGATAGATATACACACACACACACACACACACACACACACACACACACACACACAATTATATGAGAAAAATTTTACTTAACGAAAAACAAAATTTGCAGATAACTGAAAAGGGAGCACACTAGCCAAACAAGAAATTCTACATTTACAAAAAACCTACTTGTGAAAGACTTTGTGCCCTTGGATGCCCGCTAGATAAACCTTACAGTTAACAATCTTCTTAATCTCAACATTGGTTGGGCGGGACAAAAGCAGTAATTTCTTGACTTGTGTCCTACAGACTGGGTTCACAGCAATCACTCATCCAGCAGGCTCATCTTTACTGTCCCATAACCAGTATGTGGCACCCGAGTTGGAAAATGGCTACTTCCATCACAGCCAAGGGTGACAAAACTTTGTTTTTTTCATAAACTTAAAAAAATTGAAGTTTACTTTTCATAATTACGGCATCATGCCCTACAGTTTTGTAAGCACTTACTTTTGCAGGTTTCTCACATGAAGGACAACCCACTGAAACGAATGGGCTTTCCAAAATGCAACAAAGTGTATATACTCCAGCGCACCTGCAAAGTGAATGGAACCTAACAGCCCTTCTTGTTTTAGGTTGCCTAGTCGTCGGGGAGATTTGCACCGTTTTTCATCATCCAAAGTAAAAGAAAATCCCACATTTTTTGATGGACATCAAAACAGTAATAGAAAGGGAATCTTCCAATGGAGACCCTAGTTCTATGGCTTTAGTGACACTTTAAAAATGTAGTTTTAACTAGCTGAACAGAGATGGCACCAAAAGACATCCTTCCAAAATGTTGTGTGTGCAAAAACCAACAGGAAAAGAACTTTCCTCTGCTACAGTACTCCAACACAAGCAAATATTCATGTGTTAAAAGAAAGCACTTGGGGTTACATAACCTTTAGACACATGTTAAAAACATTACTATGAACTTCCAGCAAGATGAATAGCAATGTTTAGAGATTTGGAAACATTTCCGTAATTAAACTTGCACTGCTTTTTATTTTTTTAAAGCAGTGTCACACGGTATGAGGATCACCACAGAGTATTATCAGAACGCATATGAAATGCAAGCTTTATCAAAAGGATTTTAATTTTTTTAAACACATTTTGGTAATAAGAACTGGTCTACTAAACATTTTTAGAAATAGCCAGCAATATAATACAGTGGGGGAAAAAGTATGCAAAACATCCGTTTGGGAATCAGCCTAGGACACTATATGATATACATCACTCACACACACACACACACACACACACACACACAATTACTACACATACCTTCAATAAAAATGAGTTGTAGCTACAAAATATATAAGAAGCCTAGTGAGCAGTTTCTGAGTCACCAACACCATCATCCCGAAAGCCGCGGCCCAGTGTATTACAGCAGCTATGGGCTTTATCATAGTGAATGAT